>JAXDDW010000130.1:837500-1105000 GCA_034670385.1 Hoplostethus mediterraneus | reverse complement strand
TTCATTTTATTTTGTGTGCTCTTGACTTTCTTTTTCTAATAGAGACAGTTTTGTTGACCAATGTTAAATGTTAAATGGCTTATAGTTTACCCAATTACCAGTTAATTTATTAAACAACATCTTAAACAACAAAAACTGTTGTCAGTGTGTGCAGAATAGATCGCTACATTATTATTGGCCTTTTTCACGATCCAATATGGCTCCTTGATCCGGCAGGTACGCGGAAGTAGTCTCTCTCGTTCATCAGACGTGAACCGCTCGGACATCTCGTTCATCTGCTCTCTCGGTTCGCGAGATGTCCGATGGAGTCCGAGAAGTCCGATATTCATCTGCTCTCTCGTTCATCTGCTCTCTCGTTCATCTGCTCTCTCGTTCATCTGCTCTCTCGTTCATCTGCTCTCTCGTTCATCTGCTCTCTCGTTCATCTGCTCCCCCGACTCGTTCACGAGCCGCTCAGTCGGATCAGCGGTTCTCGTCCGGTGAACGAGAGAGACTACTTCCGCTTACCCGCCGGATCAAGGAGCCATATTGGATTATGAAAAAGGCCAATGTAATAATGTAGTGATCTATTACATTCTATATACATTGACAACAGTTTTTGTAATGTTTAATATGTTGTTTAAATAAATTAACTGGTGATTGTTTAATAAATTAACTGGTGATTTTTTAAATGAATAATTTTTTTTCTGGCGCTGCTATAACCGCTGCTGAATCAATTGTCGCGTGTGCGAGTCGAATCAACTCACTCACTTAACTGATTTGGTTCTTTTGAACGATTCGTTCGTTCGTTCGAATCGGCCATCACTAGTCTGCAGTGCTAAGGCAGGTTGAACAGCAGGAGGGGCTTCTGGGACGTTTCTACTTACACACTCGGTCGTGGTGATGTGCACGTTGCTGGTGATGAAGGACAGACCGTCATTCATGCTCACTTGGAGATAAATCACCCTGAAACAACACAAACAGGCATACATAAGGGAAGTGAGTGACTCCATACTGTAGCAGAACATTACATCTGCCATTGGTGTTTGGCAGTGTTGGGGTGCGTTCACAACAGGCATGTTCTGATCGGTTTATTTGGCGCCAACGAACCGTCTTCCAAGGGAGCTGTGGTGGTTACAGGAAACAACCCACAAAACACAAGGGATTATGGGTAAATGGAGATCACAGCAAAGAGCAGACACATCCGTCATGCTGAAATGAAGTTACAGGGATTATCTCTCTGTCCAAGTAAGCAGCAGCGAGCCTGGTTCACTTCAACCGGAACCAAATAAAAACAAAAATACAAACAAAGCAGCAAAGACTTTTTCCACCACGGTCCAGACCAAATGCCCTGTAGGTTTAACCGCAGCCTTAAAGCCCCAGGAAACTTGGCTTGAAATAGTAAAAATGAAAATATGTTATCAAAGTTTACTGTCTAATTAAACATCCACAAAAATCTGAGTGAAAATAAACATTTAGAAATATTAGAAAATCTCGTTCAAAAACATCATTTAGCTGTTTTCATTTCTCAGGACTGTGTAGGCGTCAGATCAGGATTTGATTGACATCCTGACACGATGGATAGCTCCGCCCATGTCAAACTGTTAAGCTGTTGCACCTGTTGGGGGCGGGACAACTGACATGCATTGTTTAATGATTGGATGAATGAATTCTCTGTGTCATAAAGATCAGAAAACACCACGCCCACTTCAACCCCCCTGTTCTGAACCCCCCACTCATTTGAACCAGCTTTTCTAATATTTATGAACATTTATTTTCACTCAGATTTTTGTGGATGCTTAATTAGACACTAAACTTTGATATCATATATTCATTTTTACTATTTCAAGCCAAGTTTCCTGGGGCTTTAACGTCATGCATGAGCTACGCAGCTGGCGTGGAGTCGATGGACGAATGTACTTGAAATGGAAAAACCCAACCTGCCTGGGCAGCCGAACCCCCAGCGCTCAGGAATGACAACAACAACAACCAACAACCCAGCGAACATGCATGTGGACGGGAGACGGGTTTGATCTATTTCTCATGAGTCATCTTTCTTTACGGACGGTGTGTTCGTGATATTTGCAGCCTCTCAGCTTTTTCCAATATTAAAAAAACCTGAAAAGAAAGAAAGAAGGAAAGACGGAACAAAGTCAAATTCCTCATTTGCTGTCAACGTTCACCCTTCTGCACATACGCCTGCCACAAGGAGGTCCCAGCATGCATCACTTCACTCTTTGAGGGTTCTGGGGCAGAAAGGTTGAGCAGCCCGCCCTCAACCCAGAGGCTCAGCGGGCCGTCGTCGTTCCCGAGGCAGCAGCACGTCGGCCATCTTTCTGCCGCCGACAAAGGATGAAGTCTTTGTCAAAACAAGCTTCTGCCTGAGCTCCGGTCCAGATCCCATCCATGTCAAAACCCCTTCCAGGACCTCGGGCCTCCCAGGGTTCCCGGCACCGCAGAAGTCCTTCCTGGATGGTCTGAATCCCTTTCCTCCCTCGAGTCGGGAAAAACATTTCTGAGAATTGCAGGGTGACCTCCGGTGGCCCCTTCGGAGCCTCTGGAAAACATGTGGATGAAAGGCATACCCCTACATTCTGGTTAGGTGGGGGGGGGGTCAGGTGGACGTGACGGGGTCTGGCGTTTGTAACGGGGTCTGGCGTTTGACTGATAACCAAATGTGCTGTGGCTGGGCCGTCTGGAGGGGGCGGGGTTAGTGGGGTTAAGGGGGGCGGGGTTAGTGGGGTTAAGTTCATGACCAGCAGCATACCTCGCTGACAACAAACAGCTGGAGACCGAGGGATCCAAACCTCAAACGAGTCACAGAGAGGGGGTGGTGTGTGTGTGTGTGTGTGCGTGTGTGTGTGTGTGTGTGTGTGTGTGCGTGTGTGTGTGTGTGTGCGTGCGCGCGCCTGCATATCTGTGTTACGGCCAGTGAGAGAGAGTTTAAGATGTTGATGTAATCAGGTCGGCATAGGAAAGAAGCTGTCGAAAGTGTGTGCGTGTGTGTGTGTGTGTGCGTGTGCGTGTGTGCGTGTGTGCGTGTGTGTGTGTGTGCGTGCAGGCGTATGGGTGTGTGTGGTAATACAACACAGGTAGTCGGGTAGTTGAGGCCACTTTATTAGGTACGTCTCCCCGTCCGCTCCACTGATGACAGGTTACAGACATTTTAAAGGATGAGTCGGGAGTATGTCGATGCTTCACTGTATCACGTGGTGTTGTACTGATATCATTAACTTGACCTTCTCTCCCCAGCGACCTCCAGCACAGCCTCACCTTCCCTCCCCTTTCCTACCCGACCTTTTTACCCTCCCCTCCAATCTCCTCCTATCCTTCAGTCTCGTCAAATTTACCTCTTTGCGCCACTTTGCCTTTTATGTTCTCGTCTGTTTTTGTGTCTTGTTTGTATGTTTGTTTTTAAATGCTGCCATTTTGGCCAGGTCTCCCTCCAAAAAGAGATCATTGCTCTCAAGTGACTACCTGGTAAAATAAAAGAGATTGGCAGATTGACCAAACAGAGACTTGTAGGATGAGGAAATCTGAAGAAATCTGCTGTGTACCTAATAAAGTGGCCACCGGGAGACGTGTGTGAGATTGGAAGATTATCAATTTTTTTGGGGACGGAGAGGAAACTGATCGGTGTAAATTTGAGGATGTGGAGGGAAAAACACGGGAGGGAGGAAACGCCGACCGTGTCAGACCGCTGTTAGGGAAGGAGATGAAAGGAACAGGACAGACGGTACTACACACACACACACACACACACACACACACACACACAGAAGACCATTCAAACATTCAAAAAAAGTACAGGGAGAAATCCATCGTAGAAGAGGCAGATACCAATTCGGCCTCAACGGACCAGAATGCAATGCAACCACAAGAGTTATTACGTTGTGAGTGAGGGGCGTGGCCAAAGACACAATCTAGTTAGCTAACTAGCTAACAGGTGAGATGAAGCAAAATCTCTGAGCAACGTGACATCGCCCAAACTTTGATTGACTGCAACAAGTGCGCGTCCGTACTCTGGGGGTTGTCGAAAGGCATTCTGGGAAATGTAGGAACTCACTGGCTGCAGTAGAAGTAGACGAGGCCGGTTCAGGGGACAGTAACCCCCCGGGGTGAGATCTGACGGTGGAAGAGGATCTGAGGGTGTTGTTAGTCTGGGATTCAGTGGAGAGCTGTAGGGTCAGAGGTTTCCCAGCATGCCGAGAGACTAAACTGCCTACACACACACACACACACACACGCACACACACACACACACACACACACACACACACACACATGCACACACACTTGAAAGGACAGAGTAGCTGCTTCGTGGCTTTGATCAGAAAAACTGGACATGGAGGGGAGAGAGAGGGAAGAGGGGGAGAGGGGAGAGAGGAGGGGAAGAGGAGGGGAGAGGGGAGAGGAGGGAGAGGAGGGAGAGGAGGGAGAGGAGGGGAGAGGAGAGGAGGGAGAGTTGACGGGGATGAAAGTTTATGTGTGACTGAGAAAAATCAAAGACAGATACTGAAAGAAAAATGAACAGAAGGGCAGAAAGAGGTGGTTGTGGGGGTGAGGGGGGGGAGAGAGGGAGGGTGGGGGGAGGGGGGCAAGAGAGGTTTGGGACCAGCGAGTCGGGAGGTGAAGTGTTGAGGGATGAAAAGGGTGGAAAGTTTAAGAGAATGAGAGAGAGAGGGGAGAGGGATGGGGGAGGATGGGGGAGGATGGGGGTGAAACCACAGAGCGTACCCGAGGTTTTACTCCCGCCAGAGTATTGATGAAAGAGTCGTCAGGTCTCTCTGAAAACACCAACTGTACCCTGGGTACCGACGGCTAGGAGGAGGAAGAGGAGCAGCATCAACCTCCAACACCGTTGTCTCTCTCGTTCCCGTACAAACAGACTTGTTGGCGTTGGAAGGCGTCCGGGCTCTGATGGGAGAATCAGATCAGCTGACGGAGAGGAAATATGTGTTTCAGGAGAGATCCTCATATTCCACTGATCTACTTTCCTCCCGGCTCCGGCTCTCCAAACCGGGGTGGTTTTTCCCCCGGTCGGTCCCGTCACACCATCACACCACCACGCCACCACACCATCACGCCACCACGCTGTCATGCCATCACGCCATCACACCACCACGCCACCACGCCACCACACCATCACGCCACCACGCTGTCATGCCATCATGCCATCACACCACCACGCCACCACGCCACCACACCATCACGCCACCACGCTGTCATGCCATCATGCCATCACGCCACCACGCCACCACGCCATCACGCCACCACGCCACCACGCCACCACGCCACCACGCCACCACGCCACCACGCCATCACGCTCCCAGGTCACATCCATGTCCTTTAGCTTCCAATTCCACGATACCATAACTGTCTTCTGTCTTAGTGTAAGAATCTCAATCTCTTCATCCACAGAACCGCCCAGCTCTGGAGGCTCCATGCTGGACTAACCGAGCTACACGGGGGGATTGGAACTACCAACCCCGGCAGTGTCAGTGCCTTTGCGAGTTGTTTCACATGAGACCCCCTGCTGGCGGATGATTCCGTCTGAGGCAGTGCAAGCAAGTCTGGGAAGTGAAATCGTGCAGACACTATCCCACGGTCATCCTGACGAAGGACATGCCAGTGACGTCTTGAAGAGGAGGGGGTCCACTGTTGCAGAAGGAAGGATTTTTAAACGCGTTGCTTTGGTTTGAAGGAGGAAACGTCCCTGCAGGAAGACCCTGCACGGCCACGTTTTCATCCTCCGATGTCCCAGATGAGCCCTAATTCAATAAAGGCTTTTTAACTTTATCCTCCTTCCCAGTGCAAGAGTGAGCCTGGCATGGCTCAAGCTCTGTGACAACACTTCCCAGTACCGGCAGCTCAGTGGAGTCTCGTCCACAAGCCTGAGTGGTATAGTACTGTATGAGTTAGGGGTGGGGCGATATGACGAAAAATCAATATTGTGATTATTTCAAACGATTACGATTAATGAACGATTATTTTATTTGTTTTATTTTGAAATTTGTTTTATTTTGAAATTGACCAGATGCTCTATGCCGTTCCTGTGTCTGACTTCCTGCCCGGCTTGACAAACCTGTCTGAACACGGAGGGACGTGACTGAATACCACGTAGTATTTTTTAAGGGGACAGTACATGAACGCAGTATTGGGGAAAGTATTTGGTCCATTCATTCACGGGAAAGTGATGTTACGTCTGATGCACGCGCGCACACACACACACACACACACACACACACACACACACACACACACACACACACACACTGGTTGCTTTGCTAACTGGCGCTTCTAGACGTTCCTCGTTCTTGTCGCCTGAATAACAATCGAAATCAACGATTTTGAAAATTAGACGTCCTACCGTCTCTGGATTCTTGCTGAACTACTGGTGCACGTTTTGCTCATGGTAGTAGAAAGACTCTACTGTTACAAGACATGAGCTGCTGACTAGTTGGTTATTGTGCTAAGCTGCACTTGGGTCTCCAGAGGAGGATTGTTGGGATGGTGAGAAGAGCGAATGCACGGCGGCACTTCCTCCTGATATCAGAGACCAAACGTAAAAACGAGGAACTTACTTCCCGCTTTCGTCGATGACGGGAGCCGGACACAGCAGGAAGGTGTTCTCCACGCCCGCCGGCTTCTCGTCTAGGACGACAAAACACCTGGATGAAGGTACATCCTTCAAACAATACTGCATAAGTACTTAACAAAAGTACAAAAACAAAAGTTACAGAGTCACAGTGAAGTTAGTTAGTTGGTTTCTACCTTCAGCTGTACAGACTGAAGATGATGTGTTCAATGACCAAAGACATTGGTAAACAGTACCAGCACAGGTCAGGGCTACTCACTGATCGTGACGGTATCGTTGACTTTGAAACTGCAGAGCACCTGGTTGATGTTCCTGGCATGGAGGAAGCCGTTCCCTCTCACCACCACTTGGAACGACTCTGGTTGCAACAACAACAACAACAACAACGAGATGTTTGATGCTCTCACACCTGATACGTATGTCCGTGCGTCAAGCTACGAAGCCACATCTAAAGTGTTACTGCAGGATGTGGACTTCCTCTATGTGATGACGTGAGTCAACCTGAACAGCAGCGCTTGCTGTGATAACGTCCCATGTGGGATATCGAGTCAAAGTGATTCACTCCTTAATAAATGGAAAAAGCAGATGTGAAGAACAGCAGAAACGCCTTCAGCTTCACTATTCAATGTTCCTTTCATTCATCGAAAGGGTCTTGTTGACCTCGTGACCACCATACTCTGATGGTCAGACCCGTTACTGTGATTATTTCCTGTATGCCCAAATATGGACGTCTGAGATCGTCATTATTATAGAGAGCAGGGACTCCCGGTAATGAAATTAACACCACACTCATCTGGATGGCTTAGGTGTGTGTGTGTGTGTGTGTGTGTGTGTGTGTGTGTGTGTGTGTGTCCCACCTCCTGCACACACACTGGAGGGCTCAGCTGCCAAAATCTCAATGCAGGATTTCTTGATGATCTGAAACGAGGAGGAAAAGACATTTTGATTTCCCGTCTCATGACGGTGGCGTGACTGTGCAGAGTAGAGGGCTCAGTAGAAACAGTGACTGTACACAGTAGAGGGCTCAGTAGAAACAGTGACTGTACACAGTAGAGGGCTCAGTAGAAACAGTGAGGTCACTTCCTTCTCCCTAGTTCAGCCTTGATCTCTCCATACCACTGACTGCAACATGTCATACTCTTTTGGTCCCTGGAGGAGAAATAATGATGTTCTTGTTCTTGTTCTTGTTCTTGTTCTTGTTCTTCTTCTTCCTGGATGCATCCACTGGGTCACTGCACAGTATTGTAGTACTTTAGTATTTCACTATTTTTCTATTTTCCTAGTCTGAGTTGTCTTATCGTCTTGTATTGTCGTCACCATGCTGCAAGACCCTTGAACCTTGAATCTTTACACTCCTGTCTGTTGTGCCATTCTCGCTGACGCTGTGCTCTCCTGCAGTATATTACTACCACTAGTACTACTTCCTGTACTCAGTGATGTAGTGGTGAATAAGAAGGTGTGTAAACTACTTTCAGCTAGTGGCCATCAAGGGAAAACACCCACCATACGAACAAAAATCTATTACACTATTACACAGAAAAACAGGTTTTCATCCCTTAAAAGACTCGAACTTCATACGACTTCCATCCGTTTGATACGACTGGGAATTTATGTCAACTTAAAAACACGGAAAACTGGAGAGGAGGGTGGTGGGCGTGGCTGGATCCCGCTGGATCCCTGCCTGTGCTCTCTGAATATACAGAGTGTGTTTCATGAACCCGACACACAGGGCTACAGTTCTGCCCGGCGACTGCAGCCGTCACAGCAGGCGATAAATCAACTCCCTCCACGTTACCTTTGGCACCGGCTCTGCAAAATAGATGTGCAGTGGATATGAAGCGAGTCCCACTACTGCTCTGGATCCCAGTGCAATACTCCCTAGACCTGTATATATATATATGTATACAATACTGCTTACTTTATTGATACTATTTCTCTGTTACTGACTTCCACAGCTTCCCCTCAGTCAAACAGAGAACCATGTACTGGGTAGATGAGTCCTGTTTGTTAAAATGATATTACATTTTTTATTTCAGTACTTGTATATTACTACTTATATTACTACCTTATTAAGAGATTATTTCCTAACTTCTACTTTTATTTTTTTATAAACTACTTTGTGTTTTCTATGTAATTTTCTGTTGTGTTGTGTTGAAGGTGAACTGCAGGATCAAACCGCCACCACAAATTCCTCGTTTGTGCAAATTTACTTCCAATAAATGTGATCCTGATTTTCACTGCGTTGCTTGGTGAACTTCTGCTGCACCTTTGCTCCAAACCCCCGAAGGAAACTGGTTGGAAAAATAAAGACTTTCTCTCCTTTCAGCCGGTTAGTTACCAGCTATGGTCTGGTAACTAACCGGCTACTGTCGTATCCCCGTTGCTACGAGAGTTTATTTACCGAGTCGATGACGCCGCGGAGAGCGTGGAAGCCGCCCAGGACAGGAAACACATGCTCGATGGTGTCTGCAATGGTGGCCAGCTGTAGGGAGGGAGAGGGAAGGATGAACGGATGGAGGGAGAGAGAGAGAAAGAGGAGGAGAGGATGGGGGAGAAGAGATGGATTGGATGGAGGAGAGGAGGAATAAGGGGGTAGGGTATAAACATTAAGATGAGCAACTGATCTAGACAACAGGATGAAAACAACAAAATAGTAGAACAATACAAATAAGAATTGGGAAATAAATGCATTTAAAAAAGATAGATCATAGAAATACACACTAATATTTCAGAGGTAAAAGTACTACACACCGAGGTTTGACCGATATGGCTTTTTAAGGCCGATACTGATATTCACCGATAGACGAGTTTGCATTTGAGTTTCCCCCGAATGTTCTTCTCCTCAGGGTGAAAAGCCTCTGAAACAGCACTAGACGCTATCATGGACACTAAAACTCTCCACTGAAACCAGACTGGTGAAAGTAGTTTAGCGTCGGCAGCTCTTGACTGGTCCACATCTGATATTTAATAAAAGGCGATCGACCAGAAGCTACTCTGACAGGAACTGTGAAATGACATGAAACGATAACCTTCAGCCACGCAGAGTGCTACACACTAGGGGTGGGCGATATGACTAAAAATCAATATTGTGATTATTTCAAACTTTTACCTCGATTATGATTAATGAACGATTATTTTATTTGCTTTGTTTTATTTTGAAATTGACCGGATGCTCTATGCCGTTGCTGTGTCTAACTTCCTGCCCGGCTTGACACATTCGCTCGCGGCTCGCAAAAAACGACCGGTCCAAACCGGTCTGAACACGGCGTTACTGGACGGGGCGGAGGGACGTGACTGAATACTACATAGTATTTTTTAAGGGGACAGTTCATGAACGCAGTATTGGGGAAAGTATTTGGCCCGTTCATTCACGGGAAACTGATGTTACGTCTGATGCGCACACACACACACACACACACACACACACACACACACACACACACACACACTGGTTGCTTTGCTAACTGGCGCTTCTAGACGTTCCTCGTTCTTGTCGCCTAAATAACAATCGAAATGAACGATTTTGAAAATTTGCCACGATTACATAATTAAAATCGCGATTACGATTATGAACACGATAATCGCCCACCCCTACTACACACTCCACCAAGGAGGGAACAGCGCTCACCGTCATGATCACACATTACACAGTCGAGTAACAGCTCCATTTACAAGCAATCACACGGGGGCTTGAATCAGCGAGAACAACGCTTTCAAACCTCCGTGGTATTGAACGCAGGACGCCTGGACCGTCCTCATCATGTAGAAGGGAATCGTAATTGTTCTCCGGTCCAATCTGGCATGTGGGCGGACACGGCAGCCCGAGAGGCAGCGCGGGGCTAGAAACTCTTTGGGATCGGTTTTCCAGGAAATTTTAAATTATGGGTTAGCCAAACTGCAAGAGGTCACTGAATACACACTGTACAGGCAGTCATGAGGCTGGGAGGCAGCGGCGTTCAGTCTTGTTTTTCTCCTAGATTCCTGAGCAAATGTGGTACAGTAAATGTAGGGCCTGTTTGTAGTACACATGAGGAGCTTTGTTCCAGGGTATCCACCATTTGAAAACCCATTGACTGCAACAAATTAAAAGAATTAGTGATATTTTTTAAAGTGTAGTCGTTGGTTCACTTGGTTCACAACATGGTAAACCGGTTACAGGCTGGATCCTCGTGACTTTAAAGATACTGAATGATGTAGTTCACGTAACGATTTCTTTCCAAAGTGGATATGTAGCATTCTGTACAATTGCAAAGTACAGTCTAAGTTTGTTCCAGCGTAAGACGATACGTGTTAGCGGACGCATTACCTGTGTCTCGTTGAAGTCTTTGACCCCAACACAGTACACGATAGCTCCAAGTGACCTGGCTTTCTCTGCCTGTTGAAACAGAGAGGAAATAAAACAACAGATACCAGGAATTTGGTGCTCTCAGGTGCCGTGCAGTAGTTGCAGATTGGAGTTTTAGTTCTACAGACATTTCCTGGAGGCGGAGCTGTTCTGGAAGCAGAACTAATCTCATTGGTTGAGCTCAACCTCAATGGGTGGAGCCGTAGAACCACAGAGTACAAGTTAGCTAACTGGCTAATTTGAATGGAAAAAAGGAACAAAATATAAATAAAAATGGAATTGACTTATTTTTTCATTCATTTATGACCATGGCATTCAGGAGGCTAGGCTAACTAGCTTACCTAGATAGCTACAGGCTAGTATGGCTAATTTGAACTTGGAAGGTCAGCTAGGCTAACTAGCTAACCTAGATAACTAAGATTGTATTTCTTCAGTTAGCAGCAGCTAACATCATAATATTAGCTAGCTCCTCTCCTGATTTCACCGGGCTTCAGTCTAACGTTACTTAGCCAGAAAAACTGTGGCTCTTTGGCTCCGCCCCCTGAGGTTTAACTCAACCAATGACATTATTTCTGCCTCTAGAGCAGCTCCACCAGCCTCCTCCAGCTCCAGTAATGAACTAAAAGGCCAATCTGGGAGGTAGTTTGGGAAGTAGCACCACAGTCTAGTGCTGCTTACCTCTTGCTGTGCTGTGATGAGCTGATGTTCCTGCAGCTCTCCGTCTGTCAGTGCAATGATAACACTGGCCGTCCCTGAAAAACACCACCGTGTTACAACCTCAACATAATACAACTTAAGAAGTATGTTTTTTTTCTGAAGGGGAGGTTGTTGTAATGCTTACCGAAGTTCTCATGGAGTATCTGCTCGTTTGCCTTCAAATGAGAAGAACAGATTACGGTCAGAAGGCCAGGAAGTATTGAACTTTGGTTTGCTCTCCGCTCAAAAAGTTAGCTTAACTCTTAGTTAGCTTAAAAGAACATACAAGAACATGAGCAAGAGCCTACCCTCTGCAATCCCAGGTGCATGAACGTGTCTCCACCAGGGATCTCTCTTTTCAGAGCGTTCAGCCCCTTTTTGATATCGACTCTGGAGAGAAGGAACATAGCAGGAGTTTGACCATGAAGTGTATAAACAGTGGTTGTGTCCTATTCGTCATCTCTGCTGCCGTGGAACAAAAAAAAAACACTGGTGTTTTTCTTTTGCTTACTTGAATTTGTATGTTTGTTATGTGTTGACTGAGTTTCAGGTCATTGAAACCTCTTAATACCCAATTGTATCATTTAAAAAATACATGAAATGAAAAAGTGCCTTTGTAGGTAGGCTACGGGTTTTCATGCAACAATATGCAATATGCTGACATGGGCAAATTATGACTTCCTTTCAGTTACAGAGAGCGTTTGTGTGAGAACATGATCGGTTGGGTTTGCAGCAATCTGATTGGGTCTGTTGTACAATATCAAGATCATTCAATCCCAGAAAAGCACTTATAGTAATAATTTAATCACAAGAAGCATGTAAAATCATTACGGTTGCAACATAAACAGTGATAGTGTATCCATATTGTAGGTTGTTCTTGACTGAAAACCCAATCTAACTGTCTAACTGTATCGGCCTCACATTGTTTACCTGTTCTCAGTCAGTTTCATGATGGTGGATGCGCCAGAGGAGAAGGTTATGAAAGACATCCTCAACATGGGACTGGAACAAAAACAAGAAAACATCCCATCATCAGGATTGGACCCTGACATTTGTGTCCACCAGCCCACAGCCAGTTGGTGGTGGAGTAGACCACCTTACTGTACCGCCTGGCTGGTGTCTGGTGGTAAACTCCCACCTTGCACCACTAATACCAATATTACCACAACAAAGGAGATACCAGGTCTTTACAATTACAATCACATATCAATCAGAAACATTATGTCTGCTGTGGTTCATCAGAATCGTGAATTCTTTTTCGATTTGTTTCGTTCCAAAACGCGTTACATCCATTTTAGGGAAAAGTGCAATTTAACCCTAACCCTAACCCTCAGTTAATATGTCAAACACAGGATACACATACATACAGTACACATAACTATTTTGTAAGCAAAGGTCTTAACATGACTTATTCCTTCACTAGTGAGCCATTGTGAGTTTTATTCATGCCAGCAATCATTTTGTAGCTTTCGTGTCTTTTTGGTGGAAATCTCATTTTGGGACAAAACTGGTCAATTCCTTTGAGGCCAATCCAACAGGCCCGTTTACACTTTGGTTTGTTTTGTGATCGCAGCCCATAAATAAACACACCAAGACACCAAGTGACACAGCGCAATGATTCATATGATTCATATGAGTTATAGCGCTGCGCAGGGTTTACATTTGGCAGCGTTTGCGCCCTGTAAGCGTGACAATGACTTGATCAAAACCTGGTGATGTTAAAACACGTGACAGCTCCTTTAGATGTGGTAAACATTTTGTTTGTATTTAGAAAGGAGTTGCGTGCACACACACGAAGCAAAATGTGTCAATACATGTGTGACAATACATGTCACACATGTATTCTGCTGTGGCTGAACTTGGCATCTCGAAGCTCCAGCTGTTTTCAAAGGGGACAAAACACCACAAACTGAAGCACAGCTGGATGTAGAAGTCACACATCTTAATGCTTGGTGCATTCCTGCATTGTTGCTCCGCCTCTCAAAGGAACTGCTTGGAAATTTGACATTTTGTTCATTTTTTAATGAAAAATCTCTCCAATGCATCAATAAACTACCAATCTACCAGCAGGCAGACTCTTACTTTGAATTTTGTTACAGTTTTTCTCAGTTACTTTACATTTCTCGAATCAACATTTGCAAAACAGTAAGCGCATTTCTCGAAACAGTTCATACAAACAGCACCACACAAAGGATTACTTGCAAAAGCCAGTAACTTGCTCAAAATCATGTTGTCAATATAACAGTTACTCTGATGGAAACTATGGTGAAGGGTTTGATGACAATGATTGAAAATGTACAATCAATGCAATTAATGAAATGTGGGCTCGGCAGATTTTGACAGATGGACTGTTCTGCATGTGATGACTTAAACAATATTTTGGAGAGTAAAACTATTCAACTCAGAAGAAACATAATCTATTTTGATCACAAAACATTTACAACCAATAATTGTTAAACTTTCAGTCATAATTGTTAATTTGCCTAAATGTGCTAAAATATTTGCAAATGGTAACAAAGAGAAATGCTCTTTCTGTTGTGCACAAGTAACAAAATTCACATATTGATAGTGTCTGGAGAGTTTTGCCATCAGCTCAGCCTCATCCATCTCGTCGACTGACTGATGAAAGAGAGTAACAAAAACAAATACCCACTTGTTTCAACACAACATGAATCTGAATCGAGGTGTCTCCTCAAATACCAATCAAGCTGCTATTTTGCTTTATTGTTGTGACTCGTTGTCCGCCATGCTAACCCCGGCTCAGCCAAGCTGCCGTGGCGCCAATATAATGACAATTATCTCAGGTTGAGCATTGAAATACCTGTTACATGTAGGTTGCATGCCTGAGGATCTGATTTTGTATCTGGACATCCATGTGGTCCAGATCAGGATTTTAAAAAATGCAACTCATGTGAGGGAGGAAAACAGCTGCAGTGTGAACGCAGCCATAGAGTCGTCCTTGTCCAGTAAAAGTGTCCGTCACACTTTGTCCCGCTCTCAGTCTGGAGGCCTTTAAACACACTGGTTGTACAGACCCTCGACCATGAACCCCACTGACCCCATCAGCTGCTGAGTGAAACGACAAACCTCTTGACTGCTATGACATATGGACGCTGAGTGACTTAGCATGTGGCTCGCTTTAGCGCCAGCGACCGAATGTGTGTATTTTATTTTTTGTGTGTTAATGATGTGTAACAATCTGTATCTCAGGGCTCCGGGAAATTGAGAGACACAGTACAGTCGCAACGTTTCCACTGTTAAGTAGAGTCGCTGAATTATCTCCAAACGATTCCTCTTGCAGATGGAACGGTGCGTTTGTTTGTATTGTGTAACGTTTAAGGGAGAATTGTCTACTAATGCAGAAAGACTGCATGAAGAAGGACTTTCATAATGGTTACCACTCTATGTATGCACGTATACATGTATTTGTGAATAGTCTCTTACCTTTTGAACTTCTCAGCGAGATTCTCCACAAAGAAGTAGATTTCATTCCAGTGATTCTTGACACTGCCAGACCTGCGAGACAGAGACGGGAGAAAATAGTGAAATAACCAACCAAGCATCTATATATAATACAGCAATGAGGCGTGAGAGAGCGATCGACCCCGTAATCACTGTACAGAACCATGATTTATGGCAGTGATCAGCACGGATGTGAGATGTTTTGACCAATCAGATTGATGGGATGAAACTACCGGTTGTATAATGTCAGTCTAAATATCTATAAGTTGATTGCTGCATGTTACGTCACCGCGTCGACATGCTACATCCAAAGCTCTAAGTGATCTGTCAGACATGTACTAGCGTGCGTACGGTAGAGCGATCACACAAGACAACAAGGTTTCGTTTGCCAAAAAACACAGGGGGGGAAATCATTAGGTCCATAACATGAAGAACAAGATGTGTGTTTGTTTTGGAGCGCCGAGCTGAAAGAAATCACATGTTAATCTGGAACAAGCTAGCTAGCTAGGTGGCTAACTAGATAGATAGATAGATAGATAGATAGATAGATAGAGAGACAGATAGATAGACAGATAGATAGACAGATAGATAGATAGACAGACAGACAGACAGACGGATAGATGGATGGATGGATGGATGGATGGATGGATGGATGGATAGATAGATAGATAGATAGATAGATAGATAGATAGATAGATAGATAGATAGATAGATAGATAGATAGATAGATAGATAGATAGAGAGACAGATAGATAGATAGATAGATAGATAGATAGATAGATAGATAGATAGATAGATAGATAGATAGATAGATAGATAGATAGACAGCCTATCTAGTTTGTGTAGCATGAAGGGCGTCTAACTGTCAACCCAAAACAATTAGCCAGTTCAATTCATTAGGGGCCGGTGAGGGGCCGGTGAGGGGCCGGTGAGGGCCGGTGAGGGGCCGGTGAGGGGCGGTGAGGGGCCGGTGAGGGCCGGTGAGGGGCGGTGAGGGCCGGTGAGGGGCGGTGAGGGGCGGTGAGGGGCCGGTGAGGGGCCGGTGAGGGCCGGTGAGGGGCCGGTGAGGGGCCGGTGAGGGGCCGGTGAGGGGCGGTGAGGGCCGGTGAGGGCCGGTGAGTGGACTGCTGAGATGAAAGACGGCGGTGGCGTTGCTGGGTGTGTAATTTAGCACCCTCCTGTATCCTGGATCGGCCCCTGAAGACTGAGGAAATTGGCCCCGGTCTCCCCAGGGGGCCTCCATAAAGCTGGGTTGTTATGACAGGCTGCTAGTTCTCCCTAATGGAGCTACCTTCATTTCCTCCGGGCTCACGGACCATGCATGTGTGTTTGGAGTCACGTGTGCACTTTCATTAGGGGAGGGGGGCTTCCGGCTCGAGGTGGCCAGTCAGCCAGTCGGCCGTTAGCTAACGAGAGAGAGATGACACATGGGAAATGAGCTAAATGACTGTGGTGAAACTGGAGGCAAATCTGACTGTGGGACCCAACAGACTATCTGATGGAAAGCTGCTTCTTTTCCCTTTTTGTACGAGAGAGAAGGTCACGACTTTCTCCACTGGACGAGGGAGACCGCAGTGAAGAACACCACAGTGAAGAACACCACAGTGAAGAACACCACAGTGAAGAACACCACAGTGAAGAACACCACAGTGAAGAACACCACAGTGAGGAAGAACACCACAGTGAGGGACACTACAGTGAAGAACACCACAGTGAAGGACACCACAGTGAGGGACACCACAGTGAGGAACACCACAGTGAAGAACACCACAGTGAGGGACACCACAGTGAAGAACACCACAGTGAGGGACACCACAGTGAGGGACACCACAGTGAAGAACACCACAGTGAGGGACACTACAGTGAAGAACACCACAGTGAAGGACACCACAGTGAGGGACACCACAGTGAGGAACACCACAGTGAAGAACACCACAGTGAGGAACACCACAGTGAGGAACACCACAGTGAGGAACACCACAGTGAAGGACACCACAGTGAGGGACACCACAGTGAGGGACACTACAGTGAAGAACACCACAGTGAGGGACACCACAGTGAGGAACACCACAGTGAGGAACACCACAGTGAGGGACACCACAGTGAAGAACACCACAGTGAGGGACACCACAGTGAGGGACACCACAGTGAGGCTGAGAGACGAAGATGGTTGGGGTCCACTCATCTGATGCTACCAGCAGGTATATATGTTGAGCCACCAAGTCAACACCAACCTGCCAAAGTGGACGGTGTGTCCTGGCGCTACATGGAGACTAAACAGACTTTATTTTCCCAGTTTATCATCAGCTAGTTTGAGCTCCCACTACGCTGAGGATCTCAACCTGTTTGAGGATAATACCCAGACATAACAAACAGGAGGAGTCATTTCCTGGAAGCTTTGGGCTGAAGGGTTTCATAAACTAGATCTCTGCACATACATATTCCTCATATGTTTGCTCAATGAGTTAGTTTACTATTTCTAATATGTATAACAATCTTCTTTGCAGAATAATGTTTTGGTTGGTCGTAACAGTTGAAGCTTATTCTACTGGTGCAAGTCGCTTTGGAGATCTGGCTTTTGGAATAATAACAACAACAACAACAACAACACATCAGCCCTGAGACGTTATTGCACTTCACTGGAAAGGTTGTGTGTGTTCCTGTGTAGCTCAGCGGATAAAGCATGGCACAAACACTGCCGAGGTTCAGGTTCCCACTGGGGCCACACAGGCTATATGGACACTTGGTGCTGTAAGATACTTCACAATAAAAGCCTCGATCGAACAGCATGTTATGTCAGTTTCAGTCTGTTCATTTGTTACTGTTGATGAGTTTGAAACGCAGGTCAACTAAACATGCTACATCAGCGTTTTTCTCCCCCTCGGTGTTGGTGTTGTTGTTCTGATGACATGACTGACTTCCCCCACATCAAGGCCTCGCATTCCTCTGAGGCTGACTGAGCGCAGAAAAAGGACAAGACCTTACAAGCTAAACAAAATCCTCCCAAAATAAAAAGCTGGAGGTGGAGGAGGAGTTCAAAATGTGCAGCGCAAACAGAATTAGCACGCACGCACGCACGCACACACACACACACACGCACACACACACACACACACCCACACACACACACACACAGTGAGCGTCTCTGACCTAAGGGTCGGACAGGAGCCAACTTCTTTAGGGTCGTAGATTGTTCCATTACGGCAACAGAGGAGGGGAAAAACACAGTACACAGGGAAAATTTAAAAACTCAGCATATGGCGAGGCAAGGCTTTCCTTTCATCTACCAGTCATGTAGGGATGTCAGGATACTGTTTGAGTGTTTATTTAACACCAGGGTGAATTGGAGGACTTTGGTTTTTCGACTGCTTATCTTTTTTTTCTGAATCACATTGTGTTTGCCTTGGAAGAGTCCATGTTCTGAGGTAGCTGCAGTCGTGGGACCGAGGCCTAGCTTGCAGTTTCACTCACCTGTCCAAACAGCGTTAAGAGAGGAAGTGGGACATTTTCTTTCTTTTTTGATGAAACCATTTCATCCAATTCCTCTTCCTTTAATCTAATTTTAACGGTCTGAGTCGAGCCCTGAAGTTCAGACGTTTTGGGTTTGGCCGCAGGAACTAAACGCTTTAAGAGGCCAGGGGCTTTACAGCCAGCCGATAAAGAGTCCCTGGCTTGTTCTGTCATGAAGCGTCAAAAGCTAGCGACAATGTTTCCTGCAGTGTTTCACCTTTGATGAATCCTTTGGATAAGCATGATGAATAGCATGTGTTGGGCCAGATGCCATTTGAAGGCTGAGAGAAACAAAGAGAAAGAGACGGGGGAGAGAGGAACGACAAGATAGAGAGAAAAAATGATAAAGCGATCTCTGAGATTACACCGAATTCACATGACTGGAAATGAGATAATGTGAAAAATGTGTTGGCTCTCTCGCCCACGCATCTGCCAGAGGAAACTCGCTGACGATTCGCTGAGAAGTGCAACCGCAAGTCCAAGTTAACTCTGCCGGCCTCTGAGTCGGCCTCAGCCCACACAGCTGGCAGACAGGCCAAGACAGCCGAACAGCAACACCACCATCCAGCCAGAACAAGAACCAGACACTCAAACGACCAGAAGGTCTCAGTCCTGGTCTGAAGAACAGCGCAACAAAGTTTTCCTTCAACCAAGTTGAGGTTGACATCATGTTTTTCAAGTACATTTTAATTTCTACCTTAAACTGCGCCCTCAGACTGCAAACATAGGGGAACCCCAGAAGGTGCCTTGGGGAACCCCTTTATAAAGGGTCCGTAAACCAGGATGGTACGTCCACAGATTTCTAACATAAAGGAGTTCCTCAAGGAACCCTTTGGGAACCCCTAGGTGCTTGTTGACTCTTTTTACCTCAACATTGGTGTCTAACCTCCTTTAGGTTTTCATAATTTTTGCTGTTTTAACTTTACACTTGAAGCTTTTCTTGACCAATGGGCTTCCAAGTCTTTTCTGTGTCCTTCTAAACAGGTTTAGATGTTGAAGTGCTCCTACAGCATTCAGATCAGATGCAGATTTCAGTCCGGGGTACTAAGGCGGTTTATACACATCATTGCTGTTTAGTGATGCTAGACAGACCATGGCAGGAGGAGACAGGATGGTGCTTCATGGACAATGAAAACATGTCAATCATTTAAAATCATCTTTTTCTGCTGACTGGATAAGACTGCAGTGGCCAGTCAGAGAGTGTGTGTGTGTGTGTGTGTGTGTGTGTGTGTGTGTGTTGAGGAGAGCAGCTGGAGAGAGAGAGAGGAAAAGAGAGAAGAACAGAGAGAGAGAAAGGAGAAGAAAAAGAGATTAACAGTGAGGAGAGGAAGAAAAGAGGGAAACAGCTAGAGAGACAGAATGAGAGGAGAGAGAGTGAGACAGGAAGAAAGAGAATGAGAGGAGAGAGAGTGAGACAGCTAGAGAGACAGAATGAGAGGAGAGAGGGAGTGAGACAGGTAGAGAGACAATGAGAGGAGAGAGAGAGAGAGAGAGAGAGAGAGAGAGAGAGACAGAATGAGAGGAGAGAGAGAGAGACAGGAAGATAGACAGAATGAGAGGAGAGAGAGAGACACTGAATGACAGCAGCTCCACTGAGAGAGAGGAGGTCATAACTCCTGAGGTCCATGAACGTGGTGCCGATGAGTTCAGGGGATATCGGCGAATCACAGCGCTCTTTAAAAGACTGAATGACTGCAGCTACCTTTTTGAATCTTTCACATTAGAAGTCTTTGACCCAAATGGAACGACTGAGGATTTTAATTTGAAGGTTTTCTTTTCGTTGCTGTGATGCTGCTGACTCTAAGATGGGATTGTGTGTCCTTCAGGGATTCGAAACCCTCTGGCACCCCAGGGCGCTACAGCATGATGGCATGTCGGTCTGTGAATTTAGCGGCGCTCAGCTTCGTTCTCACGGTTCAAAGTGTTGAAGGAGAAAAAAATAAATAAAACCTCCAACTCCACCGAGGAGGCCGTCTGCCATTCCAGCTGGGCCTTTGCACACCACCCTAGCCTGCAGCCAATGACGACGCTCCAATTTAACTGACTGGGCACAAGGATTTGTTAGTTTAAAACCACTAACCTACTTTTACAGATGAAATCCCACTTTTTACTGAACTAGTGCTGCACTTTTGCCCCTTCACCAAGAGGAATTGTTTGGAAAGAGATGCACATTTTGCTCTTTTCCGCCAGTGCAAGTTAAAGTTACTGGGAACTGGCTGGTCGAGGGGCTTCGACACAAGATACTGATTTGATTCTGCTTTGATTCTTCCTCAACGCTTTCATCAGGATCCTCATCTTCTTCTCATCTACACTGAGCCTTCATCGCCATTATTTCCTTTCTTTCTGTCTCTACACGTCTTTTTTCTTACCATTTCTGCTTTATTAGTTAGCGTACAGTGGAAAGTGAAAGGGAAAGATGGCAGAAAGTGGCGGAAACATGCAGCACATATCGCCAGGCAGGTTTGGATCCTGTGACTTTATGTTCCGTCTCCTGTTGAGCCAGCAGGACGCCTGGTGCAGCAAAACACCGGACTGGAATTCAAGCCCTTCAAAATAAAGTCCCGGGGAGTTCAGACGGTTCGATAACATTTAACAAGGTATTTCTTCCTGCCAAACGTCCGTCGGGGGGGCAAGGCGCGGGTTTGCAAACATGCTGCCAGAGGGAAACCATGACAGAAAGTTTATCGACTGCAGCTGTAGTTTGGGCTTTCCGCTGGCTTGCTGTGACCCAGCGCCCAAACCGGGGCCAGGTCAACAACAACAACAACATCAACATTTTGCAGCCACCATTAATGTTTCTAACAACAAATTGGAAATAAAAACAACAGGCTGTGATTGGGCGCTACTTTATTAACGGCAGCGTTGAACTATTTGAGTGTGGTGCATCTCTGGATCTGAAAACAATGATGTTAAAGCCAAGTAGGGCAATGAGTAATGCAGAGAGAGAGAGAGAGAGAGGGAGAGAGAGAGAAAGAGAGAGAGAGAGAGGGAGAGGGAGAGAGAGAGAGAGAGAGAGAGAGAGAGGGAGAGAGAGAGGGAGAGGGAGAGAGAGAGAGAGAGAGAAAGAGAGAGAGAGAGAGGGAGAGAGAGAGAAAGAGAGAGAGAGAGAGGGAGAGGGAGAGAGAGAGAGAGAAAGAGAGAGAGAGAGAGGGAGAGAGAGAGAGGGAGAGAGAGAGAAAGAGAGAGAGAGAGAGGGAGAGGGAGAGAGAGAGAGAGAGAAAGAGAGAGAGGGAGAGAGGGAGAGGGAGGGAGAGAGAGAGAGAAAGAGAGAGAGGGAGAGGGAGGGAGAGGGAGGGAGAGAGAGAGCTTGTCTTGCTGTATTCTTTCTTTCTGTACACTTCCTCTTTCTCATTCATACATCCATCAATCGTTCAATGCATCAATGCATCAATCAATCAATCAATCAATCAATCTTCATCAGGAGGTGAGGATTCAAATCTGGCCCCAGGAAACACCACAGCTGATCTACTGTATGACACCCCCCCCCCCCCCAGCCCTGAATCAGGAATTGTACATCTCAGTATGTACACAGGGTAAGGGGCGGGGCTTAAAGGAATGCACCAGGTAAACAACCCTGGCTACATCACTCAACACAGTACACGCTAAAGTGTTAGCTTGGAGTACCACTTAACGGGTACGTTGACCAACTGGCCAATCTCCCCAAATCTTGATGTATTACTGTAGTACTGTAATGAATCTTGATGTATTACTGTAATAAATCTTGATGTATTACTGTAATAAATCTTGATGTACTACTGTAGTAAATCTTGATGTAATACTGTAGTACATTGACGGTCTACATGGGACTTATAGATGGGAAACCAGTCTAACTCAGCACCACAACACAGGACTGTGATGTCACAT
Source organism: Hoplostethus mediterraneus (assembly GCA_034670385.1). Lineage (NCBI taxonomy): Eukaryota > Metazoa > Chordata > Actinopteri > Trachichthyiformes > Trachichthyidae > Hoplostethus > Hoplostethus mediterraneus. The sequence goes on along the minus strand of JAXDDW010000130.1, from coordinate 1,082,546 downwards.
GAGCTGAGGTGATGTGGGCGTGGCTACGGCCCATATGTTGCCACATGATGTTTTATTTCATTAAACAGCGTCAGTATTCCTCAAACCTCAGAGCAGGCGGGGATGAATCGCGGTGCTCAAGCCCACATTTCGTCGGCCAGTCAGGGATTCGAACTGGCGACCGTTCTGTCACAAGCCGGTCTACCCTCCGACCTACCTGCCGCCGAGACATCTCACAGAGCAACATCTCACGTGTCTGAGCGGCGGCGTGACATCATCACCTCCCCGAGTCGACAATAAACGCCGGCGGGGACGTCACTCCTCGTTCCAGACGCAGTGCTCCCTCTGAACTCAACCTCAACTCAACCTCAATCAGCACTCACCGGATGCGACTTAAGTCCACACGCCTCGCGCCGAAGAAGCCCAGTCAGCTTCGCAAAAAAGACCCAGCATCCCCTGCTTCCCCCCCGCCCCCATGCCGCGATCCTGACGCCTTCCATATGCTGTCGGCCAGAGCGGCGAGTTCAGGCTGCGTCTCGTAAAAAAGAAAACCAGCCCGGCCCCGAGGGATGCTGGGATACGGCCTCTAACGAGCTTCCCCCTCTGTTTGAAGTCGAAGCGACGTCTAAACCTCGTTAGTCACCCCTGAGTAAGCGCCAGAGCTCGCCGGCTAACCAACAATAGCGACTGACACACACACACCGAAAAAAAGGATGTTCTGTTATTTGCAGCGTGTGTCATTTCTTTTTTCAGGCCAAATGCACATCTGGAGGCCGGTCACACGCCTGGTGCCCATGTGACCGGTGGAAAACACCATCTCACCTCTGCAGCTGCTCGGATCAAACCCAGCCGAACTTTCCGAGTCGGGAGACAAAACGCGCGATTGGCAAGGCACTAACGCTGCCGGGGGTTAGGGGTTCGATGCCCTGTTTACCGCTGGGGCACTTGGGATAACCCGTCCTCCAGACGCCGAGCTGCGTGAGACTTTTCATTCCTCTTCCCTAGATCCAGTAATAGGCCTTTAAAAGGTGCGACGTGGAGCGCTTTGTGTTTCTCAAAATTGAGACCATATTTCACATAAACCCTGTTGCTTCCTGTTGCAGAGGATGCTCGTACTCCCCCCCCACCCCGCTCCCCCCCCCCACTCCACGGGGGGGTTGCTCTGTTTGTTTTGAGGAGCAAGAAGAAAGATAAGAGCTGATACCCGTCCATGCTAACAGCCAGAGTGCACGCAGAGGAGGTGATGATGATGTGGAAACCATGCTCTTGGAATAACGTTGTGTATTACTGCAACGTCTTCCTGCCAAATCCAACACAGTTGCACACAATGCAAAATGTACTGCAGAGGCCAGGTTTTGGTTTTAGACGGCAACTCTACTCAACGTCTCAACATGAGCACGGTGAAGACGCAGCAGCTTTAAACAGTGAAGCCACACTAGAAAAACATGCTCCCGTTTACCGATGACGTCATATATGAGCTGGGTCTTTACTGGTGTGCTCCAGGCAGGTATGTGAACTAAGATGGAGGCTAGTGCGCTTTCTCCTGCTTTTCTCTCAACTTTATTTTCTCCCCAGTCGGAGCCCAGCTGCTGCAGTCCAGCGCTGAGATGTCACAACCACAACATTTTTCCTATGTGGGCGGGCAGAGTGGAAATGAATGAGTGAATGGTCAAAAAAAAGTCCCTTCAGGATGATAGGTTGTGGGAGGAGGACAAAAAAAAGTCCCTTTGCCGTGATAGTTTATGGGGTATTTTTATTTTGAGGGAAATTACAAATTTACAAGAAAGAGGAAGTAGGTTTTGGTGCGGTGGAGCGTTAGAGAGAAAAACATCATCCGGAGAGCTTCCAGATCATCATCATTCTGCTTGTTCAGCAAACTGTACCCTGCCAGCCTCCTTCCCAGCGTCATCACACACTCTCACACACACACACACACACACACACACACACACACACACACACACACACACACACACACACACACACACAAAAGTGGTGATGAGGTGAATTAAAACCCACTGAACTGGTTTTCATCCATCTGAAATGAAGTTGAAAACCAGGCCACGATGAACACATTGAGGCTGCAAAGTAAAATGTGACAGTAACACGAAAGGAAAAGGCAGATTTGGGACTTCATTTTAGGTGTGTTACGGAAACTATACAAAAAATCACTGCAATACTCCTATAATATCCCTCTGGAGACGTGTAGTATGTCTATGGTACTGCACAGTGAGTTTACAGTGACCTTATTGTGCTTTATGGCATCTGTACCTCCTATGATATCACTATAATACTCCTATAGTATTCCTGCAGAGGCTTATAGGTCACAGTGAAGTTATCGTACTTCCTGTGGTATCAATATATCTGATGCTGTAATCACCTCTAGTATTCCTATAGGATGTCGTATATAATGTATAGTTTTACTGTGGTATATGACATGTATTACAGGTAGGTTATGACTCTGGTTAACGGGCCTCTCTGAACATACTGCCAGGCTGGCGCTACTTACTTATCAAGCACGAAGTAGAGGTCAAAAGCCCCTTGACACGAGCTCTCCTCCTCCTCTTCGTCCGGGAGCTCCGGCTCTGCTCTCGCGGATGGAGAAGAGAGCAAAAATAATCCGAACAAAACGAGGACGAGAGGCATGCTGAAAAACAATCTCGCCATCACTTTTCCTCAGACGGGAAAAAAAAAGATTATTCCTTTGGAGAAAAAAATAAAAACACCTCAGGAGAAAAACACCGCTCAAGTTCTTCTCACATCCCAGAGGAAGATAGGAAAAATAAAAATAAAAACGTGAGATGCCCAAAGGATAAAACAAAGGATGCGGGCAAGGCTTCCCCGAGTCTCCTTAACTCGGAGCTCAGTTACGGATCATTGCCACGCGCATCCCGGTGAAATGCCCGCTGGATGGATTCAGTCTCCACACAGAAAATAAAAAATAAACTTTTCAGATACACCCTGCTTTAACAAGCCCCATGCAACACAGAGAAAAAAACAGAAAAACTACTTTTGGAGAAACAAATCCAAACCTTGTCAATGGATGATGGATAAACTGAGGAATGGGTGGTTCGTAAAACTGGATAAAACTTTCCTGTCAAAGTGTCAAAAGTGGTTTTGCTCTAAATAAGCAAAATGGAGCTGCAGAGCAACGTTGGCGCTGGAGGAACTGGGAGCCCGGGGGACAGACTTGGCTGAAGTGGACCAGGTTTCATATTTCATCCTGAGGAGGAGAGAGGGAGAGAGGGGAGAAAAAATAGGTCAAGATCCCATTTTGCGCCTCCCTCGCGTTGCACGCTCGCGCATTTTTTTTGCAGGGTGGGTCGATGGCACGGTGAGGGGCGGATCTGTCAGCGCGCGAACAGAGGTCTCACCGCCTTAAAACAATCAGTACATTAGAGGTTCATCTGTAATCTCTCAGTTTGCTTGTTTGTTTGTTTCACTACCACCAGTTGATTACAGCGCGAGGGGCCATTTGGAGCGAACACACTAATTAGTCTGTCTTAATGATAGGCTGCTACCAGAGGCTGTAATGAACACACAACATGGGTGGAAGTAACTCACATTTACTCTAGTTACTGTGATTAAGTAGCTTTTTGTGTACTGGTACTTTTTTTGAGTATTTTTTTCAAATCAATAACTTTCTTTTTACTTAAGTATGTTTTAACTGAAGTATTTAACTTAACTACATTTCAAATCAGATCCATTACAGAGTACAGATGCTGTATTCTCTCCTCCATTGGAATCAGAAACTGGACCAAACCTGCACAAGCATGTGGAGGAAATGTTAACAAGATTCAAATGTTAGCAATTTTATCTAACCGTAACATTAAATTCATGATAGTAGCTTAGTCCTGGTGTAATTACGGTAGAGACAGCGTTGGTGCAGTGATGCCATCTAAATGGAAAATAGAGCCAGACTCAAACAGTTAATTATTGTACTTCATATGATAAGAATTAATCTCAAAAGATGTGTCTGGTTAAAAACACTGCAGAAATGTGAAAACAACAGTTACAAAAAACCTTTGAATTATTTCTCATCTTTAACCTAAAGTAAAAATACCAATAATTAGTTGACATTTCCAATAGATTCCTGCTCAGGACATGACTCTGGCTTTGTTTTTCATCTAGATGTCGTCGCTCCACTGTTTTTGGGCCAACGTACTTTACCGTACTGTACACTAGTAGATGCACCACAAAATTTAAAACGTGGCCATTTCCCCCCCTTGACACCTAGAGGGCGCCGTAAAGATCATATGTAACACCTGGAAAACTTGAATGGCAAATGATAAACTGGTCAAAATATAATAATTTTTTTCATTCCTTCATGACCATGGCATCCATGATGTAGGCCTGCTAACTAGCTAAATACCTAGATAGCTATAGGCTAGTATGGCTAGTTTGAACATGGAAGGTCAGCTAGGCTAACTAGCTAACCTATATAACTTAGTATGGCTTGCTTAGGTTTTATTAGTTAGTAGCAGGGCGCTAGGCTTCATAACATTAGCTAGCTCCTGTCTTACCTCTTACTTTTTCTACTTCTTTGGCTCCTCCCACTGAGGTTTACTCAGCCAATGAGATTATTTCTACCTCTGAGAAATGTTTGTTGAACTAAAACTCCAATCTGCCGCCTGTTGCTTTTATAAAACCAAACTCATGCCTATATCTCCTGTACAGTAGGTAGGGGTGGGGCTTAGGCTTTAGGCCCCACCCCTACCGCTGTGCTCTTTACCCCTTTAGTCCCTGTTTAAAGACCCAGCATGTGTTGATGTGCACTTGTGTGACTTTTTCCCCACTAAACTGATCCCCTCTGATTCTTGGGTTTTGCAAATACAAGTCCTGTGCCTGCCAAAGCCCTGGTCCACCCACTCGTATATACAGGAAAAAGATGCAGCCTCTGTTGTTGGTTCCTGAAGTGTAGCCTGAAAACCAGAACCAAATCTACTGTAGCTTGCCACATTGGTGGTATTTGGGTTATGATAGCCAAGCGTCTGCAGTCAGTGCGACCAATCAGAAATAATGCAACACTATTAGACCAGTCCTTCTGAATTAAGATCAATTGTCCGGTTTGGATTTTTTTCACTGATGCAATGAAGCACAAACAGGACCAAATCCATATACTACAGTCAAATGCTCCAAATGAAAACCAAGGTGTTTCACTCACTAATGCATCACTTAACCAGCATTACATCAGTGTGTCAGGTCTGGCCACTAGTCCCTTCTGCTACTCATAAAATGCTTATTATCTACATGTGTTTTTGCTGTCAGTTCAAACCAAAGCAGATAAATAAAACAAGGCGAGTTCATTCTTTCCATCAAGACTCAACATGGTGATTTTTGTTTTGAAAAGGAGAGATTGCAGTGCACTGCCACTGGTGTCCTTTCCTTATTGAGACAGACAGTAGAGAAGCTGAAAGGGCCAGAAAAGAAATAGCAGGGACTTGTGGGCCAGGAAAACTTCCCAACTGCACCATCACTGGGTACATGCTTTGACTTTAATGCTATAGAAATAAATACTTTAATAGCTTCTAGCTAATAAGAGCTATTAATAGCTATTCCATTTTTTTTCACAGTATATGTTTTCAAGCATCCTCTGGTATGTGGAAACGCTTTAATTGTAAATTCTGGAGTCACACGAAAGAATGACCATGAATGAAATTGGATCTATAAAAATGACAACTGGGAAAAATCCACTAATCAATATTGTATACTGTATTGTGTACAATATATTGTGTATATTATGTCTGGTATGTTTATTTGGTGTAAACCTAAACTAAGAACACAGCATTGTCTTATTAACAGTAGAGAGTACACTACATGTCAGATCCATATTTCATACCATTAGCTATAGAAACAGGAAGGTTCAGGCCTATTTTATGTGATTTGAGAGAAATTGACTTTTTTTGTTTTCAGTCCTTTATATGATGAGCTGAGAAATCTACTGTGCACACAACGGCAATGTACTTTGTTTGATACCTGAGTTTGTTAAGGAATATATATGTCCTGTGTTCATGTTATGCACATCAATACCCAAGGGAAAATCCCCTGTACATGTAAACACAACGATCCAGATTGTGATTGTTGACATTCAATGCCGTCTGCATTTTGGCATCATGCGCTAAAACCACCATCCCTCCAGCCAATACTATACTTTTCTCCCATCTCTGGACATGTCCTTTATAACAAACTAATCCTTACAAATCTATTGGCACTGACAATCAAAAAGGGGTGAGAAGTTGCATAATACTGCCTAGAACTGATTTTGTTCAGTTTGTTTTAATGGCCATCTTGAGCGAATCTAGTGTGGCTTTTCTATTGGGTGATTCCTCTAAGTGCCAAGAATGTGTTTGCTGTTAGAGACAGATGTAGCTGTTGTAGAAGTCCAAGTTTTTACTGCAGGCTTGGTGAACTGACGCTGCATTTTTGCTCAATGCAGAAGTGGATTTTTTGTTTTTTGGAAAAGTTTCGGTGTCTTTGCTTTCTTGGACACTACAAGCAATGGTCTTGTAAATAGCTGCTTAAGAAACGCTAAAGTTTTGTGGTACACTATACTTCTACTGTGTAACATCCAAGAAGTAATTGCCTGATGCAGGATAGATACGGGATAAAAGCATGATGTGGGCCTTCAGTCTAGGCTGATTATTTGTCTTTTCTGTTGTAAAATACAAGACACACACACTTAGCTTCGTCTTTCCATTGGCTTTTTTTATTGTGTCTCACCACTGGAATTGATACAACCCAAGTATGGCTTGAAGTTCACTGCATAATGGACGCATTTCCCATACACAGTGAGAAAGACGTTACGTGACAGTTTTCCCACTGGAGCAGCAAGTGGATTAGTTAACAGAGGTCCCAAATCAAAAGATCCACTATAACTTCTATACCTTCTTACTGAAAGCCAAAACTTATTTGAACTTCCTTTTTGAAAGCCAAAAGTAAAAAGCTGCTTTTGACATTTCATACCCAAAACATCCATAGACACATCATAGATTATAAACCCACTTCACATTTCAGTACCACTCTCACACTGTCGACCCTTCCATATTTAGAGTAACATCAAACACTACGAGGAAATCCCACCTTAGAACTTGTCTCCTTTGCTTTCATACAGAAGAACTCTACAGAGGCTAAAGAAGGCTTACAAGTCGATAGAATGAAGAACAGATCACAGTTTGGACTTCATACTTTAACCTACATACTTCCTAAACAACTCCAGGTTCTAAAATCCTAAACCTTTTGGCTGCCAAAATAAAAATGACCGCTGAATGCACTCTGACCCTCCTTCGATTCAGGAAGTGCTTCACTTCTGGCCCGCAAAGTGCTTGTTGAGGATGCCCTTGGCAGTGTCGAGGGCAGCTTCAGCCGGGACGGGGATGTGAGGCGCGATGCCAGCTCCCTCCCAGGCCGGCCCGGCGGCGGTGTCGGAGTGGATGGTGGGGATGCTGAGGAAGACATTGGTCTCGCCAACGGGGAAGGTCACGGGTGGGTGGGATGCCCCGGTGGTGGTCTCACCGACGATCATGGCGCGGCCAAGCTTCTTCATAATGTAGACAAACTCCTCGGCGGCGCCAGCAGTTGCTCCACTGGTGAGGATGATCAGGCTCTTCTTGGTGCCGTACCTTGCACCTGAGGAAGAGGAGGAGAGGGAGGAGAATGAAGGTTAAAAAGGTGAGCTAGAGATGTGATAGGTTCATGTGGTCAGGCTCTGTGTGTATTCTTTTCTTTTCTTTCTTGTTTTTTTTAGGTTTTTATTTTCCATACATACTTATTAGTATTGTTATCAAAAAAACAATACTTTATTGTACTGTCTGAATAAAGTGATACTGATTCCAAAACAATTCAGTTCCAGTCTGCAGAATTTTTGTATACTTTGACTTTCCCGCTAAACAGTACCAAGAAAGATCACAGAGCATCAGTGGAGGCCAGTACCCAACTCGGGTTACAGAGTACGTATCTTGGTCTACGGTCATAACGGCGAGAATAGAATGACTTGATTCTTTTTTATTACCAGTAAGTTCAGAAATGGTCAAGAGCTCCTTGGTGGTGCCAGAGGGTCGGTCGTACAACTTGTCCAGAAGGATCTGCTTGTCGCCATCGAAGAAGTAAGAGCAGAACCCTGCGATGGCTGTCGTAGGACCACCAACATTGTTCCTGCAAGTCCAATAGTCATACAGTCAGGGTACCATCATAGAAATGAGATCAATTCATCTTTAATGAAATTGGATTTGCTAAATTAAAATTATGTTACTTTATAGACTTTTTATTCATATCCTTAAATGCCTTTTCACTCTTTGTTCTCCAGTCTACAGCTTTACTCTTTGTGGCTGCAATGATCCGATTTCCCTCCCATCTCATCTCATTTCATCTCATCCCAGATTGACTGAGCTGAGGTTATGCTTAATGGATTTTGTTGAGCTTCATCAAATGATTCTCATTAACTCTCACTGACTTCCATTATTGGGTTTCTTAAGTCTTTTTCTTATTCTTTTCCTATCAGTTCATCTTCCTCAAGTGTTGCTAGTCCATATGAAGAGTTTGATTCCGAAAAAAAGTAGCACCCCCTCTTAGAAAAAACAGTTATGTCACTTTTTAAACGATAGTAGATAAATTAAGTCCTTGGTGTGAAAATTATAAATCATGGTAAAAAAAAACACTTTTACTGGCTGGATCCAGTTCAGCCAATGATTTTTATTCAAAAATGTATATATATAATTTTGTATGTAGGCCTTGACTTATATTGTGGGCAGGGTTGCCTACCTGAGGTCAACGATCATAGCATCAGTGTTGACGACTTTGTTCCAGACGTGTTCAACGATAATCTGAGCGACGGGCTTGACCTCCTCAAAGTCTCCAAACATGTCAAAACGCAGGTAACCGATGTTATTCTCAAACACGTCAGTGTGGAAGGAGACCTTGATCAGCTCAATGAAGATCTCTGGAGAATAATTCTAGAAAGAAACATAAGCAAGAACGGACAATGTATGAACAAGGTATGAACAAATTTGTATTGAAAGCATGGCTCATATGTGCAATCCAAAGTAATTAATACAGTAAAACATTTTCAAAGTTAATCAACTTTTTACATGCATATTTCACATATTGAATAACTTTAAGTCATCATATATTACATATTTAGTATCACAGAGTATTACGAATGTGGAAATAATTAAGTTGATATTTTGGTATGTCAACGACAAAGAGTTTTATGTCGCCTTTGAATTTTTAGCCAGTACACATAAAAATCATGAGTCACTCTGAGAGTGTATCATCACTATGCCAGTGTTCATAATCCACACCCAGAGTTAATTTAACACTTTTGATAGTTTTGAGCACCCCAGAGCCCTATCCGCTCTATGTGAAGACAAACAGCTCTCCAACACTTTCAATTCAATTAAAAAAAAAGAAAACACTGAAAAATCAACACATAACACTGGAAACTCAAAACAAAATCACCTATTAATTTCTCAATCAAAATTCAATAATTGAATCAAATTAATGAAAATGACTCACCATGGGTGGCAGGGCCGGGGTGTTGCTGGTGGTCTTCAGGCTCTTGTCTCCAGACAGGGTCTTCAGATCAGTGGAGAGCTTTGCCTCCAGACTAGCCTTGGATGTCACCATGCTGTACTCGCCGCTTGCCAGGAGCCCATTCAGTTTTGCTGCCACATCAGCTCCGACAGACTCAAAGGCGTAATTCTCAGCGATCAGGGTAGCCGATCCCTCAATGATGGCTGGAACTTGGGTGCGGAGGTTGACGATCTTGATGGCAGTAGCGAGAGCATCCTCGGCATTGACCTGGACATCGGGGGTCACACCAGCAACCTCCCAGGTGGAGCCGGTAACAGGGTTGGTGGACTTTGCAGAGGGCACAGAAACGTAGAAATCGGTGTCCCCCACTTTGATTTTGTCGATTTTCACCGAGCCCCCGGCGGTCTTCTCACCGACAATCGTGGCCCTTTTGAGGTTTTGGAGGCAGTAGGCAACGTCCTCGGCAATGCCATTAGTGTTCTTGCTGGTGAGGATGATGAGGGGTTTGGTTGTGCCGTATCTCTCCCCCAGCAGTGTGGGTAGAGACCACAGCTCAGTGGTGGTGTCTGTGGTACGATCATACACACTGTCAATGTGAATCAAAGGCTCAGGCCTCGGTGAAGTAAGACACAATATAGGGGATTCCTGATATATTTCCGCTGCCGGTGTAGCGCAAGTCAAAGATCAAAGCAGAGGTGGGCAAGATCTTATTCCAGACCAGCTCCAGGAGCAAAGGACCGATCTTGTCAGCCACATCCTCCCCAAGGATGTGATCGATCCTCAGGTAGCCGATGTTGCCCTCCAGGATATCGAGTTTGATTGAGGTCTGGAGGATGGCAATGAGCTGATCCGGGGGCAAGGGAGGCAGCTGAGGAACCACAACGGGGACATAGTTCGGCTCGTGGGAGACCTTTAGGCGTGGGTCGTTGATGGTGCTCTGGACTCCTGCAGTCAGGACATTAGCCAGGGTTTCAGGGTCTGGGATGCTGAGAATCTCTGTGTTGCTGGTGGCTGCGTCAATCGCCTCCTGCATGCCTACCAGCTTCTCTGGAGAGCAATAATTGTCCATGAGGATTTTCGCCATGTCAATGATGAGGCTGGGGGGAAATGTAGCCTGGGCAGTGAAAAAATTGCCCAGAATGAATAGAGATGCGACCAAATAAAGAACCTTTGCCATTTTGTCAGTTTGGTTAGAGAGAATTAGAGGGAAGTAGATGTTGATCAGCAGAACCTCCTTCTGCAAAGAGGCTCTTTGTCAACTGACTCTGTTTCGACTGTAAGGCTTCTGTTAACATACACATAAGAGGATTTGCCCCACGATAAACCTCTAATCGTATTATCCTGAGTGCTTTTGTAAGACAATAACAAGCTAGCCAACATATTGCCGAAGATGCAGGTCTTAAGTGACCTGTGCAATGTGAGGTAACCTTTGTGGCTGACAGAAATATCTGGAGTGAGATTATGGCTGGTGGAAAAATTCATCCTGCTGGGATCACTGTGCTATTGCTGAGTCCTTCTGTGTAGGTATATTGGAGGAAGAGTCACTGATAAAGGACAGCCGAGAAGACAGAGGAGATTTCATACATTTCCTTAAGTAATCATGTATGCTGGGTAAGACACTACAGACTGTTACAATAGTTAATGTAATGTGAAAACTTACAATGTTGGAAATGAGGATTTATTTTCATAACTGTTCAATGTCCATAATTAGGGGGAAGTTCATTCAATAGTGTGAAAGACTGGAGTCATTTTACAAACTCCCCCTGTCCCAGCTCAGTCCTCATGGTATGCTAAGTCTCACTCAGCAGTATTTCCACAAGCTTAGAGCAAGAATCGCCCATTTTGTCCTCTCTTGCCACAACATTTTGGTTGACCTCAAGGAATTTTTCACACACTAAATTGAAAAATATGATTCAACAAGAGATAGTGCTGATGTGTTGCCTGCTTGCTCATTTCTCCATGGTCAAAAGAATGTGTACCAGTTGCAAGCAAAACACTGAATTGTGCCATTATGCTTATCCCATTTTTTTCTGCACTCAAAGTAATTCAGAGACTCTCGGTTTTATTGTTTCACATGCGGTAAATATTTTATTACAATGAATACACTTCAGTCTTTGTGGGCTATATTTGTACTGGTGTAGGAAAGGGGAACAGAAAGGTTTCTAGGTTTGTTTGGTACTTGCTCCCTCTACTGATCAGTTTTAGTCTTTACTAATTTAGAGATGAGATGTGATTACAACAGATTGTAAAGTCAGGGAAACAAAGAACAGCAAACAGAACTGATGTTTTGATGAAATGTAGCAAGATATCCTTATTTAAGAAACACAGAATAAAATAAATAATGAAATATCCAAAATAATCAAATATATCAGCATGCATTTACATTTTGATCTCAAATCAATTTTCTCTCAGAAAGAGTAAATGGGTCAACACAATTTATCTGATAATACATTTGGTATTAAAACATGTCACCAAAGGGAATAACACAAAAACTTAACAGAACAAAATGTATAAGCCACAGACTGACGGATTAGACTCAACAAAAGGCATCTCAAATCGTCACAGTTTTTAACCGTTAATACGGAAGATGCTTTCCTAACATTCAAGATAGATTTCTAAGGAGGTTCCACGTAAACAACACAAGGATTAGTAAGATTACATCATGTAAATATCAAGTGCAACAGAGGATTTATAAGGTGCCCAAATGAACAAAAAAGTGCAATCAATAAAATGAAGTAATCTATGGATGCAGCCAAGAAGCATTCATGTTTTACATTAACTTAAATGTTGTTGTATTCACTTTCAGCTGGTGCTTTACAATGGCTTTACTCCAGTAACTTAACGCATGTAGTACCCATACATGGAAAAATAATGTAATTACACACTAATACTGTGTTAGTACTTAGGTTTAACAACTCAAGAACAAAATTGTATCTGTACTTGTTTATTTGCACATTGTATTAGATATTGTGTTGTTACATTGGAAAGTAGTAAATTGTGTATTAGGGAGATTTTCATTACCGGGTATTAGGGAGGATACTGTAAATATTAGGAATTGAGTGATTTGGCTTTTTGAAGACCAATACTAATATTTTTGTGCTGCCAATAGCCAATGTGTTTAATTTCAGTGTTATCACCCAGAATTGTATTCTTGTCAGAGTGAAAAGCCTCTCCTCTGAAACAGCATTTTGACCATCATGGACACTAAAACTCTCCACTGAAATCCAGATTCATGAAATTCTTTTAGGTTTAGCAGCTCTTTAAGGCAGGGTGACCCACCACCTATTTAATGGTAGGGAAACCCTGGCATATGTTACTGCCTTTAAATGAAGAAAAGAAAATTACACCAACATTATTGAACAATTAAATGAATGCATAAAATGTGCAAAAAATCCATTGCAGGTTTTACAGACTGTTTTATGTAGCTGCGGTAAGGGAGGAACCTCTACTACACAGTGAACCGCATTGCTGGCCCATATCCGATATTGAATAAAAGGCCAGTATCAGCCGTTGGTCTAACTCTACTACTCTTAAAAACTTTAAATTTGAAAAGTAAGTGGTAGTTAAACACAAGACAAATTAACTAATAATTTTAAAGGAAATGAGAATACAACATAATTAACTATTTCCCTTGCTCTTTCTTCAGCAGCCTCGCCGCTATGATTTTCTGTGCAACAGACAGAGCGCCATTTGCCTGGGCAACAACATGAGGCTCAACCCCTGAAACACTCCACACTTTCCCAGTGACTGCACTCAAAACAACCTGGTTAGGGATGGAAGCATACAGGATGCTGTCACCAATCTGATAGGTTCCACTCGATAAAGACCCTCCAATCGTTGGCTCTCCAATCACAGTGGCCCGATTCAGGTCCTTCATGGTGCGGGTGAACGCTTCGGCTGCAGACCCTGTCATATGACTGGTGAGGATGTAGATATCCTTGGAGGACCCATACCTTTGACCTCTAACCTGTGGTAAGGTCATGACCTCTGTCATGGAAGTTGTGGTGCGGTCGAAGACAGTGTAAAGATGTCGCAACGGTTCAGCATCAAAGAAATAGGTGCACAGGAGAGGAATCGCTGTTGAATATCCGCCGGTGTTGTACCTCATGTCAATTATGAGGGTATCGGTGTTCACTATCTTGCTCCACACTAATTTGATCAGCTGAGGCCCAATGGCTTTTACCACCTCTACATCGGCCATCATGTCAAACCTTAGATAGCCAACATTGCCTGGCATTACCTCGATTTTAAATAGAGCGTCAATTATGTAGCCCACTTCTTCCGCCATTGGGATCTTCGGAACTTCATGAAGGGACTCAGGCTCATTCTCACAGTAGAAGATATGGAGGCGGTGATCACCTGAAGTCTCTTGGAGATCTGCCGTCAATTGAGATGCCAGAGATTCAAAATCAACCACTGACCGGTACGATCCCTCGGCCCATTTGCTCAACAGCACCTTACTGACCTTTGCAGCGACTTCATGTATTGCATAGTGTTTTTCTAACAGATCCCCTGTTCCTTCTATGAGGGACCTGAGCCCTCTATGGAAGTCTATGATCTCATGAACGTGGTCCACAGCTTCTTCTGCTAGCACAATAGCATCAGGGACCACGCCTCCTCCCAGCCAGCATTCCCCATTGTTGTCTATGAAGTTTATAAATGGGACAGTGATGACAATATCTGTGCCCTCGACTTGAAATGTCTTTGAGTGCATCAGGGTACCAGACGTAATTTCCCCAATGACTGTGCCACGATGTAAGGACTGCATGAGGTAAGCAAACTCTTCTCCAACGCTTGCGGTGTAGTAGCTGGTCAACACGTAAACCCCACGTTTGGAGCCATACGTCGGGTCTGTACTCCCAGGCAGAGAGTTGTATTCTGTAGTTGTGTTTTGAATTCGGTCATATATTGTGAAAAAGTGATGTTTCTGCGAGGCATCCTGGAGATAGGAGAGTATTAATCCCAGGGAAGCAGAGGGCCCACCAGTGTTGTAACGCAGGTCAATGACCAGATTATCAGTGTCTTTGAGGGGCTCCCATACCTTTTTAGCCATGTGCTCTCTTGCTTTAACAACCACAGATGACTCAACAAACTTGTCAAAGCGGAGATAGCCAGTATTGCCTTGGAGGAGTTCCACATTGAACGCCGTATCAACCAGTGTCCCTAATAATGTTGGATCATCTGGAATGTTATATGGTTCAGCGTCCTCATCTATAATGGCAGCCTGATCTTGGATGTGTTTGATGATCAGTCGAGGGTCTTCGGACACAGTCTGGAGCTCTTGGTTAAGTTTGACTGCCAGGTCCTCCTCAGATGTGACTGAGAAGAGGTCTGTGGAATCCAGATGGTGAAGGAGGGCTGGAACTCTATCAGTGAAAGCATAGAACTTCCTGATGATGCCAGAGATGCTCTGAACAGCCTTGGGAATGGCACTCCTCACAGCCAAAAGGGACTTGGCATTCCCCACAGCTTCCTTGGCAATGATGTTGACGGATGGAGAAACGCCGCTCACTTCCCAGCTCTGGCCTGTGATTGGGCTGACAGACCTTGCCACAGGAACTGTTATGTAGAACCCTGAATCGCTGATCGTGATCTTCTGGATTTTCACTGACCCACCAGCAGACCTCTCCCCAACTATGATAGCCCTGTTTAGGTGTTTTAGTGTATATGCTACTGCCTCAGCAGCACCCATAGTACGTTTACTCATTAAAATAATCAAGTCCTTTTTCTTTCCATACCTTTCTCCCGTTATGGAGGACATTGTCCACAGCTCCTTGGTTGAGTTAGAAGGCCTGTCATACACAGTGTCAATGTGAATGAGAGGCTCTGGGTCTGAGAAATAGGAGATGATAAAAGGAACTCCAGACAGTTCGCCTGCCGTGCTGTACCGCAGGTCAAAGATCAGAGAGGATGTGTGTGCGACTTTATTCCAGATGTTATCCCTCAGCAAAGAGCCAAGCTTTGCTGCTGTCTCCTCCCCGATGATCCGATCTATACGCAGATAGCCCACGTTATCTTCCAGGATATCCAGCTTCACCGAGTTCCTCACCAGCCGGATCAGCTGCTCAGTGGGGAGGGATGGCAGCGCTGGCGGCATCACTGGGACAAAATTGGGTTCGTACGACACAGTCAACCGTGGATCGTTCAGGGCCCCCTGTACTCCAGCTGTGAGGACGGTTGCTAGGGTCTTCCTGTCTGAAATCTGAAGGATTTCCCTGCTGTTGATGGCCTGTTGAATGGCCTCCTGCATCCCAACCAGGTTTTCAGGGAAGCAATAGTTTTCCAGCAGGATCTTGGCCATGTCGAGTACCAGGGCAGGCTGGAATGATGAGCTGGCAGAGAGAGTGAAGTAGAGAAGCATCGCCAGGAGAGCTGGTGCGGGTCGAACTGCCACCATTTTCTTTACCGTCATTGATGGAAAGAGGTCTATTTCCTACTCTGTCTTCTCTTACCCTGCAGAGGGACAGTGGCTTTTATTGGAGAGGGAATGTTGTCACTGTTGCAGGTTTTTCGGACAACAACAACATCGACATAAGAGGCTTTTGTCCCCAATAAACCTTTAATCGCTTTATCTGTGGTGCTTCAGCCAGTAGACAATAGCAGACAAAAAACTGACAAATGGGAAATGCGGTTTCTTATGTATTGCCATTTGGGTTAATAGATTTGTTTGTCTGTTGATTTCTAGTTTGTTATACAATTTCTTTACAATATCTACTTTTGTCAGAGGGACTTTTTGTTTTGTTTGTTTTTTATTAATGCATACCATTATATCACACTGGAATCAAATTTAGGCTTGAATTAAATCCTGCATTATTTTCTATGTATCTAAATCGAAATTACAGCGGGTGGTACAGAAACTACTCCCATTTTTCTTTAAACTACCAATGAAATGAGGTGAGGGTCAAATGTGAAGTATGTGCAGGACAGATAGGTGTGAAAGCCCTATGTGAAACTCTCTTGCTCTCTCGCTCTCTCACGCTCTCTCTCGCTCTCTCTCGCTCTCTCTCGCTCTCTCTCGCTCTCTCTCGCTCTCTCTCGTCCCTGAGGAAAGCTTATGGCAGTGTATTGCAGTACCGTTGGTGGCTTTCAGGGGTCATGTCTGGGTCGCTCCACTGATGACATGATTACACAGTTTGTGGACACGTGGTAAAGCCGTCTTAAAAAACAGGCAGGATCAGAACGAGAAAAAACTCTGGGGGCACTGGGGACATTGATATGAACAAGGGGTTTGATTTGAAAGCATTTATTTGGATTGAATGTTGAATTAGATAATCGTTTACTTCTTTCTCCTGCTTTATTATTTTGCCTCACTTTACCTATTTTTATTTCAAATTATACCTTTCCAGATTGGGGCCTTGCAGGAACTGATAATGAAATAAATGTATATGACATTTATATCATACTTATAATGTAATATATTTCCAGATAATGTAATAACATAATCAGAGTGGCATTGTAATAATTGCTAATAATTGCTGGTAAATCTAAAAACTTATTACATTATCAGGAAAAAATGAATACAATATTAGGTTTTATTACATTTTTGGCTAATTAATAGGGACATTTTAGTACAATTTGATGTTGTTACATTTTCCAGAATTTATTATATTTATTATTCTTTATCATATGTATAATTTATTATCAATTGCTACAAACATACCATTTTTAAGCAATATAATTGTATTGTATGTATAAAGGATATGATTGACTGAAGGGTGGATCGGTACGTTGAACCTGACATCAGTAAGGTTCAGGATCCCCACAAGACCCCAGTCAACTTGTGTGACCAGGCGTCTTCTCTGTCTGCTAATCTCACTTCTTAACTTTCAATAACCCCTGTGCTTTACATAATACAATCCGCTCTGCCGATTCCCTGGGCACCAATCAGGACTTTGCATCCCATGTGAAAACACCCCATTCCCTCATGCATTGTGTCAAATGTGAGAACGTGTCGAGAGTCGTAGTGTTTTTGATATTGAAATCCCTGGATTTTGGGACTACTGACTACTTGGAAATAAAACCTCTTTCTACCAGACATTAACAATGCAGTTGAACAATATGTATGATATAATACATAAAAACAAACCCCAAAATTGAGTGAAAGGGACTGAGAAGTTCACGGAGATGTTTATATCAAGCATCAGACGTTTTCCCAGTGTCTTGCGTAGAAAACTCTTTCTTTGGCTCCGCCCATTGAGGTTTAACTCAACCAATGAGATGATTTCGGCCTCCACAGCAGCTCTGCCTCCGAGAAATGTTTGTACAGCTAAAACTGCAATATGTGAATAATTACTACAGTAATTAAAAAAACAAAACAAAGTCATTCAAGGATATTTTGAGCTGTGGTGTCACATGTTGGAGATCTGGAGATCTGGAGATCATCTTGTGAGGCAAAAGCCAACTAAGCCAATTATTTTCTCGGCTTTGTAAAGGCACTAAATTGGGATTGTTATTGGTACTATTTTGAGACAACAGCTATTTCAGTTTTTCCAGGAAGGACGTCTACATCGTCTCATCCCCTCATTTGTTTTGTCACAGAGGTTTCAACCCTGATGAGGATGACGTGCTCCACTGAGGTGAAATCTGATTGTATGTGAAAAGAGATTAAAGGATAACTATTAATAGATTCATATTTTCCTGTTCTTTCCTTCATGTGATATACAGACGGCTGTTGGCCTCAGAGCAGGTTGAGACTGGAATTAATGGTTTAGTTTGGTGTGAGTGCCAATTTCCCTTTTGTGCATTAAAATAATTAGTTTTTTTGAGTTGGATGTCAGATTCACTATATACAGTATATCCATTCTCTGTAATAATGAATGTAAGGAAATGTACAGGTAAGCATTTGTAAAAAAAGAAAGTACTCTCTACTCTACTACTCTACTATACTCTACTTGTGCTGTGTTCATGCTGTGTGTCTGGTTTGGTGTGAATAACATACATTAGACTTTATACATGCTTCTTTTTACTGTACTTCACTGAAAACATACACTGACAAGATAAATAACAATCACAGAGAAGTTAAATAATGGCGTAATTAATTTGACACAACTTGTTACACAGGGAAAAGCTTAAAGGTAACAGTAAATAAAAAGTTAAAGGAACAGTACAACATTTAAGTGCGCTAATTACACAAGATGGAGTTAGTCCTTATTGTTAGTTAACCAATACTGCTTACCGCCACTGCAGCTCATGCCTTTAAGACAGGCAACTAACTGTTGTTGGATGGAGAGTAAATCCCACAATTCACCAGCCACTATTTTACCAGCCAATAAGTTACCAACATTTTGGTTCTGTGTGACATTTGCTTGTCACTATATTCTTTCTTTCTTACCATTGGCACAAAATAAAAACTGCTATGACACTAAACTGTTTTCAGAAAGGCATCTTTTAGGCACAAGGACAGTCTATGAAAGCAAATTCAAAGTAAATATCGATAAGATTTTTGCCCTTTTGAACACGTTTGTATAAAACAAGACGTAACTTCTCTTTGTGGCTCCCCTACACCTACAGTATATAATTCATATAATTCATAGTACAATTTAAAGCACTTAAACTTTTTTTTCCTCCCCCCATTGAAACCCGGACTAATGAAATTGTTTCAAGACAGGGTGAAGCAGGTTAGCTTTAGCAGTTAGCTGTAGATGTTCAACCAGTATTAGATCATTTCTCTTCAGGGTGAAGCAACAATGCAGCAGCAACGCAGCAAGCATGTAAAGGTTGGACATACACAGTGGCCACATCTGCATATGACAGTTATAGAGGAAGAAATTGAATGATTGACTGATTTTTAGACTGACATTTTATGCTTATACTTAATACAAACAAAATGTAACTTACAATGGTAATGTACAGATTTACATTAAGACTAAATATTAGCACTATACAGCCAAGGCTCTATGACTCCCTACAACTGCCAACAGGTCAGTTTTACCCCTAACATTTAATTGCGTTTATTTTTTTGGGAGAAATCACAGTACAGATTTCCCTGTTTCACCACATCTAACAGAATCAACGTCTGTCATGTTTAAAATAAAAAAAGGAAATCATTGTGTAGTAGCGTTGTACCCAGAACAGGAAAACGTTAATGGGCCTAACCTTTATTACCTTGTGAAATGCGGAATAACAGCATTTTAGCAAAGGTCTAGGGGAGTCATACACATTTGAAAAACACAGAGGTATAAATGACCTGTTGGTGGTTATAGTGTTATACTGCCTTCCAGAGGTGTCGGAAAGTTGGAAATTCTAATATCCTACTTGGAATATGCAATGCAAAGACTTCCAAGTAAGACGTTTTTCTGAGGTCCCGTCAATGTGGCAGCGTACGCCATAAACACTACATAGCATTACTTCATAATGTTCATAATCCTCAAAATACACTTTAAATTTGATTTTCCACATTGCATAGTATGGCACCTGTGTGGTAAATGGTTAAACATGGAAATTTTAAATGTGAAGTTGCACCTTCAGTTGCTAACATTCTATGCTAACTAGCTACCTAACGTCAAATATCAGTGACAATACATTAGGTGCTGCATGGGGAACATGATTTTATGTTGGGCAAATGAAATCTTGCAGGCGGCCATGTTTCTTCTCTGGTTTTTCAAAGCTGGTTCGCTGGAAGGTTCCGAGGTTGTAATTACGAGCTACCAGCTGCAAATTTCCCACTTTCGACACTGACTGGAACGCAGCATTAGAACCGTTACAGTCACCACCACCACTGCCACCGAAGCAACCACCCTTCTCTGACTACCTGCATCCACACTCTGCCACCTTCATCTCTTCATACAAGTATCGTATAGTGAGGCGGCCATTCTCCTGGTACATGACTGTGATGGGGTCCAGTTTGATTGGCACACAGCACGCCATGTTGGCCTTCTTGGGGTTCCTGATGTTGATCAGTGTCTGGATGAGGGCATGTTTGGACGGGGTCGATTCATCTGTCAACGGGTGGTAACACAGGCCACGACACTCAAAGGCGTCGTATTCGGGAGGCGCCACAATCCAGCTATCCCAGCCGATATCTCTGAAGTTGACCTTGAGCGAGGTCCGTCGGCAGTATTCCCTCTCCGCCTTCCTCTTTTTCCTCCTTGGATGCAGACCTTCCAGGATCTCGTTTGGAAGCTGGTCTTCTCCGTTCCAGTCCATCCCTGAGTAGAAAAAGGTTTCTTCCTCATGGAGAATCATTTCTCTTAGTTCCTTCTTCGTCTCTCTCTTCCTGCTACCCAGGTCGTCTGAGAAGACTATCAAAGCCGCCGAAGTGTTATCTCCAACGGACATGCTCACATCTAAGCAGCCTGCTCCTCCTTGACCACCTTCAGAAGACCCACAGTCCTTTCTATCCACCACAACATCAAACCCACTTGCCCCGCGGCCCGATTTGATCCAGCTCTGAATAGCTCTGGTCACGTCAAACGTCTCCCACAGGCTGTGCAACCCAGTCGCCTCTTTCCCAACCAGTAGATGGGTCATGGGTCCGAACTCGTTGTAATCCACCTCATAGACCTTGATAGTGACCTTGACCTTGTGGGAGTTGACCCTCGACCTGGCATCCTGGAGGAGGAAGAGCCGGAGTTCAGCAGCGGTGATCATCTCGTGGTTGGGCACGCTGATGTTGAACAGCAGCCTGTGCTTGGACTTGGTGCCGTTTGTCACAAAGTGTGTGATATCTGTTGGAAAGTTGTGGAGAAATCATGAGGGTTAGTGCTTGGAGATGCACACAGATATGATACCATATGAAGTTGCTGATAGCCAATATTTAATATCTTTAAATTTGACCATTTTCACGCCAGCAAAATACCAGATTTCAGTCATTCCTGTCAGAATTGTATTCTTGCCAGGGTGGAAAAGCCTCTAAAACATATAAAACATAAAACATCTATAACCAGCACACTAAAATCTCCACAGCACACATGCAATGGTAGGGGAACCTCTGGGATACATTCAAGCGCAAATTTGTATGTGGCAAGGGGAGGCCGTGGCCACCGTAGACTGAAGCCTGGCCACCCTATTGGCCACCCCAGTCGTAATTGCTATACAAACTATACACATTCCGTGCAAGGCCTCTATTGTCAGTCTTTTCAGGGATATTGTGATTTACTTTCAAATGTTTTTGCAGCTTTTTCAGATTCTGAATCAAGAATTCTTTAGTTTTATGTATATGTTGGCTATATTTATTGGTTAAATATAATGTAATCAGGCTTTGAGAGAATGAGCTCATAGTGCTGCTGAGCACCATAAACTGAACATCTGCTCTCAGAACAGTAGTAATACTCTGTAGCTTGGTACACTTGTACTTTGTACCTATAGTGTAAGCTTCTTTGTTACTTTACCTGCAGGAATAAGAAAGAAATGTTGGATACACTGAATATTATTTGATCTAGTCCACCGCTGCCTGAATTCCAAATTATGTAGACTTATGTGTAGTAAAATAGCCCTTTATTTTCTAGTTAGATACATTTTTATGTTCATATAATAGTGATTTATGTGCCACCCCAAAATGACCACTGGTCCCATCCTGGCCACCCCATTGAAAATTGCCTGGCTCCGCCACTGGATATATTGGGCCTTTAAAGAGATATTCAACACTAAATCATGTTTTTTCAGCTGTAAACATATTTGTATGATAAAGCATATCAATGCTGGACATACATTCAACATTGCAGATATAATTTAATTTTCAGGGCCAAAAAATGTATTTGTGGAAATATGTCTCGGCCCTCCTTCCATTGAAATTTTCAGCTCTGCTGCACTGCCAGCTCCATTCTGATTGGTGACGAAATACCGAAGAGATGAAAAAAAACATTCTCCCCCCCCACTGGAGATGGGTGGAGCCATTGAGGAGAGAAATCCTCCACCTCAAAAGACCTAGCGAGACTCGGCTTCTCTGTCCATTGTGTAATGTTAGCTAGCTAGTAGTCTTCCCCCGCTCTCCACTGCTCAAAGTGGCATTTTTCAAAAGTATCTGCTGGGTGGAGACAGGTTGCAACCGTGTATTTAATTTCCCTTTAAATAAAAAAAATGATTGACAAAAAACAAAGTAAACTGAAACAAATTGAACAATTAAATAAATAAATAAATAAAATGTGCAAAGAAAATAAAATGCAGGTTGCATTGCTGGTTTTACAGACCTAAATAAACCTCCCTCATATCAGCAGTATGATATCCAATATTTAATAGAAGGCCAACTTCAGCTCAATATATCAGTCTAACCCTAATATGAACTATACATTTAACTATATGAACTATACCTTTGACAGGCAGGGAGACACACATATCGCTGATGTTGTGTAAAAACCTTGGTGCTTGCCATGTTTTCACTTCAAATGAAGGATTATGCGTTTTCTATGGGTTGAGAAAATTCTCCAACCTCTTGGGCAGATGAAACCCTTTCAAAACCCACTGGATAAACTCAGAAATGCATTAACATCGAGGCTGATCCTGAGTTCCTGAAAGTTAAGCGTTTCACCCGACAGCGCCAACATGATTATCAATTCTATCAATGCTGAGATCAGTGTGAGAAAAGCACCCAGCTAAAAAGCTTAAGAGTTATCTTTCTTAACAGGAAGGATTGTCGCCAGCTAAACTGCATATCGGTGTACAAGTCTCTCATCTCCAAGTTCTACTCTTACAGATATACCTTGGACGGTGAAGCTTCGTATGACATCAGACTGTGGGATTGCCGTGCTGTTGGAGGCATACTTGTTGTAGAGCTCCATCATAAACTGAGGAGTGTAGATCTTGCTGTGCTCCTGAGGGACATCTGACATGTTGAGTTTCCTTAGAAAGCCCTCCTTCATGGTTCCCAGGAGGCTCTCCAACCTTGAGTTTGTGTCTTCCTCCTCGAGAAGGTCCTGCTCTGACAGCTGGGAGTAGAATCCCTCCGAGTCCTCACTTTCAATGTCATTACTGAGAGGTTTGCAGCTACAGGAGCCGGTAGAAACCACCAGACTCAAACACATCTGGAACAGGAACGCTCTGGAGTTCTGCATTTCCAAAGATTGGACTCTGTCTAAGCCAATGACTGAGCTGACACAAACTTTACCTTCTTCCTTCCAGTCTACGGGCTCGAAAACAGACTTTGGGACGACAAGGTTTCAAAATGGAGATTCCCTATGCGAGGGCCACAGTCCCGAGGTCCGCTCCCATGCTCCCAGAGTAAACAGGGGACTTGTGTCAACCAAAATAGTAGCCCGGCCATGCTTATCTCTGCCATTGATGCCTTCTTTTAGGCTTTGTTATCATTAGAGAGCTGGCTGCTAATGAAGACACTGTAAACACTTGACGGCGATAATGAGGGAGGCACTGGAAACTCTGAGGTTACTGACAACCAGACTTCCCCATAGAGTGTCTTTTCCCAGCTTGAGGGTGAAACTTTGAGGCCAGTGAAAACCAAATTCCACACGCTCAAAGAAACACATACAGCACATTGCATTCTTTGCTGCAAACATCGCTGCATATTTCTTACAGGTCAAAGTTTTCTTGACTCACATCCGGGTTTTGAAGCATGCATCGTTGTTCATCACGCAACTGCTTCGAATACCAAAATGCGCTTTAGCAGGGTGCAATGACATCAAAAGGAATGACTTTGATCACTTTAAAGGTATTAATATTGAGGGCGACATTGAGAATCATTGCTTTGATAGATAGACCGCAGTCATTTATGAGCGACAGGAGAAACAATATTAAATATAATTTGCAGCCATATGTACAATACAGAGTCATAAATACAAAAGTAGCACTGCATTAGTTGATGGAGTTTGAGTTTCTGTAGGTGGCGCTCTTTTCTTTGTCTGTTCAGCCAGAACCCAGTTGTTCTTCTGTTGAAACATAAAACGCATCACTTCCTGTCTCCAGAGGATTTCTCCCGGTAAAGACCTACCTGACACCGGGTGTTGAGAACAGCAGATGGAGAAGCTTCATGAACTGGTAGAGGTTGATCACTGTTGGGTTATAGCGATCAGATAGAGAAGAGCCATTACTTGAACTTTGGTATTTAAGGGAGGGGTTGAGTGGTGCTGTCATGGGTAGGTTCATCTTATAGATAACAATATCTTCAATAATAAATTTAATCAGCAACATAACAATTATGGCCAATGGTCAAATCAATTAATTGCCAGATCAACAAAAGCCTTTGGGGAATCTGTAAAATCTGGTAGGCGTGAGAACGAAGATCATCTTGGCCCCAGAGGAAACAAAGATAGGGTGGTGGTAGCTGACGTCCTGTACTTCCTAGATGGGCTGGATAGTGGGACTTGGCCCCGAGTCACTGTTGGGGGTATGGGCCCACACCAGAAGCCAATGAGTCTGGGGACGTTGGCCTGGGTCCTGACTATCTTGGACTTTCTCTCTTTCACACAGTCACTCAGTATTTGGTTCATGCCGGGTTTTATAAAAATGCCTTTATTGTGGCCCTTTCATACTGGTAGATTTCCTCTCTATGGAGTCAATCAGCGATGAAAGACATCTTTTGGCACGGATACAGAATATGCCTTAGCCTTGTAGGAGGAAAACAAACACAGCAGTGAGAACAGGATTGAGAAAGATCAGTTTCGGAACTGTAATCTTATTTATTTTAGAGTGAAAACATTATAGTCGTTCTAGACTATTAAAATTACATTAAGGATCAACTGATATGGGATTTTGAAGGCCGATGCTAATACTCTTTTTATTGAAGCTGCTGACAGTTTCCGCCAGAATTGTGTTCTTGGTCAGGGAGTAAAAGCCTCTGAAACATCTAGACCATCTTCAACACTAAAACTCTCCACTGAAACCAGAATGATGCAATTCTTTTAGTGTCAGCAGCTCTTTAAGGCGGGGTGACCCCCCCACCCATTCAGTGGTAGAGAGACTCTGGGATATATTACTTTCAATTAAATTTATAAATTATTGAACAATTAAATGAATGATATAAACATATTTAATAAAAGACCAATATGGGCCAAACTATTGTATCTATCTAACCCTAAATCATATGTGTATAATTATTCATATTTATATGATGTACTATTGGTATATAATGTATATTGCAATAATACTGATGGTATTTAATATATATCAGTGTCCTACATTCATGACAAATGTATTATTAAAATAAAACTTATATTTGGCTGTATGTACAATGCAGTTTATTTCCATGCCAAGCATACATTGTGTCTATGACTTGTTAAAGCACACATCATATATAATATAAGTTTTCAATACACTTTAGCCATACAATCATATAAGGGTGGATACAAACATCCCATTTCACTTACTGTGGAAACCTAATGTCATTACTGTACATTTTACAAACTGTACAAGTCATTTTGCATATATGTATGTACTAGTGGTAGATATTGAACAGGAGAATACTGATACTTCTTGCTTTAAAACGCCTTCAACTCTTCATCTTGAAATTAATACACTGGTCCAAAATGCACAGCAGGTGGCAGCAATGCACTATTCCTCCTCTGAGGGAATAACCAGGAAAGCTTCAGCATGTTCCTATTACATGAATCTCTCAGTAGGTGTCAATATGCATTCATCATAACCATATTATATACAATATATAAACAAAAGATATCAAAGTAAAGATTGATGCTATTACCTCTCATGCAGGAATAACATTTCTTGTTGATATAGGGGAAACATTCGACTACAGTGCTACACTTGGGGTGGCGCATCATCACATATGTACAAAATATAAGTATCATTTAGTTGTATTAGCTGCTATTTACACGACAAAGTTGATTAATTTGGTAGGGTGTGAATGTGCTGCCATGCAGGCTCCGTCTCCAAAGCCCTGCTGAGTCTGTGAGTCAATGTGCAGTTTATGGCAAAAGTCCAGTTCAGCTCTGAGGTCCGAAAGGCCGAGGCAAGCAGCGAACACAATGCAGAGGATAGTGATGTCAGAAGGTTTCAGAAACTGTCAAAACACTGATTTTCTAGAGCTGAGTTCATCAAAAGTGGATGTAGAAGGGCGAAGAAACCTTTATGGCTTCCACGTGCAGGGATGTAGTCGGGACCACCTTAGTTGAGTCCATGTTCAGGTCCCAAGGGGGTCGAGATCAAGACTAGACGTCAAGACTGAGACCAGAGCAAATCCTATTCAAACCAAGACCAAAATAGGCAATAAACACTTTACATGTCTTTCAAAATGTAAGAATAATGCAGATTGTGTAGATCTATCTGCAGGAGCTCTGGACTAAACCCTTCAACATCAGACTAATCAATGCAGAGGATTTTGACTAATCAATACATGGATGTTTAAGGATCATTACATACACAGGTTTCTACAGGTGAAATCCCTTAAATTGTTTGTTGTGCTGGGAAGAAAATAAACCAAACATCAATAAAATTGCCCATTTTTCATATTTTTTAGATATGAAAAATATATAGGCAGGAAAAAGTCATGTCAACCAATCGACAAATCCGAGTCAAAATAGACACGAGGCCGAGACAAGTCCAAGACGTCAGAGAAGTGGCCTGGTGACCGGACCCGGCCCTGTCCACGTGTCCTCGGGGACCCCGGCATGTCGTTCTACTCTCAAAGCTCTCTCATCTGTCCTTGTTGAGTTACACCACCGCTGTCCTCCTTGATCCAAAAGATGAAGTCCTCCTCACTGTCCTTCACTGAGGAGCATCCTCACCGCGGGTCCCGGCCCTACCGACAGGCACAAGTGTCCACAGACATGTCGGGGTAAACCTTCAGGACCATATTCCTGTTCGGATCGAGGAAAAGCACGCTAAGCGGACTCATCTTGTCCGGAACGCAGCAGGGTTCGGGAACGCCGGGGACGATCCCCACAGCTCTGACGATGCTCTGGATGGTGGCGTGGTTGGATGGACGCACCACCTGAGGAAGAGGAGGAGGGAGGGGATACGGGATTATTAAGGGATCTCGTGGTAAGAAAGGTAGAAACCCCAAAGAGGTCAACTGTTGCAAGAAAAGAACTGACATTTATTTAAATAATACAAAAACTGTGACGCTCTATGACGTTTTCTGCTGGGTTTTTTTTTTGCACTTTATGTAATTAAATGTCAGGCCTTTTTGCATCAGTTGCCTCCTTTGTGATTCCTTCCTTTCCTTTCCTTCTTCCTTTTTTGAATCAGTGTGCGAGTTCTTGTTGGATTCCTTTTGTCTGTGATTTTCGAACAGACAAACCTCTTATCTCATAGGACTGTTCCTTAGAGCCCAGACAACTCTCTCTTGCTCTACGTATCTATTTACTGCAGTAAGAGTTTACAGTAATACAGTACTCAATTTAATCCAGTAATACATCACTACTTTGTATCGTGACCTCTTTTGAATGAAGCTTCGCTAAGGTTGCATCCAGCAGGACATGATGGTAGAGCTGATATAGATATGCATTGTGTTAAATACTGTATGTTACGCAGTGTGAGCTTGTGGGTGATGGGGGTGTTTCCTTGATGAATGTGTGAGATTCATATATTATTGTTATGCATTATTATCTGTATGTCCTGTTTCGTTTCAGATATAACAGACTATTGATAATGACTGAAGAACTGACTCACCTTAGGGATGGGGAATCCACAGGTCCCGGCGCAGTAGTAGGCATCGAATGACTTAGGCGCCAGAACCCACTCGCTCCAGCCAATGTCGGCAAAATCCACCCGGAGGTACCGCCTGGCGCAAACCCTGGGCTCGCTCCACTGTCTCCTCCTGGCCTTCTTCATGGTCCTCTCATCGAAGCTCAGTACCTGGGGCTTGCTCAGGCCCTCGCTGCTCTCCTGGCCCTGCTTACGGCCCGGTTTGACCGAAGCTTTGGCCTTGGCAGGGAAATATGTGCTCTGCCACAGTTCATGGTTCTTTAAGGTGTTGAACTGGACCTCCGGAAGGTCGTTGGTTTGGATCTGGCCCAGGGGGGAGAGAGGTAAATCCCTCCGGACCCTCGAGGCTGAAGGGGGTAAGTGCGGCTGGCCCTCGCCGATGGGGAAGGGTCCGTACCGCTGGAGCGACAAAGCCACGCTGTTAGGCTCATCTATGGCTCGGTCATCAGCGTATAGGAGTATATACGGCAGGTTGTCGGACGAGAAACGCTCTTGGCTGGGAGGATTCCTCTGCTGTAGCTGAGATGTCCCAAACACCATATCGAACTCAACTGTGATCAGAAGCCCATGGACAGCCCTAGCGTGTTTCACCACTGATGTGATATCCCTGGTTTGCCATGAGCCTCTCTTAAAAGAAGTTAGAGTTACGTTTCCCAGTGGTGTTACAAAAGCCGAGTTTGGGGGCGTTCCACGGAAGAGGAGCTGCAGCGACGGATGCTGAAGGCCGTCGGACAGGTTACGGGAGCGTCGGCAACACCAAGGCCGCTGGTGGTGGCGGGTACGCTTATACAGGAAGTGAAAGGAGGCGGACAGGATGTGCTCCGACTCTTGGATGGAGGACAGGTTGAACCAGAACCAGTCTTTAC
The DNA here is from genome assembly GCA_034670385.1 of Hoplostethus mediterraneus. Classification (NCBI taxonomy): domain Eukaryota; kingdom Metazoa; phylum Chordata; class Actinopteri; order Trachichthyiformes; family Trachichthyidae; genus Hoplostethus; species Hoplostethus mediterraneus. Next base: position 1,053,624 of record JAXDDW010000130.1, on the reverse strand, counting down.
CCTTAGAGGTTCCTGCGCGATTGGAAAGAAATTAGAAGAAGAATGAAAATGAATGAAAAATCATCTTCTGGTAAAATGTCACGGCTGTTTTAAGATATATACACAGATACATATCATCACAAATGCTTTCCAGTATTGTAGTGAGGTCCTGGTGCTTCAACCATACACATTTACTTTTCAAAAGGGCTGCTGAAGGGTGCTCAGTCCAGGGAACTAAAACTAATAAGAGTGGGGAAAATGCCCTGATGAAGAATCTGAAATAGACCAATAAAAATGATGAAGGGATCAAGTAGCCGTCCTGAGTCTTTCCCCCCGTCGCTATTACCTTTCCAGTATCTCTTTAAATCTATAAATCTTTGCCTGACACATCTGATCGACATAAACAACAGAATGGAAAATATTAAGCGCAGTTAAATGCCTCCTAGATGACCGAAAACCTCTTTCTGGATCACAATATTCTTGAAGTTCAACCTATGTCTCCCAGACTTCCACCACAGCCTGAAAGACAAACACTGGATCCGTCCAGTAGGTCTGAACCATATGGAAATGCTTATAGGAGAAAAGCTCCTCTGAGGCTTTTCCCTGTGCAGCCAGTGTCTGGGTGTGATAATAGGCTCTTGTCTAACACCTAGACTGTTACTGCTACCGGGGAACTAATGGTGCTCAAGACTAAAGTCCTTCAGTTCACTACATCAGGACAGACGGAGCACAGTGCAGATATTCAGCCCAAAGGGTGGAGAGAAACACCTGCGTTTAGGATGTTCAGGATTTCGTGATGGTGAAATATTGAAAGTCAGGGGTGTAGTGGAGGCTACACCTATACTCAGTGTACCCTCCTTTTTATGGCACAGATTCAGAATACACATTATAATAAATTGTATTAAAATAGTATAAGTTATATGAAGAGAGGGGGGGAAATATATTGACACTTTTCTGAAAATAAAATGTATTTTCTGTCTATAATGCCTGGAGATGATAATTTACCCACCTTTCTATTAGTCTCTGTTCACTGTAATGGTAATACATGACGCACCACAACAGACTACCCCCCCTACATGAAGCACCAGCACACTCAAATGCAACACTTGGCTTTCCCTGCCTGTTAATCCGTTTGACTGCGCTGCAGCAGCGGTGACCGTTTTACCCAATAACTCTGTTAACAGGAGAAGTAAACGCGTGGAGTCGCTCACCCGGGACAGCTTTAAAGCTCCTGACGGTATTTCCGTCCTTCTGGCGGTGCGGCTCTTTGCTGTACTTCTCATACACTTTGAACATGTTGATGGAGACCATGTCCCGGTTTGCGCTTTCGTGCGCAAAGGCACGCTGCTCTGTGGCTTTTGGCGCATCGCTGCCTTGACGCACGGCTTCACCGAGGTCCTCTGATCCAACTTTACCCGAGCTGGACTGCAAAATCACCAAGAAATGCAGAATGTGTAAAAGCGTGTTCGCCATAGCTGTTTTTCTTGGAAATTATTCCATTCAAAGAGACTTGAAAAACTTTTTTTTTCCTGTGCGTGAAAGCCGCAAGAATCAAAGAAACGATGCTTTCCTGTCTCCGTCTCTCTGAAACCTCCCAGGCGAGCTGGTTGATGCCCACCCAGACTCCAGGCCGTTATCCAGGTAATCCGTGACAGCCCCACACGCCACGGTTCACGGTCTACAGCCGTTTCTACAATGGGAGGAGACCGGGGGTGGATGCGTGCATGAACCACTGCTGCTGGATGACAGATGGTGACGCCTTGGAGCGCCCAGCCAACGAGAGGCAGCACTTTGCTCTGCTGTTGTATTGGATGGGCTGCAAGAGCGGGATCAGAGCAGCTTCCCACTGGAGCGTTTCACCTTTATTGAAACTATGCGGAGCCAATCAACTCCATCGATTTATGTTCTTTCTTGCTAAATGAGACAAACAGTAGGAAAGCTGAGCGGGACACAGAGCAGGAGAGACCCAGAAGAGAAGGCATCTGGTGGGATTTGATCCTATGATGTCCACACCTGGGGCTCCAGTGTTTTAAAGCTGCACTATACAACTTTTTTCATATTAAAATGACATGAAATGATCAGTCTGTGTCTGTCTGGGATCCTGTGTGTTCTTACCTAAATCCTTCCGTTTGCCTGAAATTGGCTTTTCAATTCTGTTTTTGGGTGTATACCATTTTCAGTGGGCGTGGCTTGTGGCCACAAAACAGGAAGTCACAGCAACAACAACAATGGAGGAAAGACAGAAAGAAAAGAAAGAACAGTGAAGCTAAATGTTAAAAACACGGTGAACATCAGCGTTCAGATCAGCTTCGTTCTCCGTCTGCTTCCTCAAAAGTTGGATATTGCAGCTTTAACCAAAAACATCGCTGGGCACAATTCATGTTTTTTACTTGTTTTTCATCCTTCATCTTGTTTTCTAGCTTGTTCATTCATACAGGTGAAGGAGAGACTTTATGCTGATTAACCTTTCAAAAGATGGTAAATGGTTTATAGGGTTTAAAGGTGAAAGTTGAGTACGGATATTGAAGCATTATCTTGTATCTGGACTTCTCTGGTGCATGTTTCTGATATTTACAGCTGTTTAAATATGTAATAGTGGTCAACAAACCAGAAGCATCCTGGGCGATATGAGAGATAAAGTCAGGTCTGGTGCTCGGTGGGACCGCCTGGCTTCTTTTTGGGGCTCCCTGGCTTCCTTTGGGGTTCTGCTGGGTTTCTGAAGTCTAGTTAACAGCCGTACAATGGCTTCCCTGTGAGAGAGGCGATGACAGGCCGGGGCCACCGCGGGTCAGACGGCTATTAAAATACCTCCTGCCGGTCCAGAGGGGCATCACAGGGGGCTCTTTGACACCACCAGGGTCTGCATGTCCTACAGCGGTGATAAAGGACCCCGCTGGGACCCGGATCCCCTCCAGTAAAACAACAGTATTGTCGCTTCGTCGTCAGGCAGAGATAGCATCCGTCCACACCCAGGGCTCTGATCAAACACCATTACTGCCCGGTGAGGGACCGGCTAATCGGGTCTGCTGGGGTTAGACAACTGATCTTGCCCCTTGTGACTTTTCTTCTTTGATGATTCAGGTGGTTTTTGTGTGTTTTCAATACAAACTGACACATGGAATTTGGGAAGATTCATTTTGTTAGTGCTTCATCTCTCATGTAGCCTCATTTTTCACCTCATGTAGCCTCATTTGAAACTTCATGTAGCCTCATTTAGCCTGTAAACCATCTAGATGTCTGTGAATGTATTTTTGTTTTTCAGTTTCTTTATTGACATTTTTCTCAACTGTTTTTATATTTTCTGAAACTATTCCTCATTTTGTCAAAACTCTAAACACAAAAAAACACAGAATGAAAAACTCAAACACAAACATTCAAAACCATTTTATCTTTTGAAAATTGAATTTTGCGTCCAAATGGTGCACACACCATCACATGAACAGATCATCAACAACTTATTGCAGAAGTTGTTCAAGGGTTTGGCGTGAGGTCTGGTTTTGGTCACCGTGTCTCAAGTGTTGGGTAAACAACTGGGAAAAATGATATGATTGTTGATTTGTCTTCCTATGTTATTCCTAAGTTATTTTGTTGTAATTGGTTTCTTTTATTTGAAACAGAAATGGAAAAGCACATCGGTACTGGTGAGGTTCTGGCTGACAGGAAGAGAGTTCATCAATAGTCGGCAAGTCTTCATTTTGATTCATTCTTTATTTTAAATCCACTATTTGTCTAGTTTGATCGTGTGTGTTTTATGTGAACCCCAGGACGACCAGCCCGTCTGCCAGTGTGGATCTGTAATAAACCTCCACGTCTGCAGCGGTTCTCCGGTTCCTCCTTGTGGAACAGGTTAAGAACCAGTGGCGTAGTAGAGCAACAGCAGCTCCAGACACAGGCCACAATTCATGGCCCCTCTCTCGCACATGAGATCCGTTTAAAACTTTTCATCTCGTATGACATCATGGATGAGTCACCTCTCCTCCCCCCCCTCCTCCTCCCCCTGAGAGAGTAAAATGGAAGCGTAGCCCCAAAATAATATCATTCACTGAATATTTGCCTGGGGTGCTCATCAGGACAGGAGGGACAGGCGAGCCCACCATGTTTCTTTTGGCCCGAGACCCCATCCTCCCTTCATCCTCTCCTCCTCCTCCTCCTCCTCCTCCTCTCCCTTTGACTTATTTTCATACTGCTGGCTGGAGCTGAATGACCATTCACACTCACTACTGTTGGATATGGATGTTGGTGTGTGTGTGTGTGTGTGAGAGAGAGGGAGAGTGTGTGAGGGCCATGACATCCCCCCCCATCTGATGTCTGCCAAGTTATCCATCCACACACACACACACACACACACACACACACACACACACACACACACACACACCAGTCTGGGTTCTGTGCCATACCTCCCTCATCGCGAGCCACAGTCAGGCCAGTTCAGCTCACATCAACATCACTCCAACAAAAATGACAGCTCCAGCATGGACACACACACACACACACACACACACACACACACAGACCCCCCACCCCCCCCCCTCTCTCTCTGGGAGATATCCGGTTGTCTCATGCATTAGCGTTGCAAGTAGCCGGCCGGTGCCAGCAGAAAATGGAATGTCTGCTGGAGTCGGGGGAAACTTACACATGACAAATTTATGACTGACTGCAAATCGCTGCAATTTGCCAGATTTAGAGAGAAAAAACCAACAACTGACATCTGAGAGGAATTTGACTGCAGGCGTTCATTCCCTGCAGCACCTGGGCAGAAGAATCATCACCGTCTGTGTGTGTGTGTGTGTATGTGTGTGTGTCGCTGAGTGTCTGTGTGCATGTAATGACGAGTATTGTGGCTTCTACGTGTGTGTGTGTGTTTGCGTGCATTGGTACGTGCATGTACTGGTGACCACCTTTTATTGCCTTATGAGCCGCAGCAGCTTCAGATCCTCGCTGCTGAGGACGAAAGACGTAGCGTCTCTCCTTTAGCCTCTTCTTCCATAGATGCTGTGCAAGGTGATGTAACGTGCCCTCTGGCGGCCATATTGGAGGTCTTCAGGTCTTGGGCGACAGTGGGTGATCGCGTTTCTAAAAGTACAACTTGAATGGACAAAATTTCTGACTGGGAACTGATGGTTTAGCTACTGATACATCTGATTGCTAGCTAACTATAGTATCTGGTCTGCTAGCCATCACTGTCTTGTTGCTAACACGTCTGATTAGCACACTAGCTAACGTAGGTAGTAGAAGCTAGCATTAGTGCAGTACAAGGAAAGGCACCAAGACAATAAAATAGAAAAAACATGGCCTTCCATATGACCATTTACTAGCTACGTTAGCTAGTGTGCGATCACCCACTGTCGCCCAAGACCTGAAGACCTCCAATATGGCCGCCAGAGGGCACGGTTACATCACCTTGCACAGCATCTATATTCTCTGAACCCTGGAGCTTTAGCGCTTAGCCGCTCTGCTTGGACGTCTGGTCGACCCCCGGGGCCACGGCGCTGTCGGAGCCACACATGAGGACCCGGTCGTTTATCAACCCCGCTGCAGACACCGGGGCTGATGACTGACCGAGGTAATGAGCTGCTCTCGGCAGCGCGAGGCTTCCCTCCCGAGATCCAACTAGCATGTGCAGGATCCAAAACCACAGGAACCCCGACCAACCCCACACAGCACCACCCCCACGTGGCTCCGCGCAGACAAGGCCAGCAATCAACGTGATGGATTTCAGCCCTGACACGCTTTTCCTCAAGTGACCCAATTAGGAAAATAGTTTTGCGGGTTATTTTCTTCTTTCTTAACAAAGCTTTTCTCATCGTGACTTGCCATCTGATTTATCCAGCGGTCGGTGTGCATGCACTGTAGTACAGCCAGAAGATGGATTGGCTTGAAGGAAGAAATTTAGATTCATTATGGTCAGGAATAAGGAGTTGGGGAAATCCCTTTGCACAAGAGGAAAGTGAGAAAGCAGATCTCCAGATAGAGGCTGTAGGTGCTGAAAACCTCCGAGCCAAAGAAAGCCAAAAGCGCAAAAAGGCTCGATAAACTTGCAGAAACAGGAAGAATAGCCAGCGCATTTGAAAAAACAAATTAGCCGTGTCCTTCTTCGGCGATCACGAACCAGATGCTTCACCAGATTTCCACCCTTTGAGTTAAAACACACATTTCTCGCTCAGATCTCACAAACCAACCCTAAACCAAACCCGTGTGACTGATGGCTCTGAGTTTCTCTCCCTCGCGTTCCGTTTGAGAAAAGCTTTCATTAACAAATGGTGATCACTCTCCTCCAGTGTTTTCAAGACGGCAATTTTCTCTCAGCTAATCGAGCCGTGTTGGCAATCCCTCTCCGCAGACCCCCGTCTCGGAACAATCATATACGACGTGTTTGTCAGTTATTTGAAAAATTGACAACGGCCTCAAATTGCACCTATTATTCACATCTTAGGCTTCTGGAAACAGCTGTATTTTAAAAGCCAGCCATGATTGCACGTCCTCCTTTGCCAATGGGAATAGTTCACGGCACCAGATGCTCAAGTCCATTTCACACTCCGGGACCAGACCTGCACTGGTGCTTGGCTTCACCTTGTTAACGCTTTCTCTGTTAATCTGAAGAGTTTTAGACTTGTGTTCCACTTTCTGTATGCAGTTGGTGCTTCCAGAGAGTTGTAATTGTTGACTCCTACCCAGTCCCTACACCCTGCGTGGATCCTGCTTTAGTACTTAACACTGGTACCAATTGCCGAAGCTCCTACGGCCTGCACCCATCCTGTATTAGTCCTGTTTACAGAAGTCGCACCTTTCATCCAACCTGCATTAGGATTTTCCTGAAAACGCCTCCTTGGACTGGAAAAGCACTGCAGCAGCAACCTGTGAAAGTGGGAACAAGCAGATATAAGGAAGGCCGAAGCAGTTCAGTTCAGTTCGGTTCGGTTCGGTTCGGTTCGGCGGTGAGAAAGTGCCCTCCCTTTCCACCAAAGGCCCCTCTGTTGTTTATGCCTGTGATGAGTTGAGGAAGGTGGGATCGGCCATAGAGCGTTGTGCTCCGTCCTCGCTATTATCCATCACTTCAAGAGCTACCCAACAGGAAGGGTCATTTTCCCATCATCCCTCAGTCATCGAGGCTGTTACTCTCCACGTTAATGGACCAAATGGAGCGACGACTGGCACCGAGCGCTCTCTCGTCTTTCCTCCGTCTACCTCACTCTATCACTTTATTACTCTGTCTTTGTGCACCGGCCTCCTTTTTCTCCGCTTCCATCTCACATTTTCTCTACAATCCTGTTTTCGCCGTTTGCAGTTTAGCCGTCTATAAATCTCTTGTCGTATCGCCGTGACGTACGCTGGCCCGGCTGCAGCAGCCCGTGATGTGATTTAGCCGCCGGTTGGTTTTCGTGCAGAGCGATCCTGTGTATGTCAGTGCGTCTGTCAGCCGCACACAATTTGAGTTTTCCAGCCAGCCCTGAACTTTTCATTCTCTTTTCATGCGAGAGAATGGAATTAAGTCGGTGCATTACAGACTTGAGTTTTTCTGGCCAGGCACTTTGTTTTCCTTGGCCGCCACTCTTAGGTCTGGCAGAATGGGCCTTTTTTCATGTCTATAAATGGGCTCTTTTCATGAATCCATGAGGGAATGCTTGATTTTTACAGGGATTTAAGAGGATACTGCGCTGCACTCAGTCAGGGGCCCTAGGCTTGCGCTCCGTATTCACACACTCCATCATTTTGAGGCTAATACGTTATGTCGGGCTCGCTGTACATGAATTGTCATGGTATTTATCAAAATGGCTGGCCAAAGTGCTGGAGACGGGAACAACTGGAGTGGTGATGAGAGGGGTTAGTGAATTGCTTCCTGTCTCGGAGAGCTGACGAGTGAGAGAACGAGGACGGCGGCAGGTAGCAGGGAAACGAAGTACAACGGTGGCGTCAGGAGAGGATGGAGACGCCATGTTGAAGGAGACACCAACAGCCTCAGTCAGTGTATCCTGGTCCCGCCCTCCCCCAACACCTGTCACTCATCTTGATGAGCTGTCTACCTTTAAACGGCATCCAGTCTGAGGTGACCAGCATCCGTAAAGCCATCACAGCCGCCCTACAATAAAACCCTCAACCAACCAACAGCTCCACCTCCGATACATGTTTTCAGAACTGCAACTGTTCTTGTTTTTCCTGTTTTTATTCTCGTTCCTGAACGCCACCCTGAAGAAGAACCCCCTGACCACTGTCTCAAAGCCAAAACACCCTTGAGGATGTTGTCTAATGTGGTCATGGGAACTCTGGTGCTGCCGAAGGTACTCCGCTGTGGCTTGTGTCTCTTGTGCCAGTAAGTAGCATCGCCACCCCCCCAGGCGTTACTGCTGTAGTGCTGTGATGGGAGGCTCTACAGTTTCCTTTGATATTCAGTCTCTCCTCCTTCAGAGAGACTAAATAGCCCACGTATCTGTGTTGTCACTGAGCCAACCCTGACTCGACTGAGACTAATTTCTGGTTCCGACTGACTTACCCGTCTAATTACCGTCTTCCACCACACACCGTGCCGCTACAGGCGCTCTCAAAGATCATTTGACCCAGTCGTGAACCTTTGACATGAAATACTTGAAGCTCGCTCTGATCTGAGCATTTATCAAACCACAGTGAACTCATTATCCCCCCCCCCACCCCCTTCATCAGATGATAGAAGATCTCCCAACTCACAACCAACTCGTTGTTTTTTCACGCCGGCTGTCAGTCGCTCTGTCTTCCCGCGCATCAGGCGTGTGTTGAGGAGTGAAGTCAGCCTGCTACCTGCTGCCAAACACCTCTCAGGGAGATACTTGATACTGCTACTTCAAATTACCCCGGGAGGAGGAGGAGGAGGAGGAGGAGGGAGGCGGGGAGGAAGAGGAGGAGGACGTGCACGCTCACAGTCATACGCGCCAATCACGTGGGTGTTCCGGTGCTCGAGCACCCACCGAAAAGGTTGAGCACCCCGGGAAAGGCCGATTAAAAAATGTATTTAGTTCAACCACCCGAAGCCCCGCCCACACCTTCCTCTCCTTCTATTCCTTTTATATTTATCCACCAGTATCTGCCGGCGCCTTGTTAAATCCATAGCTTCTCCGCTGCGTCCGGTGAGGGTTCGAGGTCGAGGACGTCAGAAAATCAGATATGGATGTTAAAATGACGCTCTGCCAAAAAGAAACCCCAAAAACATCCAGATGGAAACGAGCCAGACGCTCCAGAAGGAATCACAAAACCCGACATGAGAGGCAACCTGATCCACGCTGAGGGTGTGTGTGTGTGTGTGAGTGAGTGTGTGTGTGAGTGTGTGGCGGGGGGATGAGAGAGATAACGAGTGTTTTTGATGCTTTGACAAGATTGATGTTCTGATGTCCTTGCCAATAAAACATTTTTTAATTGAGTTGAAATGAATTGATGAATTGAAGCAAAGAGAGAGAGACAGACATACAGAGAGACAGGCAGACAGACAAAGAGAGACAGAGAGACAGACAGACAAAGAGAGACAGACAGACAGACAAAGAGACAGACAGAGAGACAAAGAGAGAGAGACAGACAGACAGAGAGAGACAGACAAAGAGAGACAGACAGACAGAGAGACAGACAGACAGACAGAGCGAGCCCCAGCAGTCAGACAGGTTCCTGATAGTGACCGGCCGCCATCTTCATTTCATCATGAAGGTTTTATGTGGAAAAATAACAGGCGGCGGGGCCAAGTGGCTCGGTGGGCGGGGCCAAGCGGATCGGTGGGCGGGGCCAAGTGGCTCGACGGTCGGACAGCAGAGAAGCAGTCAGAGCCGACGAGACAAAAGGCTTCTGTTGTTCCTAAATGAAGGTGAATGTGGACTTGGCGGACCCCCGCTGGGAGGAAGCTTGTGGTGAGGATTCTGTTCACATTCGCCATCTGAGATCCAGGGTTGTTTTTTATTCAAACCTTGTGGCTTAACCTTAAAGTTTTGATTTCACCTCCACCCTCCCCATCCCTCACCCCCCCTCACCCCCTCTCCCAACCCAAATGACTTTTTGACCAAACGGGGATAAATGCAGGAATAGTAATGAATCACACTGAAGGCTTTGTCCACATCACAGTGGCAGCCATTGTAGAAAGAGACTCAGTACAACCATTCCAGTATATTTGAACACTAAACTCTTAAAGATCGATGTAAGATACAAGAGGAACTTCTAATCTATTAATGTTTAGTTGTTTAGTTTGTTGTTGTCTGTTGGATTCTTTACGGGCCGTAAAAAAGCTCCTCCCCTCTAGCTGGAGCTCCTCCCACCCAAAAACCATCCAGGCTCAACAAGCTCCGCCTCCCCCCGACAACAGGTGTGTGGTGCAAAGACATGAGACAATAATCATATTTCTGTTGTCATGTGAAAACCTTGTATCTCCAATATTGACGATTTTCATGTTTTAAATTTAAAAGAATCCCAATTGGTTGAGAAAAAACAACCCTGACATTTTGGAGCCACGAGGTCCAACACACGATTTACCTCCAGTATCGATTTCTTACTTAAACTTGGATTACTAGATATGAAATATGTGCTATAAATAAATAAAGTAAATGTATCTTTTCTTTCTAGCGCTGTCTGGAGGAAGTGGTCCGAGACACAGCGGAGAGACAGCAGCATGAAAGAAAGAAGATATTGTACTCCGCGATGCTCCTCGTTCACCGGGAGGAAAAGCATTCCTGCATATTCTCTCGGCCCGGAGACGCGAAATGAGAAAATTCCATCCTTCGCCGTCGATAAAGACAATGTTTTTGTAGGACTCGCAGTGAAGGGGCTACGCCATGTTTGTCTGCCTGGCAACAAGCCCATTTGAGAAGCATTACGGTTGGTAGCCCGGGTCAATATCAGAAACAGGTGAAGGGTGTCTCACTCGTACTCTCTCTCTCTCTACTGCATACATGTGGCTGTGGTGAAGAGGCGTCCACCGATATGAGGGTTTGAAGGCCGATGCAGATGCTCATATTTTTGGATTGCAACTGTTGATAGCTGATGTTCAATATCTTTCATGCCAAAAACATTACAAGGATTCAGAGTTTCCCCCAGAATTTTCTTCTCCTCAGGATGAAAAGCCTCTGAAACAGCATCTAGACCATCATGGACACTAAAACTCTGAAACCAGACTGTGGTAGGGATACTCTGGGAGACATTACTGCCTTTACATGAAGAGTTAGTATTTAAAGTTGATTTTTACGTAAACATACATCCGTCCTATCACCTTTAACTGAGATGCTGCAGATTCTCCAGATAGGAAGTGACAAAGAAGGTCCACAGAAAGCTGGACTCAGTTAGAGCTTCTCCTCTCTCGTCTCTTTGGTTTCTTCGGTATGAAGCATCACAGACCGGCTGGTCGGTGAACATGAGCTGCTGTGAGCAGTTCACTGACCTCACCTTACAAGATTTCTGGGTATTGAAGTTCAAATGTGCAAATAAAAGAAAGTCATGGCAGGTTTTATAGACTTGTTTTCACATAGGTGTGGTCAGGAAGGAACCTCTGTCAGATCCACAGTGGACTGGCTGGTATCTGATATTTAACATGTAATAATAAAAGGCCAATATCTGCAAACTGATATATCGGTCTAACCCTAGTAGACATCCTGACTACACGTGACTATGAACGTCACCTGAGAACAATTGATCTCCGTTTACAGGAACTGCGAGTGCATGGAGTCCAGGTCTGGACTTGATTGGAAGGCGAGCTGAGCGGCGGCCAATTTGTCATCATTTGGGTGACAAGTTGTCTGACTGACATGCTCCCTCGCCGACCTCCCTCGTGCTTTGATCGGGTAACAAACGTGTGTGTGTGTGTGTAATAAGAGAAGGAGAGAAACAGCTAAAATGACAAGGACGAGGAAAACACAGAGAAGTGAAGGGAAAGACCGGGTTCAGGTTCAAACACTTTCTTCAGACCTTCGTCTTTTCTTCATCTCTTAAGAAACAGGGGCGATCTCCATTCTGGATCATTTTGTGATCACCTTCATCTAAAATGTTTCTCCTAAAAAAAACCTGAGGAGACATCAGAGAGAATCAACTCTTGAGACTTCCTGAGACATACGATCACGTGGGAAGGCCGATTAAAAAATAAATTACTAAATAAATGTATTAAAAAACTGCATCTTTTAAAAAAAAATAAAGTATAAACTATTTATTCTATTATTACTTATTATTATCGGTGAATGTTTTAACTACAAATCGCATTATCCAATTAAACGTGTTCCAGCTCTGTGTGTGTGTAGGCTACGTTAAGTAGCGTGGTCACGTAGCCAACTGCCAATGTAACGTTAGAGTCGGTTAAACCAACGTTGTTCCATCACGTAGCTGCTAGCTAGCCACACAGCAAGTGTGAAACACGGTGATGATCGGGTAAAAATGGAGAGAGATACCGAGTGACAGTCAAAGTGAGGAGTGTTGCATTTGGTTTGGGTGTGTGTCTACGTTGACAGATGACAGTAGCCTGCACCACGGTAATTACTAAAGCAAGCGCAATAAAAGTGATTTTGTGACAGTCTTCACCTTGGTGGTATTCACTTCATTTGAGCACCCACTGGCAAAAACATAAATCGGCGCCTATGTCCTGAGATCAGTGTGAAGATGCTGCCATGTCATCATCATCTCCTACTGTCTGGCTGCTGGCCTCGTGACTTCAACAGGAAGACGCAGCAGTGTTGAGTTTTCTCTGAGATCTGCCTCTGATCTCATTGGTCTCATATTCAGGAGAGTTAAATGACATGTGGAGATCAACATGAGCTGTTATGTGATATGTGAGTTGAATTTGAGAAACAGCAGAAAATGCCTTTAGTCTCACCTCATTTGTGTCTAGCAGAAATACAAGGTAGAAATATGAGATATTTTCCTCATCTGGTCCCTCCTAACCATATCACTCTGTAGATGAAGTGAATTATTCTTCAACGCGGGTAGATCATCCGGACAGTACAACAGTATTTTCACATATATATATTTCCGTACTTTTTTTTGTGCAAATTCCAAACTTTTCAAGACCTGGAAATGACCAAATTCTTGTTCCACGCATTTCCAGTGAAGGAACGCTGGAAGGAGCCAAGCAAGCAGTTTTCACAATATTATAGTAAAAAATCATGCTACACTGAAACCAATCAAATGTTCTGAACTGATATCAGAAACATATTTGATTTTGTTTTTGGTGCTTTCATTTTGGTGTTTAATTTGCACAGGTTTTGGTGCAGGCCGCCGCATCAACATCTATTCTGTCGGACATAAACCCCATTCAGACGGGATTAGTTTTACAGGGTAACGTGGGTAATAAAACATTTGCATGGCTCCTCGGTAATTTCAGTCATCGATCCAGACAGGATTAAAATTTACAGACGGAGAAACATAATTGTCGGACGTACCCGGATGTTTACGTCACTTGCGCGCCAATAGCTAGCTAGCTTGAGAAAGCTTACCGGCAGCCGTCGTTATAGCAGCCCATCAAAGCAGTTTGTGGGACCTGCCTCTTCTAATCTTCCGCCTTCTTATGGGCTCCCAAGCAGGAGCACTAACGTTGTATTGTACGTTCATCTCATTCAAGAGAGCAAAAGCCTCCTGGAGTGCTTCCATTTCAAACCGATAAAATGACAGCTGGCGATATGGTAGCCTAGCTATTGCGTGCAAAAGATCATCGCACCAGGAAGTAGTAAATTCCTGGCAAATTTTCAAAATCGTTCATTTCGATTGTTATTTAGGCGACAAGAACGAGGAACGTCTAGAAGCGCCAGTTAGCAAAGCAACCAGTGTGTGTGTGTGTGTGTGCGTGCGCGCATCAGACGTAACATCACTTTCCCGTGAATGAATGGGCCAAATACTTTCCCCAATACTGCGTTCATGAACTGTCCCCTTAAAAAATACTACGTGGTATTCAGTCACGTCCCTCCGCCCCGTCCAGTAACGCCGTGTTCAGACAGGTTTGGACCGGTTGTTTTTTGCAAGCCGCGAGCGAATGTGTCAGGCAGGAAGTCAGACACAGGAACGGCATATAGCAACTGGTCAATTTCAAAATAAAACAAATTTCAAAATAAAACAAAACAAAACAAATAATCGTTCATTCATCGTAATCGAGGTAAAAGTTTGAAATAATCTCGATATTGATTTTTAGTCATATCGCCCACCCCTATCTGTGATATATATCTCAAATTACCAAGATGTCTATCCGGACAGTACTAAAATTATCAGTCCACCCGTGAGTTTGCTGAAAAACAGTAGGTATTTGGGGGGCTTTAGACAAAATTATTCTCATGCTCATCAGTAAACTGCATCAGGGAACCTCTGGAGAACCATACAGATGCAGATGAAGCTCAACGCCGACCACCTTGAACTCCATGAGCGTGACTTCACCGTCGCTAAGACGAGGAAAAACTTTAACCTTTCTCCTTTTTTTTTCTTCCAGGACCTCAAAGTTATTATTCCATTAAAGGGATGTTTTGTTTTGAAATGGAAGCCGTCTGCTCTGATCGGCGTCAGCGCTCCGAGTCTCTGATCTGTTTCGGACGTTCAAAGAAACTTGGTGAGACGGTTTTTGCGCAAGCGGTAATGAAATGATTGGCCGCGTCGCCTGGGCCTCAAAAGAGAAGGAACACTGGACCGCTGTAAAGCAAACCCATTGTGAATGTGTGTGTGTGTGCGTGCGTGTGTGTATAAAACTGTACCTGGCTGTTAGTGTTATATGTGATTGTGAAACATACTTATTATATACAATTGTATGTTATTGTACCTATTGGTGTGTGTATAAATCTGTATGTAATGATATGCTTTTGCAAGTTTTGTGTGCTTGTACATTTAATTAGTGTGTGTGTGTGTGTGTTGCATGCAGCTCTACGTTATGTGATTTTAAAGGTGCGTGTGCTCCAGCGTGCTCAACATCCAAATCCGAGGGAAAAGCAGCGAGCCAGAGTTCGTCCCGCTTAGAAAGACTGCGGCCTCTCAGCAAACCAAACCTGTACTTCATTACATCGAGTAACGAGTTGTTTTTTTTCAGAAGCTGTTTTTCCTTTTTTACGAGCAATTGGTAGCTGAACAAATAACCCGGCATGGGAGCGAGCCAGGTAGTCAGGCCGGGGGAGGCTGGAGGCATTGTGAAAGCTCAATAATTACATCAACTAAAATGTTTTTTTGGCTTCTAGTGTGGAATGGAAGATTAGCTCCCGGGAGAGCGCCGTTAAAGATCCAACCTCTTCGCCCCGTCGGCTGGAGGGCGCCTGCCGAGGCAGACAGCAACATGCAGGAAAAGGTTCCTTCCCTCGTTTTCTTCCTTTTTTTTTGAGTGTGATGAAGCTCTACACGCCAACAGGTTTAGAGTTTCCCACCTCTTCAAGTTGCTTCACAGCTCTCTCTTCTGTTCCTGGTATCCCAGAAAGCATTTCATGGACGGTGATGAGCAGGAGGAGGCCACGTTCAACGCCGATCCAAACGATCACAACATTTTCACAATAAGATATTATGGCACGGTAAAAAAAAACATTAAAACAGCTTGGGAATCTGACCTGATCAGAAAGATTTCACAAAACGATGCAGGTAGCAGCGATGGAGGTTGGTGTGGTACAGATGTCACCATGTCGCCCCCTTTCTACTTCTTCACTGTGGTGTTCTTCACTGTGGTCTTCCTCACTGCTCTTCCCAGAGATCACCTGTCAATCAAACAGTGTGTCCAGTACTGTGACGTCTTTTTCCTTGGATTTCCTGTTGATGGAGTTTGAGTTCCTGTAGGTGGCGCTCTTTTCTCTGTCTGGTCAGCCACGGTGGCTATCGCTGCTCATGCTAACTACCCAGTTCTTCTTCTGTTGAAACATAAAATGCATCACTTCCTGTCTCCAGAGGGTTTCTCCCGGTAAAGACCAACCTGACACCGGGTGTTGAGAGCAGCAGATGGAAAAGCTTCATGATGGTTGAAGTTGATCACTGTTGTGTTTTCAATCAACAGAAAGTAGAAAAACTGACATTTCTTTACATGAAAACGTCACCAATTATTAATTGAACTGTTTGGTTGAGAGACATTATAGTTTTGTGTTACAACAGTAATGCGTGAAGGGAGACTAACGTATGGACAACCGCTCTGCTGTGGTATCTTATGGAAACTGGTGGAACAGTGGCTCTTTGTTAGCAGGCAGAAATGCTCTCTGTGCAATCACCACAGGATCCCAGGCCTCACACACACACACACACACACACACACACACACACACACACAGGCTAAGGGAACTTATACATCAAACCGCTTGTCTTCCTATGAATGTTTCATAAGCCAGGGGAGCAGCCAGTCAAAATCCAATCCAGTCAAAGTTAATGAGGGGTGTCTCACACCTCGTGGTTCAACTGACGCCAGTGACGGCAGGAGAGGTGGTCGGGGAAGGAGGAGGGGGGAGGGTTTTTGAAGGGGAAAGGTGTGAATCAAACACTTAAGGGGCTCCACTCATGCTTTCACAAGGCTCACACACATGCATTAAGTTCCCCTTCATGTTCGCCCTGCAGCTATCTGGTACCGCAACCGCAGAAAACTCTTTGTTGACTGTTATGCAGGAGAAGCAAACTAGTACGCTGTGAAACAAAACTCAACTAGTCACCAGGCACGTTTTACTTTCCTTCCACCAACCAGAGGTTACCAGGAAGAGGACTTTCCAGACAATTCCTCTTCGGGATGCGACAGACGAGCAGCAGCAGTTCAGCGTTTCTGTCAGCGTCTTCAAACTGAAATGCAGATGGAGACTCCGAGCTAAAACACTATCCCAGATGTACGCCGTGCGACGGGTTTTTTGATATCCGTCCATAGGACACGGCGCCCGAGTGGCCGTGGATCCAATGGCTTTCCAGTGGCTTTATGAGTTGAGATCTTAATAAAGTGTCTGAGTGACTTTCCAGTGCTCTCGTTCGCGAGGCCTTCACCCTCCCTGCAGCAGCGACGATCTGCCTTGAAGAGCTTTGCAGGTTTTTGTCTTTGAAGCATCTGCACTGCAATACAGCAGGGATTTTCCCACACCAATTCATCACTGTCTGTCTTATATGCGTGTGTGTGTGTGTGTGTGTGTGTGTGTGTGTGTAGGGCTGGCGCAGGATTCTGCCTTTTCTTTGAGGAGGTGATCTGTTCGTTTTAATAGGTGAGAACCTGGATTAGTTCTGAATCTCCTCCAGAGAGGATCCACTTCACCACAGGGCGAAACAGGACATCGTGGCCCGGACCACCGTGTGCTCACAGTAGGTGTGTGTGTGTGTGTGTGTGTGTGTTAGATGAGATCATGCTGGGAAGACAGACAGCAGGGCGACAAAGTGCTTCGTAATCAAACCGGTTCGATCTTTGCTCCGGTTGACAAGTCCACCACCAGCCTACCCTAACCGTAACCCTAACCCTAAACCTAATACCTAACCCTGTATAGTTTCTCATCTTGACCTAACCCTGTATAGTGTTTGAAGGCTGAAACACTATACTAGGAGAATAGAAAATAAAGTAGGACTATAATTGCCAGGAAGACCAAGGCTGAAGACCTGCAAAGATACTGCAGGCATCTACAACTAGCAGGAACAGAGGTACAACCAACAAGCTCTTCGGTTGTGGGAAACCGAAGTTACCAGGGGTTGGGCTCATATTTCCTAACACCTAACCCTAACCCTTCAGGGACTGAAGCCCTTCCTGCCCATTCCCTCTCAGGTGATTACCCACTGGAGGTGCACAAACTGTGGCCTGCTGCTGACAAAGTCCATGATCCCGGGCATCATCTCCCTGAGCTTGTTCCCCTGCTCGAGGGGCCCAATGCCCAGCCTGATCCAGGTCACCCTGTGGAGCAGAAGGCTGATTGCTTCATCCACTACGATGTCTGCCTGCGAGGCAAGCTGCAGGGGGTCTGGGAGTTTCTCACAAGGGACCTAAGATGGTTCAGCACCAGCCTCTTAAAGATTTTATGATGTGTGATGTTAGTGCCACAGGTCAGTCGTCATTACAGACAGATGGAAACGCCTTCTTAGGTGCAGATTGGACTTTTAGTTCTGCAAACATTTTTAGGAGACAGAAATAACCTTGTTGCTGTAGGAACTACATGGCACCGGACCCCCAGGTCTGTTTGATGTTTGGCCCAACACTCAATTTTGTTGCAATGTTCCAGCAGTCAATGAAGCTAAGTGGCTAATAGTGTTCAATATATTATTAGCCTACTTAGTTAATTACCCTGAAAGCCATTTTATCTCATCAGTGTAATTAAATATAAATACAAAAAACATTTATTTTCATATATCATTTTCATTCTTCATGATCATTGCATTCATGATATTGGAAGGTCAGCAGGCTAGCTTACCTAGATCAGCTAGGCTAACTAGCTAAGCTAGATAACTTAGCATGGCTAGATTGTATTTTAGCAGAGCGCTAGGCTTCATAATATTAGCTAGCTCCTCTCTTACCTCTTGTCTTTTCACTGGGCTTCAGTCTCATATTAGACTTAGCCAGCTATGTTAACCGTTGTGTAAGACGATGATGTTCTCTTCATAGCTAGTTGCCAGTTTGCTAACTTGCATTCTTAAAAACTGTTCAACTCATGTCTTCCACAGTAGCGACTCCCTTTGCAGGCTCAGTGAGGTCGAACAGGTGCTGGGAGCTCCGGACAGATCTTGTTGAGGCATGTTTTTTGCACCTTAGGGTTGATGATGCCATTACATCCTGCTGCCTTGCCTGGGTGGAGTCGCCTCAGCCTCCTCACCTGGTCATTAGATAGACATCACGGTGATGGTGGATGGATTGGAGGGTGATGGAAATGGGGGTGCAAGGCAAGGGGCCAGGGACTGGTCTGGTGGGAGGACTGGGCTGTTTGAACCCTGACAGCATCCTGAAGTGTGGATCATCTCACGTAACTCTTCCTCTTCCTGTCGTTCGGCTGTAGGCTATTTTGCCTTACATTATGTCCCAGACCAACAAGGAAAGTCTAGGAGGCAAAGGTCAATCAGTAACACTTCTGCTGAGGTGCCCTTGAGCAAGACACTTAGCTCCAGTCTATCTGCTATTGCTGCTCAGTCAACTTTAAAATTGAAATAATGAGCCAACGCCTACATACAGAAGTCTTTATCACCACAGTAAATAAAGATGAATCGATATATGAAATGAACTGATGTGAGGATCTGTAGCTTCCTGTGTGTTTGGACCAGCTCAGGTAGTCTGCAGCAGCATTCCACAAATATTGAGTCTCATGTCTTCGTTTCAAAGGGAGCCTTTACTCCAGACACCGTTGACAATTTATAACCTTAGGTCTAGCTTCAGGGCATGCATGCCCCACCACCCTGAAAGTACCCCACCACACACACACACACACACACACACACACACACACACACACCTATTTGAAGTGCTTTTCCAGCAAAGTATTTACCCAGGGAACCTCAGACGCTTTCATGTGCTTAAGTCACGTCTATCACATTAACCTTAATTGGCTGTTGGAGCGACAACAAACATGCGCTGAGTGCTGCCGAGTCGGCTCGGGCCCGGGGGCAAGGCAAATAAACATCACAAAAATGTGACGGAAATAGACGTGCGCCGATGCTTCGGGACAGGAGGGCCCCGGTCTCTGGGCGGCACAACAATACGCAGAGCGTTGCATGTCAAGAGTCGACCGCAGAGCTCGGCTAAGCTGCTACTGTGTGGAGGAGATAGGGAGATAGCCAGACAGAGGGTTATGGTGAGGTGCAAAGGGTTTAAACAAACAGCCGCATGCACGCAAACACATGCATTCCTGCATTCCTGCATTCCTACATTGCTGCGCTTTCCAAATCATTCCTGAATTTATGCACATGCATGGACACTGAGTGGACAAAACATGAGGGTGATCTTCTCTTTAAACAGGCTTTAGTTCCTTATTGATCTCAGCTATTAACTCCACGTCAGTCATCAGGCAAGACGAAGGTGAGGAGACGTTGAAGAGGGTCTCCTGGATATGAATTGTGCCGAGTGGGGTGCAGCTCAACAGTAGGAAGGCGGCTCTTATATCTTATATTTTGTGTGCATGAACACAAAGATGCAGGCAGGAACACACACAGACACGAAGCCTCTGGCGTTTGTTTTATCCTCCCAGGACTGCCAGGTGAGCGGGGGGGGGTTGCCACATAAGACAATGCAATTAGAGCCCGAGAGTTTAGACAATCACAGGAAAATATGTTGATTTGCCCAAATGGCCCTCAGGGACGCTCAACGTTTGGTCTTATCATGTCTTATTTTACTGTGATTGACGCCAACGTGGTAAACCCCTCCCATCTGGCATTCTGAGTTGGATGAAACAAATGGCAATCATTATTTGCGAGTACTACTTGATCCAGATCTGACACACACACACACACACACACACACACACACACACACAGATATTATTAGGATAAGTAAGTAAGAGTTCAGTTATTTTGAACAGTTCGTACTGAGAGGGTGATATAGGAACTGGGGCTCATTCTGCTGTTTCTCATTGTAAGTCCCTCTGGATAGTACAGTACGAAAAATGAGACCAAGCTGCTGTGGAGTCGTCTTGGGGTCGACTAGGAATATGACTCCTTTCTGGGAACATCTGCAGAAAGTAATGCAGTCAATTCCTTTCAATTCAAATGTGTATCTTTATTACCAGCCGAGGGGGTTTTCACCACTACAGTCTCTATGGTGGAGGACCAGAAACACCTTGTTGATCAAAGGTCAGAGGTCAGAGGAGGATGGGTAGACTGGGTCAAGATGCTCCAGTAACATCTTTACAACAGTGGTGAGCAGAAGGGAGCTTGGTGGATCCATGATGGAGGGATTCAGGCTGGTGGAGGCAGAAGGTCCTACCTACCGGATAGGTGTTGAAGGCAGAAGGTCCTACCTACCAGAGAGGGGTTGAAGGCAGAAGGTCCTACCTACCAGAGAGGGGTTGGAGGCAGAAGGTCCTACCTACCAGAGAGGAGTTGGAGGCAGAAGGTCCTACCTACCGGATAGGTGTTGAAGGCAGAGGGTCCTACCTACCAGAGAGGCGTTGGAGGCAGAAGGTTCTACCTACCAGAGAGGGGTTGAAGGCAGAAGGTCCTACCTACCGGATAGGTGTTGAAGGCAGAAGGTCCTACCTACCAGAGAGGCGTTGGAGGCAGAAGGTTCTACCTACCAGAGAGGTGTTGAAGGCAGAAGGTCCTACCTGCCAGAGAGGTGTTGAAGGCAGAAGGTTCTACCTACCAGAGAGGTGGACCTGAGTGCAAATACATGTGTGTAGATTGGTGTGTTTCTTCAACATTTCACTAGCATGCTTTGAGGTTACATGCTCATGGACGCACACACACACACACACACACACACACACACACACACAATTATTTACAGCCATTTAACTCAACAGCCGGTGACATTTTTACAAGTTACACAGTGAGGGAGAAAAATGATTATCTCAGATCACTGATGTGTTCAGCATCCAGCCATGGAAGGAGTGGAAACAGTTTGAAAGAGACGAGCTGAGACGAGGTAACAGTGAGCCTTCACCAGTTACTGCCAATGGACCTAAACCAGTGGCTGCTGCGCTGGTAGGAGGGGGTCAAGATTTCCTCAAGTCAAAATTTAATTTAATTTAAAACTAAATGCCTTGCATCATTTCTACACAAATTTCTACTTTTTTGATTCCCTTAAAATGTGACAAAACGACAGTTGCATTTAATTGTTTTATTTGTTTACTTTATAAAACGTCAGTATATATGTCATATATATTCCCTGCTCTCTCCCAGGGCTACTTTCTCTCCCTTGTACCATTTTCCCCTCAACAAAGACAAAATGAATCCCTGCCGTTGTTTGTGAAGGTCTTCAACGTCAATACACACAAAGTTTACACGGTACAAATTCACAATAAAACAGACTTGGAAACAGTTTGGTATTGATATTATGAGAACATTTCTGTCCTGATATCACAAAACAGTGCAGGAAGCATCTGTGGACGACTACAGACGTCCTCTCAACTTTCATTTTGATGCTTTTATTTACAGGTTTTCATGGTTGGCGTCTGATTGTTTGCTGGGAAACGTCTCATCCTGGTTCTCTGATGCTCCTCCCGTCCCCCCGTCCTCCGTCCTCCCGTCCCCCCGTCCTCCCGTCCCCCTGTCCTCCCGTCCTCCTGGCTTACACAGCTGTCCCGTAAAGCCACCTTCCTCCCATCTCCCTGTAATGTGTCTTTCTCACTGTGTGTGTCTGGGGCTTGTAAAGGTTTACTTTTACCAGATGCTGCATGCCTTGTTAACTTCACCCCATTTCTCCCATTGTGGCTCAGCTCCTTTAATGACATTTGCATGGCTGAACACGAAGTCAACAATTCAAGAAGCTACCCACAGCTATGTGTGGTGCGTTCACTGACACGTCCTCCGCCCCGCCCCGCCAGGACAGCAGAGTCACTCCTGGTCTTCTGTCGTAACCTGCACACACTCTCTTCTACCTTCCTCCCCCCTTAAACCACACCCCCTCTCTATCTTCCCCCCTTAAACCACACCCCCTCTCTGTCTTCCCCCCTTAAACCACACCCCCTCTCTGGCTTCCTCTCTCTTAAACCACACCCCCTCTCTGGCGTCCTCTCTCTTAAACCACACCCCCTCTCTATCTTCCTCTCTTAAACCACACCCCCTCTCTATCTTCCTCTCTCTTAAACCACACCCCCTCTCTATCTTCCTCTCTCTTAAACCACACCCCCTCTCTATCTTCCTCTCTTAAACCACACCCCCTCTCTATTGTCCTCTTAAACCACACCCCCTCTATATCATCCTCTTAAACCACACCCCTCTATGTCTTCCTCTCTCTTAAACCACACCCCCTCTCTGTCTTCCTCTCTTAAACCACACCCCCTCTCTATTGTCCCCTTAAACCACACCCCTCTATATTGTCCTCTCTTAAACCACACCCCCTCTATGTCTTCCTCTCTCTTAAACCACACCCCCTCTATGTCTTCCTCTCTCTTAAACCACACCCCCTCTCTATCGTCCTCTCTTAAACCACACCCCTCTGTTGTCCTCTTAAACCACACCCCCTCTCTATCGTCCTCTCTTAAACCACACCCCTCTCTGTTGTCCTCTTAAACCACACCCCTCTCTATCTTCCTCTTCTGCATGCACTTGTCTTGTTAAATTAAAGAAATCTACTTTCTCTCATCTCTTTTTACCACAGCACACTTCCTCATCAACTTTATTGAGAAGTGTATAATTAATAAATAAAAAGGGAAAAGTTATTATGTTATTGTCAAAATTAACTTTAAATCTTCACGTTAGCTGCAATTTCAATCTCCAAAAATCCTCTTTGTATGCAGCTGAGCTCAACGTCACCGACTACACTGGCCTGTAACTGACACCAACAATAAAGTCACATTTTCACCAACGAGACGAATAAGAGCTGAATGATTCTGCTTTGTTTTGGCCTGAGAACGAAGCTTTTTACCTCCAGAGCTGAAATGTCCTCCATCAATGAGCAGTTATGTGAGTAAGTGGGGAGTGAATTTGTGTGTGTGTGTGTGTGTGGGGATCTCAATGAGAGATCTTACCCATTGCAACTTTAAGTCACTGATAAGAGCATTAGACAAGTGAACCCTGCTGGCCTGACGCTCCCCAGACCTCCTCCATCGTCGCCTCGTTGAGCTGGAGCCGCTGCGTAACTGTTGAGGCATTTTGTCTGAACTGATGGATAAAATGTGCTGCGTTGAGTTAAGGGTTTCATGTCTGTGTGATCTGGTTGGAGGTGTAACATCCAGGTTCAGAAAGTAAAAGGACTTGCCAGAGTTTTGCTATGATTTTCTAATTATTTCCATTCTGCGGCACCACGGGGAGGACGGGTGATCGTGATCAACTGGTTAACAGTTGATTTCCAAACATCGAAATATGGATTTAATTTTAATTTCATAAAATAATAAAATACAAAACAGATTTACATGAACGAACACAAACGCCAAGCAAGAGTTTTCCCTCTTTTCAGCCCCTGGTAGTCACAATCATCAGTGTGTCAGCTAGATAGAAGTAATTTCATTGTTTTGCTTTACAATATATATATATATATATATATATGATATATAATACTAATGTGGTTTCACTCTACAACCTTCAGGAAAGAATTATCTTCTGTCCCCCGGCAGGATGAATGCCTCTGTCCCGGTAGGGAGGGTGCCGCTGCTCTCGTTAGCGTCGGGGCCGTTTAAAGCCGATTATATGGAGCCGGCTGTGCCGTATAAAGCTTCCCTTCATACGAGATGCAGCCGAGCACCCAAACAAACCACACGTCTGACTGTCAATATGACGGCGGTTTCCAGGCCAGCCAAACACAGCTTGTTGGAATGTGAGTGTTTAATCAGAAGACAAACCCCATATTTTGAGCAGCTTGTTTTTGCGGCGCAGCAGGAGTGAGTGTGTGTGAGTGTGTGTGTGTGAGTGTGTGAGACAGAGTTTGTGCATGTGTTTGTGTGTGAGAGAGTACATATATTCGTGCACATGTACTTTTCTCTCAGTATGTTTTTGTGCCTCTGTGCACGTGCATGTGTGTGTGAGTAGTTTGTTTTTGCAGAGCAGCAGGTGTGTGTATGAGTATGTGTGAGAGAAGATATACGCACACATGTACTTTTCTCTTAGTGTGTTACCATTTATGTGCATGTATGTGTGTGTGTGTGTGTGTGTGTGTGTGTGTGTGCGCCAGGGGCCACCCATGATGATTATGGGGCCTCAGAGGAACACAGCTCGGATCAACAGCGAGACCAAACACACCGAGGGTCTCTGTCGGGGGCCACGCTGACCGGCCCCGTCCTGAAAACACAAACCCCATTCTACGCCTGATTAACCACCCAGGGCCCGCCACAATAAAAGTCCCCCTTCATACATTCATCACGTCTCCATCCTGCATTGGTACTGCAGACGGCTCAGTGTTGAACTTTATACAGTAGAACAAAATATCATTATATACATGCATGGAGGGGAAACTATCACTCTATCTATCGATCTATCTATCTATCTATCTATCTATCTATCGATCTATCTATCTATCTCTCTATCTATCTATCTCTCTATCTCTCTATCTCTCTCTCTCTCTCTCTCTATCTCTCGGGTTCAATTCCCAACTCAGCAGGTTTTCTACCATGACTGAAAGTGTTTCTTTTTTAACTGCCAGACATCCCCGTTAGCTGACATGGAAATGGCGTCCATTTGTGTTGTTGTCTCTTAATCCCTTCATGGTGGAGGAAGATCGTCCACAACACATAATCCAACACAGTTTCTACTGTGAGACTGTTGAAATCTACAAGAAGAGGACCGCCATCGTATATATATATAATACTAGTGGTGGCTGACCCTCGTTACAAACGACAGACAGGGCAGATTTGCACAGGATTAAAATCACAGACAGTCTCTGCAATTATTTGAAACCGCTGGACGTCCCAGGTGACATTAGTCCAGTGAGAACAGATTCTGTATTGTTTTCCAGCACTAAAGCAGCATAAGCAGGATTCATTCATTCAACCTAAATCATTGAGGTTGCCCTCATTTGCAATGATGTCGAGACAACAAAGAAAAGAAAGTAACAGTAATTAAAATCGCATTAAAACAATAATAAATAAAACAAATGAAACACGACAGAAGAGAAAAACAGCAAATCAGTCATCGTGGTTAAATCCACACCGAACACATGAACACAACTGAGCATGCTCAGACGCACCAGCGCAGGAACCGACTGGATAACACTTGGCTTTGTCTAGAAACATTTCCATGTGCTGTCCAAACAATGAACTCTACAGTCGGTGTTTTTGTAGACCGAGATAAGACCGGAGACCACGTTCACTAGAAGATCTCCGCTGGAAACCGTCAGGGTCTCGGTCTGGGCCGCCGGCCCGCCGCCGCGCTCTAACCACCGCCTGGTTCCTGAAGCTGGGAAAGAACGGCACGTTGGAAATTTGTGCTTTCAAACGTTTTACAGGAATGCTGTTTTTCATTTCCCGCCGGACCCCGGTAACCTCTGGGATTGTGAATGAGTGTGTGTGTGTGTGTGTGTGTGTGTGTGCACCTTTTGTGAGTGTTTACCGGATGTCCAAACCCTCGGCCCGAGGTCCAGCTCGCTCCAAGCCATGAAAACCATGGATCAAAAAATGAAGGGAGTTCAGCCAGATAGACAACACTGACCATACATATTGAAAAAGCACTTGGAAGGCCGCATTGTTTGACAGGAATACGTGTGTGTGTGTGTGTGTGTGTGTGTGTGTGTGTAGAATATTCTTGAAGGGAAATTCCACCCTCAGATCATCTTACACTCATTATATTATATACTTGTTATACATCATCAATCTTACTAGTCCGCGTGTCCCAGGAGGTGTTTAGTGAGGAAGTGTTGGAGGTGTTATTGTTCCCACCTCAACCTCCTCGTCTGCTTCTACTTCACTTGGTGATTTCCTACATTTCCCAGAATTCCAACAACAGCCAGAGAACGTGCCTGAACCAGCTGTTGGTTATAGATGTAGGTGGAGAGAATGACCACGGTAGTGATCTGGTCTATCGGGGCTACTGCATTGCATTCTGGTCTATCTTGCTACTGCATTGCATTCTGGTCTATCTTGCTAGTGCATTGCATTCTGGTCTATCTTAGCTACTGTATTGCATTCTGGTCTATCTTGCTAGTGCATTGCATTCTGGTCTATCTGGGCTACTGCATTGCATTCTGGTCTATCTTGCTACTGCATTGCATTCTGGTCTATCTTGCTAGTGCATTGCATTCTGGTCTATCTTAGCTACTGTATTGCATTCTGGTCTATCTTGCTAGTGCATTGCATTCTGGTCTATCTTAGCTACTGCATTGCATTCTGGTCTATCTTGCTAGTGCATTGCATTCTGGTCTATCTGGGCTACTGCATTGCATTCTGGTCTATCTTGCTAGTGCATTGCATTCTGGTCTATCTGGGCTACTGCATTGCATTCTGGTCTATCTTGCTACTGCATTGCATTCTGGTCTATCTTGCTAGTGCATTGCATTCTGGTCTATCTTAGCTACTGTATTGCATTCTGGTCTATCTTGCTAGTGCATTGCATTCTGGTCTATCTGGGCTACTGCATTGCATTCTGGTCTATCTTGCTACTGCACTGCATTCTGGTCTATCTGGGCTACTGCATTGCATTCTGGTCTATCTTGCTACTGCATTGCATTCTGGTCTATGTGGGCTACTGCATTGCATTCTGGTCTATCTTGCTACTGCATTGCATTCTGGTCTATCTCTGCTACTGCATTGCATTCTGGTCTATCTCCTGTCGGTCTCTCTCTCTCTCTGATGGATTTCTCCTGTCTGATTGTTGATCGTCGGTCTAGAAAGAAGCTCTTGCTCCTTGATTCTGATTGGCTGACACCAAAACCTGAAACATTTTCTGATATCAGACTGGAAACATCTCAACGTGACGTCACGCCGTCTACGAAAAACACACCAAACTACTAAATGGACCAGGAATGCAACATCACCAATAGAAGGTTTAACAGTCAGTGAGTTTTGGGTGGTTTCCCCTTCAACACTCCGCTGGCTTGGCTGCTGTAACATCTATTCAATCTTTGTCTTCCTGTCCCTCCTTCATTTCTACCACATACACACTCTATATGATCTATCCTGTATCTTAAGAAAATAAAGCCCGGCCTTCCGACTGCAGCGCCAGCCGGGTTTTGAATGGCGGTCAGATCGTGTTTTGCGTCTCATTCAGCGGTTTGGGAGAGGAAAGACGCCGGCTGGAATCAAAGTCCCGTCTCCGTGGAAACAAACATCATCTGTCTCTCTTCCTCTTGCCTTTGACAGGAAAAAAGATGTCTGAGGGTTGTGATTAATGAAATTATGGCAAGGCTACAGTAAGTCAGGAAACATGCACACGTGCGTGCACACACACACACACACACACACACACACACACACACACACACACACACACAGCCCGGGCACCTGGAGGAGGCAGGGATATAATATCCATCACAGTGAGAAAAGATGACACATCTTCTTCGCTGAAACGTTAGCCCCGACCAGCCGTCTCAGCTGTGTGTCCTGGGGCATTTGTCTTTGGCAGGGAAACATCACACACACACACACACACACACACACACACACACACTGGAGGAGCTGCAACTGTCATCAAAGCTGAGGATGGAATCTTAGTTAGTGAGAATAATGGTGTTATTATTACAGTGAGGTAATGGCAGATGGAGCGGCCAATAGAAGTAACACTGCTGTCACACACACACACACACACACCTATATATATGTCCATGCACACCAGCACGCTCATATACACACATACACGTACACACCATAGGCACAAACACACACCCTAACACATATATGGACACACACACACACACACACACACACACACACCATGCACACCAGCATGTCACACCACACACACCCTAACACCTATATACCTATACACACACACACACACACACACACATGTACGCCCATAAGCACAAGCACACACCCTAACACTTACACCACAAGAACGTGCAAACACACACACACACACAGTATGTCCATGTATACTAGCATGCACTGAACAAGCACAAACACACACCCTAGCACCTACACCATATTGTATGCACACACAAACACACACACAAGTATGTCCATGTACACTAGTATGCCCACACGCATGCACACACACACACACACACACACACACACACACACACACACAGAGGCAGTAATGGAAATATAACATTTTATTGCCGCTCACCAGTTCGGGGAACTTCACACGACGTTCAGAGGACAGAGGAGCGTTCACAGCCAGGCAGCGCTGGTCTTTACGCTCGGGGTTGGAAAAGTGTTGCACAGTCCAGAGAGGAAACGAGACGAGAGTGTGAAGGTGACCACTCACGACTCCAGCCTCGACTTGGGTCGACGTGGAAGGAACCCATAACTGCAGCAGGAGGTGGGCGGAGCCAAAGGACCACCGTTTTATGGCGTAACGTTCGTCTGAAGTGAAAAAAACAAGAGGTAAGAGAGGAGCTAGCTAGTACTATGAAGCCTAGCGCTCTGCTGCTAACTGAACATATATAATCTATAAAGTTATCTAGGTTAGCTAGTTAGCCTAGCTGGCCTTACAAGATCAAACTAGCCTTACTAGCCTATAGCTAGCTAGGTTAGCTGGTTAGCTAGCCTGCTGACCTTCCAATATCATGAATGTTTTTGTCTTGAAGGAATGAAAAAAGATGTAATTGTCATTTCTACTTTGATTTATATTTTGACCAGAGTTCCTTCTTTGTCATTCAAGTTTACCAGCTAGCTAACTTGCGCTCTTTGGCTCCGCCCACTGAGGTTTAATCAACCAATAAGATTATTTCTGCCTCTGAGAAATGTTTGTAGCACTAAAACTCTAATGTGCAACTTTTTCCTGCTACTTCCCTGGATGGAAAGTTTCATTTGATCAATTATGGGAACCAATAACGCATTTCCTCCCCGTCTCATTGCATCAGATCAAAAAATAACAATCAAATCTAAACAAGTAGAAGTCGGTGAATCCAGATCAACGAAGCATCTGTGGCGTTGTTGTGCTTCGTAGAACTGAAACCTTTTTAGCGTCCTTGTACAGCACTTAGGTTTTCTTGTGTAACGATATCATATTGCCCTAATCAGTGAACTACAATTGTGATTCAACCCGGGTTCAGTCTCTGGATACACAATTACAGCATGGACATGGTGCTGATGACACCACACACACACACACACACACACACACACACACACACACGTACATACATTCATGAGCTCACATGCACAGATAGGCAGTTGATGTTAGCTATCTGATGGTCTGTCTGTTCTGGTAATAGCTGAGGGATCACAGACAGAAATAGACTGATAGATGCTGCATTTATCTCTAATGAGGAACCTGCACACACACACACACACACACACACACACACACACGGTTGTATAAGGTGTGTTGACCTGGGAAAATAAAGAAACTGAAGAAACTGGCTGCTGAAAAGATACCCTGCCTCTACAGATGTTACTGCTATAAAAATCCCACTTTTTACAACATGCTTGCACAACTGTTGCTGCTTGTTTGCGCTGCGTGCTTCGTCCCCTGGAGGAATTGTTTGGAAGAAGTCGGGTTCTGCTCTGGTTCCAGCTGGAGAACCGCAGTGATGCAAACGCTCGCCGAAGCTACAAATATTCATCATTGCACAAGAACGAGGCTGAGCTATCACAAGGTTTGTTCCTGTCAGATTTATTTGTCACCTGCCATCTCATGACCCCCTGGAGGGCCCCGACCCCCAGCTTGAGACCCACTAATCCCCAATCACCAGTAGAAAAAAAGGCACTGACATTGACCAACTGAAGCCCGCCACTGCCATCTTCTGGTTTTGCAAGCGCTATAATAATAATAATAAACCATCATTGCATTACACGTGTTTTACCATTTCAGTTAGCGGATGCTGCCGTCCAACAGCGCAGCAGTGGGATCAGCCGGAGCTCCTCGATCGGCGATATTGACGAGCCAGCAGCGAGGGGTGCAGGGGTCAGAGCCACTGCAACTTAAATACATAGAGGCAACCAAATATTCCTGCGAATCAAAAACAATCACGTGTGATGGAGAAGAGCTGGGAAAGGAAACAAGCTTTTTTAACTTTAAGATGGGAGGATATCAGATGGAGTAGAAGAGATCTGTTCTAAATATAGATGATGACAACACTTTCCTCATATTTTGGGTAGGAGCAACTTGGAAACTGCCTGTAATGTGAGTAATATTAGTGTATAAACCTGCAGTTGCTCAATGAAAGTCTCGCTGAGAGGAATTGTACTCACAACGCTGTGAAACCCAATGGACGTCCGACGCGTTCAACAGTAATTCTTGGTCCTTTCCATTGAAAATAACAACACAAATATGACAAAAAGAAGAATGTTTGTAGTCCCGTCACTATCTCCACTTCGAATGAGGAGAGAGATGAAGAGTCGATGTTTTGATCGCAGGCATCTTCATCTTCATCCCTTCATTTAACCGGGGGAGGTTACGCACACTTCTCCCTCCATAGGAACGTTGACGGTCGTTGTTGAGGAAAGGGAAGGGAAAGTTTCCTCCTTCACTTCCTCCACACAGACTTTCCAAGCCGGTCTGGGATTCAAACCGGCGACCTCTGGGCTGCTGGTGGTCTTCACTGTGTCTTCTGAGCGATTGATAGCAGGTGGACCCACAGTTCAGCCAACACAGATTATTAACCTGCCCCTTTATTGATCTTGCAGAGGGGATTTTATATCCTGGTTCCCTTCCAAGGAAGAGTTTATAGGGTTTGTCTGGAGCCACGATTTATAAATGATTGACGACATGCTGAAAGAATCTTTTCTACCCTTAAATTTACCAAAGGAAAAATAGCCTGAATGTCAATTGGGACAAAATAATGCAGGTGGAGGCGATTTGACCTGCAGGTCAAGACAGATTATGCACAGACACTCTTCGTTAATACCCGAATGCCTCCATCCATCGCCGATTCAAGAGCCAGCGCACCTTGTAACAATCTGCGCATCAATTCATCCATTCCAAGGAGTGATTGAAACAAGATGGACACCGCATCGGGAGGATGATTTGTAAAAGGCGGTCAACAAACGATTTACAGGGATCCTCGCCACCCAAAAACATCTGAGGGGAAACCAGCTTGAGATTTCATTGGGACAAATAAGCCTTTTATGAGACACGATGGACGGCTGAGGTTCACGGCTCAGAAAGGATGGGAGGGAGGAATAGATGGAGAGGGCGAGTAAAGGATGAAGGGGAGGAAGAGTAATTGAGAAAATGGAAAGCAGGAAAGAGAATGGGATGTGGAAAGTGAGGGAAAGAAAGTGGCGTAGAAGAGGGAAATGGTTGGGAAAGTTAGTAAAAAGGATTGTGGGGGATTCTGAAATTCCTTTCATTCATTGCCATTATCTTGAAGTCAAATAAAAGATCCCGGGCTGAGTGGTTGCATTCCTCTCCGGGGCTTTTCGGTGAGTCTCGTGTGTCGAACCGGAGGAGGAATTGTATCAACATCTTTAATTGGACTGTGTTTGTTTGGCTTCCAGTTCCTCGGGCGCTCGCCGCCGGGGCCTCGGTCGGAGCTGGAAAGACATCCCGCCTACACCGCTTCCACGCGCTGCACTTCTGGGTAATGGTTTCGCTGTCACACATCTCCACAGGTTTGGATCGTGCAGAAAGTGGACCTCGATCCGGTTTGAGACGGGGTGGGAAGCAGATTTGGGTCTTTCGTGTGTTATCTCCGTGGCCCAGGACGGTTCAGGCAACGTTCCTCAGCTTCCACTGTTATACATCATCAGTCTGTGAAGTTCAAAGTTCCAGGAGTTATTTTAGGATGAAGCGTTAGTGCAATTAGTGATTTTTTTCTTAATTTCCCAGAATGCCTTTCGACAACCCCCAGAGAACGAGCCTGAACTTGTTGCATCAAACTGTTGGTTTCAGATCCTCTTGATCCTGCGATAGATCCTCCAAACCCAACATGTCTTGTGGCTGCATTGCATTCTGGTCTATCTCGGCTACTGCATTGCATTCTGGTCCATCTTGGCTACTGCATTGCATTCTGGTCTATCTATTGTCGGTGGAGAAATTGGTCTCTCTCTCTCCTCTGATGGATTTCTCCTGTATGATTGTTGATCGTCGGTCTAGAAAGAAGCCCTTGCTCTTTGATTCTGATTGGCTGATGGTTACTGTTTTGTTTTGGTCACGTCGTCTACAATTGGTAGAAAAACTAGATGGACCAGAAATGCACATCAGCAATATATTTTTTCTCTTTAAACTAGAAACTTCATGATGCGGTCACCACCAGACCAGAGCTTCTTCTTTGCCAGTCCAGATTGCCAGCTAGCTAACTTGCGCGGAAAACCCTGTGGCTGTTTGGCTCCGCCCACTGTGGTTTAACTCAACCAATGGGATGATTTGTGCCTCCAGAGCAGCTCTGTTTGTAGACCTAAACCTCCAATCTGCTGGGTAATAGGGCCTGGGGGAGTGGTCAGGGAGGGCGGGCCAGAGAGCGCAGGGCTTGTAAAACCGGTCTGAGGGTGATGCGGTCTCGCTGCGTTTCACGGAGGCTGGCGTTAACTGGCGCGGCGCGGTGGAGGGTCGGGCTCGGGGTGTTTATCCTGGACGCGACTCGCCGGGACGAGTTGGGACGGTCGAGGCTGCGGTTGTAAACGGTGGGATTTACAGCGCGTTGTGTTACGGTACTGTATGGGAGCGCACGTGGCGGGGGTGCATGCCACCCAGTCGGCAAAACGATGCTCCACAGGTACACAGCACGCTGAATTGATCATTTTGTTTTATCATATCATATTATTATTATTATTATTATTATTATTATTACTATTATTATTATTATTTCTTCTATATTTTCCTCAGTACTGGTTTATTTTTTTGCTACATTTCTTTTTACTTCCTGTTTTTTAAGCACTTTGTAACTTCTGGTTTGAAAAGTGCCATATAAATATAAATACAAATATTATTATTATTATTATTTCTTCTATATTTTCCTCAGTACTGGTTTGTTTTTTTGTTTCTTTTTACTTCCTGTTTCTTAAGCACTTTGTAACTTCTGGTATGCCATATAAATATAAATACAAATAATATTATTATTATTATTTATGTTTACAAAAAAATCTATGGAAAGCATCAAACGTGTAGTAATTTCTCTTTTGTTCAAAATTTCATTTTACACAGAAAAAGGTTCACAGAAAATACACAAACCCTTTCTGTGGAAACTGAATAATCTGTAAGATCTTCATTATTATTATTTACCAATGTGTTTGTCCTGCACATCATTTGTGTACTTGTTTGTGACTGGATGGTTTCTTGGTATCTTGACTGTGCAGAATACCCCCCCCCCCCCCCTAATGCCCCTCCTGCCCTCCTCCCCATACTGTAACAACAACTTTGATTCATTTCCCTGACACTCCCCTGGGT
This sequence comes from Hoplostethus mediterraneus, assembly GCA_034670385.1. Lineage (NCBI taxonomy): Eukaryota > Metazoa > Chordata > Actinopteri > Trachichthyiformes > Trachichthyidae > Hoplostethus > Hoplostethus mediterraneus. The sequence goes on along the minus strand of JAXDDW010000130.1, from coordinate 1,019,763 downwards.
AAACCCGGCCGGTAGGCAGCGTGAGGATTCACACCATAAGGCAGCGATGGAGCGTGTTTCATTCAAGAGTACAGTACGCTCGCTCCATTAACACGCCCGGGTCAGGGTCCGCTTCCTGGCTTCCTGTGGAGAGTCAAACCCTCTAATCCAACACTAGACTGGAGTGTTACACCAAGGGCCCCGTTAAGCATGAGAGTGTGAGTGCAGTGTGTGTGTGTGTGTGTGTGCGTGTTTAACCTTTATTTATCCAAGCGAATGTCGACTTGTACTTTTCCAGCACCGCCCTGCTTCACATTCATACAGTTCAACACATTCACACTGGGAGCTTCCCAGTACCACCAGTCTTCATCTTCTCAGCTGGTCCAGGGATTCGAACCTGTGACCATACCTGGCCATATCATGATGATGTGTTCCAGATGGACTAACTATAGTCTGCCTCAGCCCCTCATTTTGAAGACAGGATCTCAACAGTTGTAATCATTTAAACTGGTAATCAGTGTGAGTCTCTCAGCCTCACTGTGGTGTTCTTCACTGTGGTGTCCCTCACTGTGGTGTTCTTCACTGTGGTGTCCCTCACCGTGATGTTCCTCACTTTTATTGTTCTTCACTGTGGTGTTCCTCACTGTAGTGTTCCTCACTGTGGTGTTCCTCACTGTGGTGTTCCTCACTGTGGTGTTCTTCACCGTGGTGTTCTTCACCGTGGTGTTCTTCACTGTAGTGTTCCTCACTGTGGTGTTCTTCACTGTGGTGTTCCTCACTGCTCCTCCCAGAGATCACCTGTCAATCAAACAGTGTGTCCAGTACTGTGACGTCTTCCTCCTTGGGTTTTCTGTTGATGTTTGAGTTTGAGTTCCTGTAGGTGGCGCTCTTTTCATGGTCTGTCTATCGCTGCTCATGCTAACTGAACGCATCACTTCCTGTCTCCAGAGGGTTTCTCCCGGTAAAGACCTACCTGACACCAGGTGTTGAGAGCAGCAGATGGAGAAGCTTCATGACCTGGTAGAGGTTGATGTTTAGTTACAGAGATCAGAGAAATGTTTCAGATTATTACTTTATTATTATATCCAAAACAGTGGTAGTGTGTCTGTTCTGTCCATATGATGCCCTGAAGCTCCTCCCCCTCATATCCAAGGGCTCTTGGAGAAATAAGCTCCCTTCTCACACGATACCTCGGGCTTCTGGTCTAGTCATCACTATAAAGGGATTCAGGGGGATGAAGGTCCCGTCCTTCCTCTGTCCACGTCTATCTTACAAGCAGCATTCGTCCTGCAAACTTTTGGCCTTGAACTGTGCAGAACATCGAGGCCTGGGCTAACCTCTACCGCGAGGAGAATGAGTCTCCTTCCTCCTGGCCGTTTGATCCTTCCCACAGATGGTTCTCTTCAGGAAAAGGTGCTGAGTGAGAGCTGAAAAATTCGGTTTATGGTATCACAAGAACCCACGAATACCGAGCGTTCACGTTGTCCTGCCAAGAGCTGAGAGGGGAATGAGCAAAAGGCCTTGACTGAAGGTTAAAGGATGAAAGATGTTTTTATTCATAAAACTGAGGCGTAATCATACAGCATATAAAGTTACATTCATGTGATATAAAAGCTTTTTATGATAATTAATACCTCAGATAATATAAGAACTTGTCAAAATGTAATAAAACGTCCCACTAAATTGGCTTGAGATGGAATAAAATGGATGGAATATACATTACTTTATTACATCTACAATATTGATAATGTAATAATCATAAGAACAGGAAAGAATAACAACTGGGAATATTGTATTATTGTTACATCATCAGTTAAAATTACGATGAAATAATCTCATTGGTCGATTTCAACCTAAGCAAAGAAAGAACTTAAAATATGGATGAAATTTATTGATTCATGATAGCTAACTAGCTAACCTAGCTAGCTATAGGCTAGTATGGCTAGTTTGAACTTGAAGGTCAGCTAGGCTAACTAGCTAACTTAGATAAGTTAGTACTAGATTGTATTTTTTCAGTTAACTTAAGTAAACTATGACCTCTATCGACCTCTAGTGGCACCACGCAGGAACTCCATTTACGCAACGCAAAATCCTGTGATAATGAAAATACTTCGTTGTCGCAATGTCTTGAGATGCCGGTCACTCGCTTGTAGCTCCGCCCTCCAGCAATGAGCAGATGAAAAATGCCTGTAGGTGGGAGGAGCTTGGGAGTGTATTGAAAATCTAATAATGAATGATTTGACAGCCAGAAACCTCAGAAATGAAGTAACCATGCAGTCAGCGGTATTGATCAGCAGCCCCATCAACCCCTGCAGATGTATCGGGGTCATTTTGTGCTGCGAGGCAGTAAAAATATTGAACTGATTGCCCTTTTGTTAATCAAAATATTGAAATACTCACGCCTCCAAAGTTTTGCGGTGAAAGGGAGTAAATCTTTCACACTCCCTCTGCTGAGAAACCACCTCCTCGCCGGATCGACCACAGCTCCTCCTCAGGCCTCCTCCTCCTCCTCCTCCTCCTCCTCCTCCTCTCGGGGTGTTTTGCTTTCCTAGCGCTGCGGAGGTTTCCCGCTGAAAGAGCTGTTGAGTTTCTCCCTCGTGTGTTGAGCGTTCCCCTGGGGCGACCTCCCACATCGAACAATGTTGACACATTATGAGCCGCCTGTATGGCTCTCCTCCTCTTTCCTTTGATTCTCTGGTGTTCTCGTGTGTGTGTGTGTGTGTGTGTGTGCACATAACACCTATTCACCCATTCGATGTATTGAACCTTTATGCTCTTTGCGTGCTTCCTTTTTTGCCGACATCCCCTCAATTACCTTTTCAATCTCTGCTGCCTTTTTTGAGGTGGAATTCCTCAGCACCTCTCAGCGCTGGCTCCCTCAAAATGTGCAATTACCCTTGTTTTCATTTTTAAATCTCAACCTATTTTGGTCAGGATATAATTATAATTAGGAGATCCTTTTCCTCTCTGCAGTAATAAGTCACATTTGGTGATTTCCCCGTCATGTTTCTAAGAGCTCGAGGCGTTTTTCCAACCCCGGAGTGTGTCACGGGGCTGCCTGGCGGTGCGGCCCGGGTGATGGATTTGAGGCCCTTCTCAAAAACAACACCACCTACCTTTAATCGTGCCAGTCCACTTTACACATTAGCACAATCAATTTAATTGGGGGAACGGCAGAGCGAGAGGTGACATCAAAGACGCGGGCGAGCGGCCCAACGCAACGCAATCACCCAGCAGCCACCGCTGCCTCTGGACGTCACGGCGGCTGCAGTGGAAAATGTGAATCGCCCACAATGCCTCGTAATGCAGAGAGGTCGTTGAGGCCCGCCAAGCTGCATCACTGGGTCCATTTGTCTGGGAGGTGTTTTTCATCTGACTCGCCATCAGTTTAATCCAGTCAGGCGAACAACATTCACGCCGTTTGGGAGATTCAACGTCGCTTACATCAAGACACACACACACTCCCCACGTCGTTTCAAGTTGCTGCCTGTACCGTTTTCTGAGCTGTAATCAGATTTGTAGTTTAAGTCATAGGTTCATCCTCAGTGGGCGGAGCCAAAGAACTCGTTTTCCACTTAGTGAACTTAGTGAACTGGAAAACCTGAATGGCAACGGAGGAACTCTGATCAGAACAGAAATACCCGACGTTGGACGGTGGAAGTGTTTTCACCAGACGGTCTGACAGCCGCCATGTTCCTTCCTTTCTCCACCTCCAATCTCCTCTTCTCTTTCATCTGCTCTTCTCTTTTAAACTTAGATGTATTGTTTGGCTGGGCTTCACTGTGTTGGTGCTCAGTGAAACAACACACCGCACCTGCAGACCATTGCATTTGTTTGTATAATAAATTCACAGTTAGTTACATTTCGATCCATGCAGTTTATGGATTTATTTATTTTATTTAACCTTTATTTTACCAGGTAGTCACTTGAGAGCAATGGTCTCTTTTTGGAGCGAGACCGGGCCAGAATGGCAGCATTTAAAAACAAACATACAAGACACAAATTTGAGCTGGAGCTGACAAGACTGAATGTATGTTGATGTACGTGCACGGCAGATCTTGTTGGTTGGACTGCTCACCCCTGCAGCTCGACACCGTTCGTACAGAAAAGTACATTTCTATGTTATAAATTTAGATTCCATGATTTATCTGCCGACGCCGCCCGCCTCCCTCCAGGCCTCCAGATCATCTCCTGACCCCCTTGAAGTTGGAAACCACCTCTGTAGCGGACGAGGGGGGGGGGGCGGGGCTTGAGGAGAAAATCCATCTTCCTCCGTCGTTCAGCCGTCACCGCGAGCAGCGACCGAGGCAGAGGTCAGAGGTCAGCGAGGCCGAGGCGACGCTGTCCATCTCTGTTACGCTGCTCATGTATAAACAGAGGCCAACGTATGGGTGTGTGTGTGTGTGTGTGTGAGGATGATTACACACACACGCGCACGCAACATACACACATGCACACGCGCAGCCTCGTGCCGCCTCTACCGGCGTAATTAGAAACATTTGGGATCATTTGCAAAGGGAACACGAGCTGTGATGGGATCCAGATGCACTACTGGGTTTCACCGAAATATAGGAGCCCTTATTTATGAGGCACGGTTACTGGCTCCTCACCCTGGGAGGTGTGTGTGTGTGTGTGTGTGTGTGTGTGTGTGTGTGTGTATAGGGATGATGTAGCGTACCCATAATCCCTAGTAGATACTCGCTCTCACCCACACCCCCCCCCCCCCCCCCCATCCGTCCAGCTAGGAACAGGCCATCCAGGCTACACGAGGTCAGACGCAGTTTGATGGGCAACTTTTATTGTGAAAAGACGAGATCGCCTACATCCTGCCACACTGTAGCCACTGTTACCAAACACATGGTGTCATGTTAAACTATCTTGCCAACACAGAGAAAAAGTTTGATGCAGGTTAAATTCTGTTTAATTCTATAGAAACGGGTAAATATTGTTTTGTCGTTTCTACCACAAGAAAAGCGTTTTTTAAAATTTGGTTGTGTTGTAAAAAAAAAAAGAAAAAAACGCACTTCTCAACGATTCAGAGGCCAATTTATTCTTCTTCTTCTGCTACTTCTTCTTCTTCTTCTGCTGTCAGTCTGCTGGGCTTCCTGTGGAGGAGAAACACGATACTAGTTAGCGTCCTTCATGAGAGGAGAGCATCCAAGTAAAATACAGTAGACTGAACAGAGAGACATTCAAGATGAAATATTATAGGGCTGCACTCCTTACGACTGTTGACAGCAGTGGTGGTGTTTGTAGCCCTGTGCTGCCACCTAGTGGTCGGTGTCTGTACAGCAGCCCTTGACTGAGAAGTTCCACTTTTTATTGCATGCTTGCTAAAATACTGTTGCACTATGGTTCCATCCCAAAAGGAAATATTTGGAAATAACAGTTTTCTTGTCTTGTAAGGCGTCAGAAGCTGTGAGGAATGATCTGGTAACTCCTCGGTTGTCTGCCGAGCTTCAGAAGGCAGTTTGACGTTATATTCTCTCCCATACAAAGAGAAAGAAAGAAGAATCTGCTTGAATTCGAGCGGTAGGACGGAGGATCTGATGCCCCTGTCCTCGGCGTCTGGTCTCTCACCTTCTCACCCAGCCGTCCTTCTCATCACAAGCCTCCACCCACGAGCCTCGGGTCAGCCTCCGCCTGTACCTTCAGTATGCTGAGAACAGACGAGACAACGCCGCAGTGTTTTTTCCTGTCTTACTGTGTTGTGTCACGTGATGTAGTGGAACGACACTGACCTGGAGTCTGTTTAGAAGATCAGTTTGACCACTGAGCAGGACGCCGGCATCAATCTGGCGATCTCCCTCGGCCTCCCTCGCCACTTCCTGGTTAATCAGGAAGTGCCGTGTGCTCATGAACCTCCTGGTGTCTTTGACTGTGCAGCGCTGCAGCGTCGCTCATGTGCCAGTGAACTGGTCGATGGAAGGAAGGATTCCTGCAGAAAACAGATCAGTCCCTGATGTCTGGTGGGTTTGAGGTCAAAGACAGATCTACCTAGGAGGAACTTTAAGATCCTCTCAAGTTCAGTTTCGTCTCTTACGAACTTCATGTGGTTTCTTACCTACAAACGTCTCAACAAGACCGACCGACAATAAAATAGTTTTAAAAATAGGTTTAAAAAACCTTTAAAATAGTAATATTTTGATGTACCACCTGAATTGTCGAAAATGTGTTTAAAAAATAGTTTTTTCTTAGGAATCAAAGTAAGGAAAAAAGTTAAGAAAATATTGAAGAACTATTTGGATCAATATCAACTTTTCTTAACTCTAAAGAAAAAAAACCACACTTTTCTGAAGGTTTTATGACCTGGCCCCAGAAGTTGTAGATTCAGGACCAGATTTTACCTCAAAACCACGAGGGAGCTCCTGTGAACACGCCTGCATATGTATGTGTGTGTGCGTGTGCGTGTGCGTGTGTGTGCGTGTACCTGCAGCGGGCCGACACAGAGCCAGGCGGACCTCAGGCGGTGAAGTCTTGAACAGCTTCAGCACCTTCTACAAGACGAAGAGACCAGACCAGCATCAGCATCTGTTGCTATTGACAACGGTTCAGACAACATCCATCTATCTATCTATATCTATATCCATCTCTCTCTCTCTCTCTCTCTCTCTCTCTCTCTCTCTCTCTCTCTCTCTCTCTCTCTCTCCCTCTCTCTCTCTCTCTCCCTCTCTCTCTCATACCGAGTATGGCAGCTCCTTGAGCGTCTGTCCGTTGACGGCCAGGATGACGTCTCCCTCCTGGATGCGTCCAGCTCTGCCGGGCCGGCTGTCCGGGGAAGAGCTGCTTGATGCGAACCAGGCTGCCGAAGTCCCAGCCGGGGGGGTCCAGCTCGCACACCAGGAAGCTGAAACCCAGACCGGCGGAGCTTCTCCTCAGGGTCACCTCCAGGGTGTTGTCTGAGGGGTGAGTAAGAGGATTAGGGGGGAGTTAGAGGTGGGAGGCGACGGATACGTAAGGAGGTTAATGGAGGAAATGGGAAGGAGAGAGGGGAGGAGGAGGGGAGGAGAGGAGGAGGAGGGGAGGAGGAGAGGAGGAGGAGGGGAGGGTTGTTGGTTGTTCTTTCTCTTCCTTTCTTCTTGTGCCTTGGTATTCTGAAAGGTCTTAAATTCAAGTTATTATTATTATTGTCTGGTGTGATTTAACAAATGTAAAGGAGTCATTATGGTTACAGCCCGTTCTGTCTACAGTTTCCCCCAGACTCCCATCTCACAGCGTAACCCTGGTATGAAAACACTCAACACTCAACACGATAAAACAGAAACAAAACCAAGTCACGGCTTCATGTTTACTCTGATGGATTTTCTGTACAAAACCAATGGCACCTAATTTCTTCTTCTGAAGGAGGAAAACATCCTGATCCCTCCGACTACGACAACATAGATGCTTTTCACACTACACTTAACCCCGGGCTAACGTCTTTCTTAACCCTGGGTTAAGGACAGCATTTAACCCCGGGCTAAGCAGCGTTTCACACTTGCATTTTTGAAAGAGGGTTAACACTGCTTTTAACCCTGGGTTAACAAACCCTGCTACGAAGCAGGGTTAGCACCGCTTTTGTGGTGCTATCCCCGAAATGTGGTGCTAAGAACAATAGTGTGAAACGTTGTGGGGTTAGAATGTAACAGGGGTTAGAATGTACCGGGTTAGAATGTAACAGGGTTAGAATGTAACAGGGGTTAGAATGTAACAGGGGTTAGAATGTAACAGGGTTAGAATGTAACACCGAGTTAAACATTAGCATTAAACGTTAACCCGGGGTCTACAAGCTTACAGTGTGAAAACCTGAACACTAAATACCCGGGGTCAATTGTTAGCCCAGGGTTAAAGAAAACTAGTGTGAAACGTGAGATAAGTTAACCCAGGGCTATTATAACCCAGGGCTAAAGTTAACCCTGAGCTAACATATTCAAGTGTGAAAAGCCTAATAGATGACACAGCGACATTATCCTCTTACAACACGGGGGTTTCTATTCTATTTCTTATTGAAGTTAGATTTGTCCTGAAGGGGAAACTCCAGCATGACGTTGAAACAAGATCGACCTTCTTGCTTCTGCGACTGGAAGGAAGAGGAGGGTAGGAGGATGACGGATATAGACGGACAGGCCGAAGGCGTCATGCAGATTAAGGAGTGAAAGTTCGGGTCAGGGATCGGAGGTCAGGGTGGGAATGAGAGGAGAGCTGAGGAAGGAGGGCAGTAAGGAAGATCAGGGAGGAGGAGGAGGAGGAGGAGGAGGAGGAAGTGTGCAAAAGTTCACCGTGGAGGCGTCCGACTTGCCTGGTCCCGCGGTCGGATATCGAAGCACGCAACAGCTTAGAGCAACCAAACACTAAACCAGCTGGTTCCACTGGTTAACAGGCCGTCGACCAGAGAGGAGGCCCTGCAGACCCTCGGCCTCAGAGCATCAGGTCACAGAGGAACCTCTCAGACCTGAGCGACTGACTTGGAGGAGCGACTGACCGTGACGATCGGGGTTAAAGTGCCTTGCTCAAGGGCAGCGCAACATCGCTTCTCGTTCATGTTTCCCAGGCCAGATATTTCCAGATGGAACTGAATTCGTCATTAAATAAGTCAATAATCCCAAAAGACGACCAAATGAAAATGGTCTACAATGGTCTTGACTGAACGAGACAGAAAGATCGACGAAGACACGAGACACAAGTTCAACCGCTCCAGAAAGACAAAAAACAAATACTAACAATCACTCAGTATAACAGAGAGTATTTATCAATACGCAGGATTTGATGTTATAATCGTTTGCGTCACAAAGGACCGACAGGAAGTGAAGAATGAAAAGCGAAGAGCCGAGGACTCGTACCGTCCGTTACGAAGCTGTAGTCCCGGGGTCTGGCGGAGGGCGTGGTGAGGATGGCCGGGCAGCTGTTGTTCCTCAGCTGGTTGGCGTCCGGACGGATGCTGTGAGGGGACAGACTGCTGCCGCTGTCCGGGCTGAGGCAAACCCTGGGCAGGCCCATAGGCTCCCTCTCCAGGACCAAGGATACCACCTAGAGGAGAGGAGACAAGGAGGACAAGGAGACGAGGAGAGAGGAGAGTTTCAAATACTGTATGAGCACAGTTCAACACACAGCAAGCAAAGAGATTCAGAGTTCATCTTCATCATCATCATCATCATCATCATCATCATCATCGCCATCATTATCATTATCATTATCATCATCATCATCATCATCATCATCATCATCATCATCATCATCAGTGTTTGTCTTCACCTCTCCAGTCCTAGTCAGATGCTCCACAGCCTGCTGGTACATGAAGCCCTGGAAGCTGACCCCATCCACCTCCAGCAGTCTGTCACCTGATGTAGAGAGAGACAGGCAGGCAGACAGGCAGAGACAGGCAGACAGACAGGCAGGCAGGCAGGCAGACAGATAGATACTCTCTATCTAACATTTATCTGTCTGTCTGCCAGATAGATAAATGTTAGATAGATAGATAGATAGAGAGATAGATAGATAGACAGATAGACAGATAGATAGATAGATAGATAGATAGATAGATAGATAGATAGATAGATAGATAGATAGATAGATAGATAGATAGATAGATAGATAGATAGACAGATAGATAGATAGATAGATAGATAGATAGATAGATAGATAGATAGATAGACAGATAGATAGATAGATAGATAGATAGATAGATAGACAGATAGATAGATAGATAGATAGATAGATCTATATGTAATACCTGTCTGTACACGTCCGTCCCTCTCAGCAGCTCCCCCAGGAACGAGGTTCTTGATGTAGATTCCTCCGTTAGGAAGGCCGGTGTCGACGCCACCCTGAACAGACAGAAGCTACTGAAGCTAGACCTGAGGTCACCTACTGACCGACCCCCCTGGAGGTCACCTACCTCCTGACCCCCGCTGGAGGTCACCTACTGACCGACCCACCGCTGGACGTCACCTACCTCCTGACCCCCCTGGAGGTCACCTACTGACCGACCCCCCTGGAGGTCACCTACCTCCTGACCCCCGCTGGAGGTCACCTACTGACCGACCCACCGCTGGACGTCACCTACCTCCTGACCCCCGCTGGACGTCACCTACCTCCTGACCCCCCTGGAGGTCACCTACCTCCTGACCCCCCTGGAGGTCACCTACTGACTGACCCCCGCTGGACGTCACCTACCTCCTGACCCCCCTGGAGGTCACCTACTGACTGGCCACCTCCCCTCTTTATAATTTTACTATATTTACATAAACTTCTACTACTACTACTACTAGTACTACTACTACTACTACTACCGCTTCTTGATAGTGAGGAAACTTTATCAAAGAGAAACTTTTCATCTTTGTGATATTGAGTATTTTTGTCTGTTCGGGGTGATCCAGGGTCAGCCCGCCTCCTTAGGTTGGTGGAGTTAGGTGTGTGTGTGTGTGTGTGTGTGTGTGTGTGTGTGTGTGTGTGTGTTTGTTGAAGTACAACTCACAGAAATGCTGATGCCCAGACCTCCTGCTATCTTCCTGAGCTCCACGGTGATCTCCTCTGGCCTCACACCGTTCAGGGAGGAGGAGGAGGAGCCGTCCTGCAGACAGAGGACCGACGGTGACTTCCTCCCGTCTGTCTGTCTGTCTGTCTGGATGTCTGACTGTCTGTCTGGATGTCTGTCTACCTGTCTGTATATCTGTCCATCTGGATACCCACCTACCCACTGTTCATCCTTCCTTCCTTCCTTCCATCATCCTTCCTTCCATCCTTCCTTCCTTCCATCATCTTTCCATCTTCCTTCCTTCCTTCCTTCCTTCCATCCATCCTTCCTTCCTTCCTTCCATCATCCTTCCTTCCTTCCATCCCTTCCATCCATCCATCCATCCATCCTTCCTTCCTTCCACCCTTCCATAAAGCCACCGACCCGTCATGGTGACTCTACCTTAGCGTTGAGGATGCGTACGTCTCGGGGGACGTGCAGCCTGCTGCCGGTCTTTGGCGTCATCATGACCGAGACGATCTCATCCAGGCTGTCGCCTCCCGGCCGCCCGTCCGCCACCAGCGTGGTCTGGGACTCGTCGTTCCTCAACACGGGGGAACGCGCGGCGATGGGAGAGACGGCGACTGGGGGTAAAGAGAGCCAGCTGCTCTTAAGCAGAATATTACCATCGTTTTTTAATAAAAGATGTAGAAAAAGTAAAGGGACACACAAATGTCCACTTACTGAAACAGGACACCAAAACTATAAACTAACAAAAAAAAGTATTTTCACAATCACAATATGAGCAACGTATGTCAACAAGCTTCTTCTGGTGATTTTCTGGTTCAGCTTGTAAAACAGAGGAGATAATAATAACACCGTGTTCACACTTTTTGAATAACACAGTTTGAGCGATTTTCTGCAACGTGCAACATGATTTGTTAGTTTAGGAAGCTTCTTAAACCGTTTCACTTTCAGAACAAACTGCATCCAGTGTGTTTTCTTTCCCTTATCAACAGTTCAGCCAGACACGCAGATACAGGTTTTCATTTGGCTGACTCTCCCATCCAAAGTGACTTAGTGTATATGGAGTGCATGAGTAGAATAAGTTAAATACCTAGATCACCAGTAACCAGGAGTAAGGAATGCAGGGTTCTGACACACACACACACACACACACACACACACACACACACACACACACACACACACACACACACACACACACACACACATACACACACCTCTGGGCTGTGAGATAATGAGCTGGACCTCCTCAGGGCTGCTCTGCATGACCTCTGCTGCCTGGCTGAAGGTCACCCCCTCCAGACTGGTGTGGTTCAGAGAGATCAGACGACCGCCTGAGGGCAAAGGTCAAAGAACGATGGTGTCGCTGTCCAGTAATGGTTAAGACCCCCCACCTCCGAACCCACGCGTGACCCCGCCAGCCCCGGGGGCGAATCCCACCAAACCTCCCCCTCCACCTCCCTACTGCCTCAATATGAAAGTTCCCATTCACTGAACCCATTGGTTTAAAAAGGGAAGGAGCTGCTGGATGAATTCAGAAGGAATCATCACTCAAAAAGTCATCGTCATGAGAGCACAAAGCTAAAAGGAATTACAGCACTAAAGACTGGATCCTGGATGATGACCTTCACATGAAGATTTCTCCCCACAAAATAGATAAATAGCATGTTGGAGGTCATCAGTGGTCGCCGTTGTATTTACCCTGCATTACTACTGCAGGCAATTCAACCCAAATGTGAATGTTGTAACATAAAACATTGACTGAAAAGGGAGCCGACCGAGGTTCTCCTAAATAATTCCTCTTTGGGATGGAAAACAAAATCAAAACCTCAGAAATTAGTTTGGGGAAAAAGTGTGACAGAAAGCAGGATTTCAACAGCAGCTGCATCTACAGTGTGCCGATCCTCCCGGTCGTCTACCTGGTCGGATGCGTCCGTCCTTGTCGGCGGGTCCACCGGGCACGATGGAGGCTACGAAGATCCCCAGGTCGTAGCGCCCCAGTGTGTCCTCTCCGACTATCACTATACCTGGTGGATAGAAACCACACACCTGTCAGGAGGAGGGTGGACCTTCCTTCACTTAAAGGGTAATTCGGGGACCTTTGTCCACCGTCTGGTTAGAAAAGGTCTATTTCTGTAGCGATCCTTCCAGTAATGTTGTCAGACACTTATCAGAGACACAAATAACAATCTGAGCCTGTTAGTGGCAAAATCAAGCACTTTTAGTGGACGTACTTTGACCGCGTTTACATGCTCGTCCAGATTGCATTGCAGCCATTGAGCCCATTTCGCGACTGCCGACTGAGCCAATCTACCGGAGCAACTCCGAAACTTTTGGGATCTACTTTGTGGTATGATAGGCGATTTTGTGTATAAAGAGGCCAGGTTGAAAAATCCCAGAATTGCCCTTTAAGCTACTGAAATCCCGGTGTCGGCATGGTCATTTCTCCACACAGGAAGTGACAAATCCAAACTAAAGAGTGAAATCCAAACTATCTAAGCAATCACAGACCGCCGACTGTTTACTGACATGATTACATGATTTCTGCCTATTGAAGTCCAACACTTTCAAATTGTCACTTGCCTTAGTTGCCTCACGTGCATCTTTAAGCATTTTATTAATTATAAACGTATTACATCATCATCATTTTGAGATTATTCCTCGGGGTTGGAGACGAAGTGCAGCAGTAGTGCAGTGCATGCTTCATCTACTGGGTGTGTCATAAGGTTTGATCAGCTTACCAAGGCCAAGCTTCAGGTCTTTCTTTAAGGACACACATATGACTTCTCTCTCTGACGGCGACGTTAGCTTGGTCGGGGTTTCTGTTGAACATACAGAACCACATGAAGTTCATAAACAATAAGAACTGACTGACTGATAACTGCATCTTGCTGTCGGCACGCTGCCTCTGAGCATGCCCCGCCACCTCTAAAGATAGCAGCCAGTGCTGGAGGAGCTCCAACCTTTCTGACCCGGTAAATCTGTTATCTGGTTCCTGTTTTCTCCACACTAAGAGCCCTAATGACATTAGTTGCACTGAGTTTGGGTCTGGACTCTGCAGCTGACCCAACAGAGTCGTGACCTTCACTTTGTCTCTGAAGCCTGGCAGCATGAGATTACCCAGCAAGCATTTAACGGGCGGCGATGTACAAGTGTGTAACATCAGCACAAAAGAGCACAAATTGTTCACAATTTATTATTGCATGATACAAATTGTTCATGCAACTGAAGTTCTGGATTTCACACGTCGTCTCAACGTTCTTTTTGGCGCTGGACTTATGGGCTTTCAATGTTGGTGCAAATGTTCAAAATGTTTGCTGGGTAGCTAAGTCAGAAAGATGTTTCAGTTCCTAAAAACCAAAACAACTCAAAACATCTCCATTGCTCCTCCAGCCTCGACTCCCCAACTCATGGCTGCCAAGTGGTGGGATGAGTTTCCCCCTCCAGTCAGGACAGCAGCCACTCCCTAGCCACGCCTGCAAACTCAAAACCCTTCAAGAAATACTTCACATCCCCCTCCCCCATAACTCAACCCTCTGTCTAAAGTTTCGCTGACTAGTGATAGTAACTCCATGGTGACTGGGACCCTGAAGGTTTACAGGTTGGTAGTTTCACCTCTGGTGGCAGAGCAGCTGGACGGGGCTTCAGATCCACTCTTCTGAGAACAGGCTGGGGATCGCATGCTGCTGCTGCACTGACTACTGGTACTGGTACTGGAGAAACACACGAAACCATAGAGACCACAATATGATCAATATTAAGTCCTGAAAAACAGCATTAATGTGCAGCCAGAACTTGACCAGAACTTCTGCTCGCAACCTGCGGCTTATTAAGAAAAGCAGAATTGGGTAAATGTCGTGTTCCAATGTTGTTGTTCAGCAGGGAAACAAAAGGTAGCGGTTTAATATTGGGGATGAATGCAACCTGAACTGGCAACCCCTAGATGCAGCTCATAATGTGCATAACCGTTTGGAGGCTATTTATCCAAATGATCGTGTCCAGTTAAATTGTGTCGGTAAGAAGACGTTATGTCATGGTGCAGTGACGGACACAGCCACTGGGGGCAGTGGTTCCTTTGCCTCTCCCCCTTCACCATTTTTAACTTCAGGTGCCACTCATCCCGTCCCTTAGTCTGTTTAGGCAGATTTAGTGGCTATTCGCTTACAGAATAGCTTTTTGAAACCCCGCCCCCCATCACATGTTAATAGTGGTAGATTTTCAGTTTATCGCCCAGCCCTACGTTTTAGGTAGTTTAATCATCTGTATGTTTGAAACATGCAGCAGTGAACATTTTATTTCCAAAAATGGCTATATAGTTTTGGAATTAAACTGTTTTTAAGCTTTTTTTAAACGTTTATCTGAACGTTTGTGTATACAAATGATAAAAAAATGTAAAAAGAGAGAAGAAATACAGAATGTGTGGCTGACACAAAAAAAACCCAGACCTTAAAACATCTAAACCCAAAAATAAAAAGAAGGAAATCAAGATGACAAATGGAGACAGAACTCAACACAGAGGAGAAAAGACATGCCTCTGTTCGTTGAGGCTCTGGTGCTGCTGTTTGATGCGGGCCTCGATCCTGGCGGCGACGTCGTCACACAGCTTGGTCATGGAGTCGTTCTGAGGCGTGGTCAGGCCGCTACCGTCCCGTGGCGTCTCTGAACACGAGAAGGACTTGAGCCGGCTGGTCTGAGCGCGGCACACTGCTGAATACTGCACAGTGTTTTCCTCTGCAGGCAGAAAGATAGTTACTGTAATGTGGGTCAAAGTGCAAATGGCTAAGAGTGAATGTTGTGTTGTGTCTCCTTTAATGTCCTGATACACAGTGTTCTTCTCACAGAGCTTTAGTTTTACGAACATCTCTTGGAGGCGGAGCTACTATTAGGCAGAAACATCTCATTGGTTCAGTTAAACCTCAATGGGCGGAGTCAAATAACCACAGTAACAAGTTACATGTACTAGTTAACTGGCAAAGAAGTAGCAAAGAAGTAGCAAAAAATTGTTTGGCTTTGCCCACCGATGTTCAACCAATGAGATTATTTATGTCTCCAGAGCAGCTCCACCTTTGACCTCTGTTTCGCTGTACCTATTTAACCAAAAATAAAAACAGAATCCATAAAATCGAAACTGGTAGCGTATGTAAATATGGTTTGGCAGTAACTGACCTGAGACCAGGCTGTGGCTGAGCTGGCGTGAGTTCATCTCATTGTTAAACTTGTGCTGGGCAGAACAGAGGTTACACAGGTACTTGGCTGTTTTTGACCTCTCTGTGACGAAGGTGTTCTTCTTCCTGCTGCCTCGGCTCTCTATCACAAACTTACGCTTCTGCAGGGACAGAAGAAGAAGGAAGGAAGTGTTTTGGGAATTCAAAATGACTACAAATGTCAACAGAAGCAGCTGGTTCCATCCTTCCAGTCATTTCATTTCAATCATTTCACGCACCGCCGTGAATCTAATTTAGTTTTTGTTCAATCTCAGTTCAATGTGTCTTTTTCCAATCTTCACTTGGCTGGTGGTCGATTATGATTATTATCACCTTCTGTCAGTGCATAAGTGAGAGGCTGCTTACATGACATGATTTGAGTGAAATATTTAGTGAGATATGAAAACACACCTGACAATTTTAGTCTTCTTGTCATCGTTATTGGAATTGAATACATGAGAGGGAATGAATGGATGAGAATGAGACTGTATAGGGATGAGTATTGAGGATAATATTTTGAGGTCTCGGAGCCAGAAGGGTCTGATCTATTTAGTTGTGTAAATATCTCTTTATTTGTGTATTTATGTGACGTCATTATCATTAAAAGATATTTACATGATCAAAGTTAGGTCAATTTTTTTGTAAAGTCAGTACAGAAAGCTTCTCTGGCCCCAAACCCTCAGTTTGATCCACCGCTACCTGCTAATCCCAACCCTCCACTTACATGAGAGGAGATAGTCGCCGTCTCCCTCCAGTTGAAAACCTGACTGGTGGATCGGCAGCCATCTTTAACCTCGTAGACAATGACTCCTTTGGCACAAACCCCGAGGATAATCGCTCCTTCTACAGGCTTTTTCTCACGCATCACGCGGTAGAACGACACGCCATACTCCGGCAACTGCTGACTCACCTGGAGGGATTAATATTAACGAGTCAAAGAGAGTGCTGACTCTGCAGATTTTATGTGTTATTGATTTTATATAGTCATATAGCAGCTAAAAGGCATTATCTGTTGGTATGTTTGCCTTCCCACCAATCAAAATATGTGGCCTGCTGAAGATGAGTCTAGATTTTGATGTACAGGATGAATTTGCTTTCATAATAATATCAATATCATATAAATGAATCCCATTACTTTCTCATGCAGTCAGTTCATTCTATTCAGGCCTCAACCAATGCTGTTCACTCTCTGACTCTCCATGGCACATAATAAAGCACTACAGATTTCTTTTAAACATTAAATATTTCCGTCCTGCCACCTTGAGGAACTCCAGCTCTGATTCGTCAGTGAGCATCTGGGTGTTGTTGGTGTGCAGGCGTATCAGCTCCTCCCGGATGTAAGGCAAGGCACGTCTCTCCATCACACTCTTGCAGACATACTGGTCAGGGCGGTAGTAGTTCCTACCGTACACCTGCACACAACAGATCAAATGCATTTACTGACTGCATTATCTGATGCATATGGATGCCATGGCTTTTTTTTTCACATTGTGGCCACCGGGTGGATTTGGAGGGAAATCTGCTGGATTGCTTTACGGCACAAAACAGGAAGAGGGCACTGTTCTTCCAGCGCTAATGGAGCTAATGCTAAAGAGTTTCTGGCAACGACAGATAGAGGAAGGAGAGAAAGAAAGATGGAGAAATCACTTCCAACATGTTGATCCTCTTCAGGGAAGACAAAGAGAAAAGCAAAAGCACACAGTGCGATGCCCGGGTTTATGGGAAATGTAGTCTTAATTTTGAGTCTTTTGTGAGACTTTTTCCAATAGCTCCTACAATAGGCTAGCTAGTACTGTACCTCAGGCATGCAGTCTCCATACTCCGCCTGCAGGGCCAGAGCACCCAGGTAAAGAGCAGTCTCCTCATGGCAGGACAGCCGGTCCTCCAGAAGGTCCTTCCTCAGCTGGAGGTAGTACTGGTGACGGGTCAGTTTGTGCCTGATGGAAAACACCACATACATAAGAATGACAGGAGTCAATTACTGTAATTGAAGATTAGGTTTTTTAATACTTACAATATAAGAGAAATGTCATTCACAAAGAATTTGACTCGGAAGAAAAGGACAAAGGTGGTCGTAGGCACTTTCTTCCAGCTGTCCGGAGCAACTTTGGAAATCTTGGTGTCGTTGTCCAGGAAGAAAAACTCGTTATCTGACCAGAGAAGAGAAACAGTGAGACAGAGTTGACACTTACAGTGGGAAAGTACTAACTACTGTTCCAGACTAACTCCACTACCCTGTCAGCCAAACAGAGAGACAGTCAGTCGATCACTCAATCAGCCAATCAGGCCATCAGTCAACATGTAAGTCAGTAAGTCAATCAGCCAGTCAGTCCATCCAAGAGTCAGACAGTCGTGCAGCTGCTTACTCATCCACTTATCCACCCATCTAACCACCCTCTTTCTCTCCCACACACTCAATCAAACGGATCACTCCGATCCATTACCATCAATGTAAGCAAGGCCAAAGTAGAAGTGTTCCACCAGGTTGGCGTGAGCCACGATCATGTCAAAGACATCTCCTCCTCGGGATTTCACCTCACACTTGACCAGGATGCTCTGACCGTTGGGCATCACCACGTTCAGCTCTCTCTGGGTGGATGCAGACTTCCCTTTCTTTGACTGCTAGGGGGAGGAACATTTATCATTTGAAACACAGAATGAAAGGTGATGGAAGGCTCCTATAGTCTTACACAGGATTGTCTTACTTCTTCAACCTTGTGAATTATTCTTAAGGACTGGCCAGAGTTAGTATGTTCAATAAAATGCCAAAGTAGACAACACAAAAGCTCGCTTTACAGATGGTTTTTATGATTTTGGTGTGGAAGTAGTTTATAGAGGTCTGTCACAGAACCATTAAAGAGTGATAATGATTATGAGGGATCTGACACCATGTTGGATGGGTAACAACAACTGAAAGATTATCTGACAAAACAAAGAAAATGCTTAATTTGTGTGTGGTGGTATAGAAAACCAAGCATAGTAAGCCACCAATAAAGGAAGGATTTTATCGTCACTCTTCCAACATAGCGGTGTTCCTTGTCACCATGAACAACTCTCCAAACAATCAATGAGAGGATTCGATTGCTTTTTTTCTGGAACTCACCAAGATGGATCCAGGCAGCTCCAAGACAACCGCAGGCTCATCTAACGCTCTAATAAACTCAGGACCCATCTCCTGCAAGAGACAATCACAACAGCTATATCAGTAAAGATGATTTCTGCAGCAATATTGCTTGCAAAGTCGAAGTTCCCTCTTGCATGAGAGCTGTTGCTGAAAGTACCCATGTGCACAGCGGTGCCTCTTCCATGCCGGGCCACAGCACAGGAGGAATTGTACTAATACAGGACGGACGTAATTTGACCCATTTCTCCAATCCATTTCAACTTTCTCAGGTGACATGATATTCTGACTCACCTTGAGTTTCTTATCATTCAGACTCATTGTGGACTCAAAGTGTGTGAGGGATCGTGGGTTGGTATGGCGGCTGCCATCCATGTAAGGACTGCAGGTGCTGCGAGGCAGCTGCTGCCAGCTGCTGTAGTTCTCTCTGTGACGACCTCCCGGGTGAATCCTGGGGAAAGACATGGGAAAGGGAAGCTAGATGTGTCACTCATGAAATAATGGTGCACACTTTAAACATGTCATGGTCTTTCAGTGCTGCTGGCTTGATTGTCTGGTTGCTTTGGGGTCAGATGTTTTGACCCTGAATTGGGTTTATGACATATGGTCCTAACTTGCTTTGCCATAGATCTGAGAAGGTAAAATGGAGAAGGTGTTCCCCAGAAGCTACTGTTGTAAGGTGTGTAGTGACTTCATACCCTGTGGGCTCCAATGGATAAGACGTTCCTGAGAAACTTTTGGAGAACTTCCTCCTCAGCACCCAGGTTGAGCTGCTGAAAGAGCCTTCTGAAAAACATGTGATGTATGCTTCTTATTTCGATCTGACAAAATGATTACATTATACTTTAAGTTGGTAAGAAATGCGTCTGTTTCAAATGTTTGAGAGATTCTATGTTTGCAAGGAGATCACAAGGGATTGACTTCTTACTGTGCAATCTCTCCCTGACCATCTGACTGCGGTCTGTGAGTTGGGATCCGTTTTCAGCTATGGACACGTGGTCAACCTGCAAAGAGATCAATGTGGTGGTCAAGGAAACAAGCAGTTTCCATGTAAAACATAAAATAAATAAATAAAATAAGGTTAAACAGATAGGATAGCACACATCACATTGACATCACAGGTTCACTCAACTCAACTCAACTCAACCAAAACCTGAAAACCTGTCCACTCACCGAATCCCTGAAGACATCCTCCACCAGCTGTTTGACTAACTCAACTCAACTCCTGAAAACCTGTCCACTCACCGAATCCCTGAAGACGTCCTCCACCAGTTGTTTGACTAACTCAACTCAACTCAACCAAAATCTGAAAACCTGTCAACTCACCAAATCCCTGAAGGCATCCTCCACCAGCTGTTTGACTAACTCAACTCAACTCAACCAAAATCTGAAAACCTGTCAACTCACCGAATCCCTGAAGACGTCCTCCACCAGCTGTTTGACCAGCCTTTCAGGCGGAGGCAGCAGGGAGTACTTGTGGTGAACCTCGCAGGTCTCCAACACCGTCAGCAGGTCGGTCCGCCTCACCACCACGTCCTCGCACATACTCAACAGCAAACTGTCCAGCTCGCCGCTCAGCTGGACCGGCTGGGAGGAAGTGGGTGACAGGAAGACGGACACACGAGCACTGAGAATACGCAACCATGAGACGGAATAATGGGAACACAGTGAAGGACAAAGCAAAGTACCTGGTTTGGAGGTAGCTGATAATCAACACACCAGTAGAGGGTCATCCCCAGTGAGTACACCACCATCTGACAGAAAACCACAGAGGTCATCGGTGACCGTCGAAGAGTTTCTTTTACAATTCAAGAGTATGTTCCAAAATCAGACATCCACCATTTGAAGAAGGTATTATGGGGGGACCGGGCCACCCAGAACCTCTGCATCGGATTTGCACAGGATAATGAAATTCTTGAGAAATTCTTAAAAGATTTGTGAAATTTGCGTCCAAAAGGCAGTGAAAACCTGTGAAGGCAGTGAAAATTGCAAGTCTACAAGAAGAAAGCACCAGATTTGTTTTCTCATGGGACCTCGGTCTTCAACAAAATGTGGAAAATAATTTGTGCTGGGATTTTCACATAGGATTAAAATCACTGAGGATCTCTGCAATTGTTACAAAATCCTGGACGACCTGGGTCATACTGCAGAAAGGCCTTGATTGATGCTTAAAATCGATTATTTGTTAAAGGATAGCAGGCAACTTAAGTAATTGGTTAATAAAAATGATTCACAGACTTGATTCTCCATATTTCGTACACGCCGATGACCTGGCCGAAGAGTTTTCCAACCTTTTCCGCTGAAGTCCTGGTAGCGGCGGCGTGTCCCTGCTGGACCTCCGGGGCCGTGAAGGAGGCCACACCTTCGTACCGGGCACAGCTCTTGAAGGCCAGATTCCCGCTGGCTGACAGCAGCACCGAGCCGGGGCTCAGCACACTGCACATGTTACCTGGACCTGAACGGCAGAATACATCGTTGAGACATTTACCAATTACTTTCACCCCCCCGTGCTATTTGGGATGAGCACCTCTGGAGAAACCTGCCAGATGAAAGTGGGGTGGCTTCGAGTTATTTTCACAGGATTAGTATTATCAGGGCAACCACATTGAAGATGTTTCGCTGAATTAGGTCCACCTCCTCCATACCTGCTCCAACTGACGTGGATCAGCCCTACTCACCTACGCTACCCTGGCATTGTACCTACATTTGGGCTGACACTTTTAATCCTTAAATGGAGAAACTTTTCAGACCGTTTCAGACTTTTTAAGGAGCCGCTGTATCTCGCACTACAAAAGCGTTACAGAGAAAATGAAACATGTTTGAAAATCTGTGGCTGCCTCTCCAATCTGTCAACCTTAACAAGCTTCGGTGACCGAGTGGACTTTTGTCTCGCTCGTCTCTCGTCTGGGACGTTTGGTGGTTGGTCACCTTTGCTGGAGATGCCCAGTAAGGCTTCAGTGGTGGCGAAGAGCAGACACCAGACCTCGTCCTCCTCCAGTGGGGAACCCCGGGACTCCAGCACCTCTGCCAGGGTCACAAACGTACCCATCCTGGTAGGACATACACACACACACACACACACACACACACACAGACACACACACACACACACACACAAAGCTCCAGGTCAATAGATTATGCAGAAGATAAAGGTTGCTCTAGCTGCAGTGAGGAATAAGGTGCAACATTGCAAAGGAACAAAGTTGAGAAGGTTGAAAGTTTTTTATATTCAGTATTTTATTAATTTTATGTTATTTAGATTCTGTCAATCAGTTCAGTCTTTCTGTACGGTTGCGTATGGCGATAGCTTCATAAGCCCCTTGGTCTTTCTGATCTCGTCGGCACAAATTTGTAATTTCCTACTTGTATTTTTCTGTTTTATTTTTATTTTTTTAATCGTACTTCTCTCTGCGTTTCTATGAATTCACTTCTATGATTTATCACCGTCACATTTTACATTTGACAACATCTGATCTGTTATGTAACAAGTCATCGTCATCAGTAGAGGTGATGTAGCGGTGAATAAAAAGGTGGATGACCCCAAAATAAAACCAATCATATTTTCTGAAAATCATGAACTAAAACTCTGTGTACAGTAAAGAACCTCAGCAGCTTGACACGACTCACGATGACGGACTTCAGGGTTCACTCACTTCTACCAGGCTGAAGGGTAAACTGAGGTTTGGGTTCATCGCTGGTCGAGGAGATGTTGATGCAAAATGACTGAATGAGATCAATGAGCTCATTCTTCGAGTGCTGCAATGGCTTGTGGGAAATTAATGCTATTAATGCTGGTCAGTACAGGGAATCTCTTCTACCACTTGCCCCCCCCCCGCACCCGCCCAACCCCCCTCTCTCACTTTCTTTGCGTCAGGTGTTGACACATTTCAGACTGTTCTGTCGACTGGCTTGATAATTGGCTTTCAGCGAGCCGGCAGGATTTCCCCTTTCACTTTTCCCCCTGTTGTCACCACGGTGACAGTGAGTCATGATGAGGAGAGGAGAATGTCGCTGCACCAGGTTGGCATGTACGGCGTGATGCACCAGTTTATAAACGCTCATATCTCAGGACTGTTTCCACGCCCATGTTTTAGCATTTAGCTGATGCCGTTTTCCAGAGCGACTTCCAATAACTAAAACAACAGGATAAGATTAGATTCCCACATCACCAAAATTGCAAGGAACCAAAATGAAGGAATGCAAAGGTCACGGCAAAGGTCAAGGTACAGGTCACGGTAAAGGTCACGGCCTGTGACTGTAGAACGGTCAGACAGTACTGTTTGGTCGTGTGATGAAGGAAAAAGTGAAGTAATGCAAACTGTACTGAAGGACCCCACACACACACACACACACACACACACACACACACACACACACACACACACTCCATGATTATTATTATTATTACCTATTACCAAGCCTACAGTTTCAGTCATTCCTTCCTTCCTTCCTTCCTTCCTCCATTTATTCAAGAACGTTCAAGACGTTTTTGCTGTCATGAGACTAGAAATTAAAATCTGTAACGATTATCAGTGGGAGCCTCTTGCACACTTGCATCCACCGAGTTTATTCACGATGACTCCAAGGAAATAGTCCGTAATATCATGATATCACAAATGCAACAGAAGGCTGCAGGCTCAGGCGCCTCGCTGGCCTGACAGAAAACACATTTCTACACACAAGCTTGATGTAAGATCAAAAACTCGACATGCATTTGTTTCTGCTGGCCTGAAGGAAATAAGCCACTGTATGATGCCTACCTTATTTCATTCAGATCCCTCTTAAGTTCCTCTGGATATCCGCCACTTGGACCTAATCCATCGCATCACACATCTCCCTCCATCTCACCTGCCTCTCCGACTCTCTCTCACTCTCATGTCCGGCAATTTCCTCATATGAGATCATTAGCCACCGCAGAAAAGGCCAATCAGCTCCATAACATCATTTCCTCTGCGCTCACTAACTAATGACGAGTCGAGTTGCTGTGTTTTCTGTCACTTTCTCCTATTTTTAGATGTAAGAACTTAATTGGATTACTGTGGCGAGTTAACGGCAGATTGGGCGGCAAAACGACCAATCCATCGTAGGCCCCCGTCGTGGTAATCTGACGCTTCAAGCATCAGTGACACAATCATCGTCCCACTTCCTACTATCTCACACAGTTTAATAAACAGTAGATTGGAATATAGATGGTTAACTGATCGTTGGTTTACTCGTCTTCCTTCTGGCCTCAAGAAGAGACGATCTCTCTTTATTTCTCTCTCTGTGTGAGACAGAACGACATGTCAGACTGGATAAAGTGGCAGTTTATGCTTTTTATTACTCACATACTTACATCCTCCTTCATCCCCATCCTCCTCTTAAAGAGAGGCTGGGTCACTGGCGCCGAACCCATGTCTTGTCAATACACTGATGTGATGTCAGTGATGTCACCCCCTCAGACTTGCTGCGTAGTGGACTTTGACACCAAAGAATGAAGATCATTTCCTCTTTCTAGGCTAATTACATGGAGGCCTGGAGGCTGCAAATCTTGTCACAAGATAAAAATACATTTATTACAAACATGAGTACATATGAGTATGTATGAGTACAAAAACACAATATCCGCTTTTAAAAAGGATTGTGTTATCTAATCCTTCTTAGGGACACACACTTGTGTGTCCCTAAGAAGACACACGTCTGTTGAAAATGTATATACAATTATATATGGATAGTTATAATTATTTAAAATAAAGCATTAGTATAAACAATTTCAGTGGCCAAAATGTATTTGAACATATTGATGGCTATGCAGTATGTTAGATAGAGAGATAGAGAGATAGACAACAACAACAAAACAAAATAATAACAAAATAATAACTAATAATAAAATAAAAGACGAAATTATGAAATACAAAAAATACAAAATACAAAAAAACAAACAACCAAAGTACTAAAAAAAAAAATACTAAAAGCCAATTTATAAATAGCAGGGCGAATGGATGAATGGTACCAGTATACAGAATTAAAGCATGGGAATGGGTGACTGAATGTGAAAGGGGAATGAAGCGGCTAAAGTGGCTAAAGTGGCTAAAGTTCAACACATAGAAAGACATTATATATTTTGAATGGATGTCATCCACATGCACGAATACATGCATATTGTATATTTTGTATATGTACATTCTGAAATCCATTTTTTCTCCCAGTATGTAGTTTCATTCTAAAACGCTGCGGAACGCACTTCCGACTTTCCGTAACGCCGCCCGCAACACGCAGTCGTTCTTGAACGTCCCCCCACCTCTCATTGTGCAGCAGAGGAAACATCGCAGGGTTTCGACGACATCGGTATGAAATGGCAGAAACTGCTTGTGTCACGGAAGCACAAAGATTAGGTTACGTCGTACACATGTATGTTGCGGCGGTCCGGGCCTGCTAGTATCAGGGAAACGGGAGTGTATCCGGCGGAATACGGAATAAATAACACGTTTTCCGCGAACAGCCAGGCTGCGTGTTTCCAGGAGGCAAACGGCGACTGCGGGACGACACTGTTGGAATTAGTCGGAGAGGGGTGAGCTCGATATATGGATTTTTTCCCCCTCCCCAATAGGACGTGTTATTGTCAGCCGTGGGGGGATGGTACCCGTCACATATGGGTGGCACAGATTACTGTAAATAGGTGTTGCCATAATTTAGATGGCTCGTGCATTAGCCTCGACAGGTCTGGCCTAAGTGGGGGAAAGCAACCAGACTGGGAGCTGCTGTATCCATGTCAATGCTATACAGATATTAGCTGGTTGCATGGTGAACTAGAGCCTCGTCGTTGTTGTTATTGTTGTTGTTGTTGTTGTTGTTGTTGTTGTTGTTGTCGTCGTGGTAAATAACAAGGTAGGTTGTGGCCGTGACATCCAGCGGGTGGTCGGGCACAATGCAGCAATATCTACAAAAATCAATTATCTCTCCAGCAAAGCATTAACCCGTTTCCTCCCCTTAAAAGACACAGCTCGCGCCAGTTTGACAGCACGTGAATGTATGTAGTTCATGTTAATATCAGCCCGTGAAGGTGAGTAAAGTATTTTTCCCGGATAGAAATGTGGGTCAACTTGAGTATGTGAGGGTTTAGCATCCACCGCCTCCCTGGTTATCACACCTTTGTGAGTTCAGCAACATGATTGATTGGGTGGGAGATCAATACTGGGCCACGCAGAAGGTCACCGTGCTGGTAGACTGTACTAAAGCACGGGAATGTTATTTCCTGGATGAAGACACTTCATATTTAACATTAATCTGTTTGGCTTATCTTTATTGCCACAATCAAATGGACATTACACGAGCAATAGCATCTACCTAAAGATCATTGAAGAAAGGTTACCCACCCAGGTGATCCATATCCAGTTACATAGTCCATAAAATCATCAATAACTAGGTTACCCACCCAGGTGATCCATATCCACACAGTCACCAGTAACATGGAGACCTCGGCCTGATTCATCAGTATCATCATGCTCGCTCACACACCTGATCAGAGGCGTGTTAGGCTGGGAATTTCACACAGATTGCTGCGTGTGTGCGTGTGTGCGTGTGTGCGTGTGTGTGTGTGTGTGTGTGTGTGTGGTTTCAGTGATGTTTCAGACTCTGCTGCATATTGCTCCTGCACTTTGTCGACTTCAGGAGTCTGACGTCAGACTGGAGCCGCAAATAAATTCACCTGCAACAGACGCTGGTTTCCTCCCTCGTTGTCTCACCGTCACTTTCCAAGGTTCTCCTATGAACCACAGTGTTGTTATGTAAGCAGTCCTTCAGGTGAAAATTGTAACTCTTATTTTATAATATCGTATTTTATCGGTAGCCAGTGTCTAACAAACTGAAGAGATGAAGAGATGAAGAGGATTCAGGGCAGGCAACTGTTGTGCAGCTACGTTGGAAACGGCTAGCTTGTTCGGTCATTTGATCGATCCAAACGCATTGCTCCATGGGATATGTAGTTTTCTGGCCAGTGACACCAATAGGTCCTTACTTTTCTACCCTTCATTTTTTTGGAGAATATCATAGATTTTGAGTTATACTTCAGATGTAGAGGAGTTTCCCTCAGGCTTTACTTCCGGCAGCAGCGGGAGCGATTGCCGAGTCTCTCCTCTATAATGCAACTGACCTAGCGGACGTTTCTAATGCCCCTTTCACACCTGGGCAGCGAACCGGGGTAACCCGGGTCTAGTTAGCCTGCTGGTTAGTTAGCTAGCTACCAGTTAGTTCAGGGTAACTAGCTGACTCTTCTCCAGCTCCAACTCAGAGTGTTTTGGAGTAGAGACTAGGGCTAAAGACAAGACAGTTTACTGAGTCACAGTAACCTACATTTGGAGACAAATCTACCTGATCACACTGATCACTTTGACTGAGAACGTTACTGGATGATCTACAGACACACCACAACAACCTGGTTCAGCTAGCTCTCTTCTTCTAGCTGGTTGTGATTGATTTAGGGTCGAGAACCTGTTCCTCTGAATTGATAATCCCCTGTGGTATTGATTCCTCTGATCGATGCCAAGAGGCTGTAGCTCAGCCGGATGCTGTTTGTTGCGACAGCTGGGCAGCAGACTTTTAGCCTTTTGGGTTGCCATTCATTGAAAACAATGAAGGAAGTTAATGTTGAGGCACGCCATTAAAGCTGTGTCGTCTTCTCCCCCTACCAACCGATCTGATCTAATAGGAATTGTTAAGGAGAATTGAATGGCATTGGAATCAGTGAAACCCAACCGTCCCCGGTGCTGTTGGCCATTATTTGATGCAGATTAGATAAAATGTATCTGCAGGCCTGCCTTTTTTGTTAGGCACATGCACACGCACGCACCACACACACACAGAGCACACTCTATTACTAAGACCGCAGCTCTCATTCATTCATTCATTCAGCTGCATGGAGCGCTAGCGGTGTAGCTGTGCGGCCGTGTGATGCAGAGCCACGCAGGCGTGATTCTCCGCCCTAACGGTTGAATCGGGCTGACAGCCTGACACACTCTGTCACATCGCTCAGCGCCGTTCTCACATCCAGCCACAGATCCTCCCGTCTCAGAGGAACTGCGATATGTGCTGTTCTGTCTTTGTACGGGAGAGGAAATCATGTTGAACTTGAACGTCGTTTTCTGCATCTTTTGCAGTTTTCCCCTCGCTTATCAGCAACAAACTAGTCTTTTTTCACCCAAATACACCGCGAGGGTTGGTTGTGAGTGCAAAGCAAGTTCACATTTTACTGAACCGTGCTGCATGGTGGTTCGGGCGTACGACCCGACCAGAAAAGGTTCACCAGTCCTGAGGTGTGCATGCTTGGCGATGAGCAAGGTGACATCAAACTGCAGACTTTCTCTCTTATGAAAAAAAGGAAAGGAGAGAACAACACGTATCAAGGTTATGAGACTCAACAGTCATGTACAGTACAAAGGTTTTCAGCCGATGCGTTTCTGCAGAGCGACCTGCCGCAAGCAACAGTAGCTTCAATCCCTGCAACGTAACGCTGTTGAACTTGAAGCGTCTGCTTCGCTGAGAAGAAAGTCTTTTTGCGAGTGAAGATGTCTGAGACACGAGAAGAACTCGCTGATTCAGTCGCATCTTTTAAATCGCTATTTAAAATACACAATTCTATCCCTATTTCAATTCTGCTGCCGTTGGATTGACAGGATTCCTCTACGTCTCTTGAGTAATGTTCCTAATTCTCTTCTAAAGAGCTGCAATAAACACCAGGTCAGTAGCTGAGAGGAATGATTTGTAACTTACTGTCCATTTATACTGATTAGTAGGCTCGCCTTTCGCCCTCGCACTTCATCGCAGCATCGCATTTTGTGTTGTGAGAGTTCATGTCTTTATAAACCGTTTCGTCAGTCTTCAGTGATGTCAGGGCTCTGTTTTGGTACCTTGCCTCCGTCTGTATCTCTGCATCTCATCTCCGGGCTGCAGACCGACGGCAGGCTTCCCGCCGGGAGGCAGAAGAAGATGTTCTGATCAGAGTCAAGAGGAAGAAGAGGGCAGAGGAGAGGAAGATGAGAAGAAGCAGAAAGGATGAAACGAGTAGAGGAGACACAGGCAGAAGTCTGTTGAGAGTAAAGAGGCTAGGATACGACACTGTCTCGCTTATTTTGAGTCGGGCGTGTCTGGTTTCGGCGACTACGGCATCTGGACACTTTTCCACCTGGTCCACCTTAGTGTGTTTTCAGTTTGAGTATATTAGGTCCTCAAACTTCTATGCACTCATTAGTAAACATCCCATATATGAATTAGCTGGAAGTTGGAGGGTGTAGTGCAGAGCTTCTGCAGATGGATCTCCATCTCTGTTCACCCTTAAGAAACCCTAAAACTCGTTAACAGCTGTCGGTGATGTTCGTTGCATTTCTGGGTCCATTTAGTTGTTTGGTGTATTTTTCTTCTTCCTGTGGATAATTGTCCAGACGTGAGATATTTCCAGTTTTATATCAGAAAATGTTTCATTGATCTAAAACATCAACGGTAAATGTCAGGTTTTGGTGTCAGCCCCACCGATGGTTTCCTCAATAGACCAGAATGCAATGCAGCCACAAGACGTGTTGTTTTTTTTGAATAAGGGGTGCGACTGTCTTGCTCTCGCTCTACTGTCGCCGTCCTTTTATGCTCTCTGCATCTAGAGATGAATGCAACAAGCTCAGGCAAGTTCTGTGGGGAATGTCGAAAGGCATTCTGGGAAATGTAACTGAAGTAAAACTAGACAAAGCAGGTTGAGGGGAAAGTGGATATTTCAACACTGCATCACGCCTGCATCAACATGACGCCTGGGATGCGTTGAACATCACAGATTGATGACTCATGACTGTGAGGGGATCTGAGGGTGGAATCGTCCTTTAATTCTTATTTTCACATTATTAATTGGTTATTTTAGTCTTGAATGGGACTCTTATTTTGCTCCGGTCTTGATTTAATCTTGATCCCCTTTGGATCTGGTCTTGACTCAAAGCTGCAACTGCACATGGTCTTGGAACTGGCTTGGACTCAGCTGAGGTGGTCTTGCCTGCAGCCCTGTTAGGGAGAAGAGAAAGCAAAGCGAGGAGATGGAAGAATGGGTGCACTCAAGAATAGAATGCAGTGGAGAGGAGAGCGAAGAGGAGGAAGGGCTCGTAGGCTAAATGGGACTGAAGGGATGGAGGAGGAGGAGGAGGGGGTAGCAGGAGTAATCTAGACAGAGGTCAGGTCGTGGTCTACAGCTATCATCGCAATGGTCCAAATTTGACTAATGATTTGTGGTCTTCATCCTCAACATGAGACCCAGCTTCCTCTTTCTCGCTGTCTTGTTCTTCCTCTCTCTCCATGGCTCATCACTCCCCCTTTCCTCTGACCGTTGGGTTTAATATGTACAGCTCTAGAGGGTTGTGGAGTATTTCAGTCGTCTTTACAGCTGATAGACCGGACTTGGCAGCATCGTTGGTTTTGGATGTTCAGCAGCTCTTTCTGGTCCCGTGTCGGTGTTGAGCTCACCACTGGCGTCAGTATGTTTAAAGTTCATCAAGAAAAGAGAGTGTGGATGTGTGCTTGTGGCGAGCGAGACAAAAAAATCCAAACGTTTATTTACTTAAGTTCAATTAAATTCCAACAAAACGTGTTCCTCCAATCTCCAAAAATAGGAACAAAATGAAAAGCAGATTTATTGAGTCAATAATCTGTACAGTCCATCAGTCAGTTGTCAAGTCTGTGAAAAGGCTTGTTAGTCCAGCAGCCTCCCGACATCAAGCCTCTCCATTTTCCTTGATAAACAAGTGTTGTAATCCACAAACGAGCCCAACCTGACTGAACTGAGTGGACCGGCATTACAGGACGGATTTAACACTTCCTGGTGAGACGCCACTCTGACAGACGGAGTCACTCATTCATCACTCATTCCTAAACCTTAAGCGGTGAATGAGGAGAGCATATGGATGAAAAGAAAGGCGTGACGATGCACGACGGGGTTGCATGAGCTACCGATACTACAAGAGTAGTTCTGTCATTGCAGCCAAAGGGTTTCCATGCATCATAACTTAAAGGGTAAACCTTTTAAGGATTCAGACGAACGGTGAAAGCTTCTGTCAGACACTCATCCCCATTTCTTCAAGGAATCCAATTTATTAGTATTGGGTTATTGTTCGTTAGTGACCACGTTTCATGCTTTCATCCAATAATGAAAACAAAGAAATGTACTTGGTCCTATTCTATTTATATATAAAACTACAATGGTGCCTCATACATGGGAGCCTCAGTGAGTATGGCATTTGAGAGGTTGAAACAGCCAAAGCCACTTGTGAACTGCAATTTAATGAAACCATTAATTGGGCCGATCATGCCGAGCCTACGTCAGTATTATTGATGATATTTAGCACAGAATTCTTTATTGCCAAAAGCATTTTCCGCTTCAAGTAACATTGAAGAAGCTTTTCTAATTCAACACATTATATTTCAAAAATACTGAGATGTTACACATTAACACCTGGTAGCTGTCCAATTTTTAGACATTCAACGTTCTTATCCACAGTCCCAGTCTCTAGTGGAGCTGCTCAATGGCCTTGCTCAAGGTCACATTGCCGGTAGTTGTTGAGGGAGGGCAGAGTGTGTCCCATTCACTTTCCTCACCCTGATTTTCCCAGCCAGTCCGAGATTCAAACCAGCAACCTTCCGGTCATAGGGCCATGCTTCCAGGCTGTGGCTGCTGAGAGTTGAAAATCACAGGACGACTCTGGCTAAGAACTGTTAGGCAGTTACTTGAGCTCAAGACTGGGAGCATTTAAGGACTGATGCTGTTGGCAAGCAGCAGGCCAAGTCATCCAAATGACTGGACAGAGGGGCGGCTTACTGCCTTCACACAGCAGTTTCATCTAATTGTATTTTCTGACTGTAGTTGTGAGGAAGTAAGGCTTTTTTTCAGCCAGATCAGTCCAAGGAGTCTCTGTACTGAGGCTGTTTGATGGACAGATCTACGACCTGGACAGGATGCCAGTGTCCTGCAGGCCTCGCCAGCAAAACCCTCGCTGTGATGCTGAGTACCAAGCCGGTTTACCATTAACATTATTTATGCACAACGATAATGAAGTAATACCACTTGACAGTTGTTCATCATCTGCAAAAAGTGACATCTGCTCTTGCAAAACGCTTGATAGCACAAAAATAAATGAAATTCTAGTGTGTTGACTTGAATCACAACACTTCTACAGCAGGATCCTCTGATTTTAGAGATGCTGAATGGTCAACAAGTATTTGTTTTTTCACAAAAGGCCTATGTAGTGTTTTAGGAATTCTTGTCTACTGGAAGGAAAGCGTAAAAGGTTGAAATCGAACTCAAACCTGTGTGTCTGTCTCTCCTCTGTCTGCAGGTCTTGAGTCGAAGCCGTCACTTGGATGCCCTAAACACGCTGTTTGTCCACGACTTCACCATGAATCGGAACAAGCGTGAAAAGGAATACTACAGTTTAGACGTCGGTGATTCAACTTTTACGGTTTTAAAGCGCTACCAGAACCTCAGACCCATTGGATCCGGAGCACAGGGAATCGTCTGGTGAGTCCGAGGAGCTATTCCAAAACGTTACTCCAGAATCTTATTCCTGACTGGGTGGAAAAGCCTCTTAAACTAGCATGTGGCACTAAAACTCTTGACTGAAACCCAGGATAATTAGAATAAGATAAGAATAACCCAGGATAATAAGATCATATTTATTCACGCGTACTAGTGTGGAATCAGCTCACAATGTTGCATTAGAATCATTTCAAGTTAAGGGTGTAGTATTGATCAATAACACAATAAATATATCATCAACAAACTGCGTCATATCCATCATATCAGAGGTGGACGACAATGATTTTCTTGATTGATTCTGATTCAGTTCAGATGGTTTCGTCCCACTAGGAAAATCTGGCCTGCAGACAGGATTTAAAAATAAAATCTCAAAACATCCCCGTACAGCAGTTCCTTATCAACTGAGGAGAAGAAGGGGGAAGAAGGAGTCAATAGTTTGTTCTCATCGCGGCCCAAGAGGCTGCTACTTCGTTTC
Source organism: Hoplostethus mediterraneus (assembly GCA_034670385.1). Classification (NCBI taxonomy): domain Eukaryota; kingdom Metazoa; phylum Chordata; class Actinopteri; order Trachichthyiformes; family Trachichthyidae; genus Hoplostethus; species Hoplostethus mediterraneus. The sequence continues at coordinate 986,988 of JAXDDW010000130.1, read as the reverse complement.
ATGTGCAAATTACCCAATATAACTGGGATGAATGAGTCCCTGGTTCCTCCACTGTTGTACCGCGGTGTATTGTTTCGCTTCCAGCCTGGCTGATTACCACAGTGTGCTCATAGTGTCACAGCGTTAGTACTAGTGGAAGTCAAGATGCCACAGCGCCCCAAATATGACCTTAGCATGACCTTGCAAGATCTGTGATAAGACAGGTGTTTTTTTGTTTTTTTTAACTCTTGAAATTCCTTGACATATGTTACCTGGTGACTGAGAGCTTGTTTTCTTCTGACCCCAGTTCAGCGTATGACCACAACTTGGAGAGGAATGTTGCCATAAAGAAGCTGAGCCGGCCCTTTCAGAACCAGACCCATGCCAAACGGGCCTACAGAGAACTGGTGCTCATGAAATGCGTCAACCACAAGAACGTAAGAACCTGAACCTGTAGGCTATGTGTTGTTCCCGTTGGTTCAGATACTTCTACTAGCATCGCCTGTATACGCAGGCGAACATGCTGCAGTTCTACCTGCAAGGTTCCTCTGGTCATGGAAAACCTGGAAAAGTCATGGAATTTAAAGAACTGTGTTTTCCAGGACTGGATAAGGTTTTAGAAATGTCATGTAAATGTGTTGCTGATCTTTTCCTCCAAGCAGTGAAATGTTGAATGTCTCAGCTCGGCTGCTTGTTGATCTACTTCCCTTTTGAGGAATAAAAACCCAGATCAGAAATGTCCTGATAGTTTTGGTCCTAAGAGATAGTTGGAGCAGAAATCAGACCTGGACATTCACACCACATGTTCAACGGAGACCAGAGACTCTGATGGATACTGGTCCTGGAGATGCTGCTGTATGTGTTGGGAAAGTCCTGGAGTTTGTTCAGGAATAGGAATGTAACTGTAATTGGCAACCGCTCCACCACAGGTCCTGAAAAAGCCTTAAAATGTCCTAAATTATATTATCTAAACTCAAGGCCTTGAACGCTCCTGAATACAGTTAAATACAGCATGTTGTGGTTTCTGAGGTTGTTCTTCCCTAGAGAAGCATCCTATTCTGATCGTCTGCGGTTTCATTTTCATGCTGTTTCAAATGTGAATTGGTTTCATATTTCATCCTAACTGGCATTAAAAAGGTCTTAAACAGGCTTAAATTACCCAGATCTTTTTCCCACAGTAATAATTGTGTTTTTTTCATTTGGACAGATCATCGGGCTATTAAACGTTTTCACACCACAGAAGACGCTGGAAGAATTCCAAGATGTGTAAGTATTATAGAGCAACTGCCACTCACTGATGCAGGATATGGGGGGGCGGGGCTTACATGCTGACACCTTTCTGGCTTTTAGTGGCTTGTGTAGTTTAGCTGGGCTTGAATGTGTATTACAGGAAGTATTTGGACTACAGTAGATGTCCACACAGCAAATATTTGTACATACTAGCTACATACCTATCAGGGAATTCCCCCACGGGTGTCATGATGTTTATACTGCAGTTACCAACACTTGTTCTCTCTGGAACGTTTTCTACAATGGTGAACGTCAGAGTTTCTCCAAGGTTTGCAGTTTCCTCCGACGTTTTTTTATTGACATTTCATTCAGTGATTTTCAGGCGATGAAGTCTCCTACTTTAGTGTAAGCCATTGAAAGCTAGCATTCGCTAATGACTAATGGGTCACCTCCTCAACGTTTCCTGTTGGCTACGTTTCAAACCTCTTCTCTCTATTCATGTTTTCTTTCCAAGTCACAAGCTAGGCTTTCCAAGTCTCCTTCTACCCATAATGCCTTGTGTTCTGCGCTGGTTGGATCCCGTTCTCTCTCCTAATGAACCACCACAGTTCTCTTCTACCCATAATGCCTTGTGTTCTCTTGTTAGCGGAGACGTTTTCAGGCGTCAAGTTTACAATTTTTAGATATTAAACTTTATTAGTATTGAAGTCAAAATCCTGGTTTCATCAACACTTCCACACGTCACCTCATCCCAAAATCGTGGCGACTCCCTTGATGTTGAGAGCCACCGATCTACATCAGCTTCTTGAATGGAGTAGATCTGACCAGCCACGCCTGGCCACGCCCCCAGCCCAACGCCCCCCAGCCAGCCCAACGCCCCCCAGCCCAACGCCCCCCAGCCAGCCCAACGCCCCCCAGCCAGCCCAACGCCCCCCAGCCAGCCCAACGCCCCCCAGCCCAACGCCCCCCAGCCCAACGCCCCCCAGCCCAACGCCCCCCAGCCAGCCCAACGCCCCCCAGCCCAACGCCCCCCAGCCCAACGCCCCCCAGCCCAACGCCCCCCAGCCCAACTCCCCCCAGCCCAACGCCCCCCAGCCAGCCCAACGCCCCCCAGCCCAACGCCCCCCAGCCCAACTCCCCCCAGCCCAACGCCCCCCAGCCAGCCCAACGCCCCCCAGCCAGCCCAACGCCCCCCAGCCCAACTCCCCCCAGCCCAACTCCCCCCAGCCCAACGCCCCCCAGCCAGCCCAACGCCCCCCAGCCAGCCCAACGCCCCCCAGCCAGCCCAACGCCCCCCAGCCCAACTCCCCCCAGCCCAACTCCCCCCAGCCCAACGCCCCCCAGCCAGCCCAACGCCCCCCAGCCCAACGCCCCCCAGCCCAACGCCCCCCCAGCCCAACGCCCCCCAGTCTGGTTTTGGGTGGACTCCTTGGGTGGACTCTGCCTTGTTTAAAGGGATTTATTTAGCAGTATGCCGGATGTGTTTAGAAGCCGACTGGATGTGAGAGGAGAAGTGATGCCTTAGTACATCGCTGAGTATGATGGGAACAAGCGTGATTAATGCCGTCCTCGAGAAGCTGTGTGTGGTGTGTGTGTGGTGTGTGTGTGTGTGGTGTGTGTGTGTCTGCCTGATTGAAGCTAAAAAGAAAAATGGACAAAACCTAGCCAGAGGGTTGCGGGGCAAACCCTCTGTTGGAGGATGAAGGAACACACTCCACTTTCTCTGAGTCGGTATACGCAAATGTGTATAACAATATGTACTCGACGTTTGCAGCTCTTGTAGCAGGCAGTATTTCAGTGTAGAAGTGTGTGTGTGTGTGTGTGTGTGTGTGTGTGTGTGTGTGTGTGTGTGTGTTCCTTCCTCTAATGCTAAAGCTTGCAGCAAAGTCGTTCCCCGACATCCCTGACTGCATCTTCCCGTTTTCAGTCCCACTGTTGCTCCGCCTCCAAGGGGGAATGTTGGGAAAGTCCTCCAGAGAGGACCAGGACCAGGACTTGGTCTGGTGGGCTGACAGACGCTAGCTCAGTTATGTGCTAATGCAGGATGGACGCAGAGACGGATGATGGAATAACTTGTCAGAATGTAATGAAATATAATAAAACCTGTTAATATGAAGTAATAACATCGCCTCAACACCGTAGTGTGATCATAATAAATATAGTAATGTTATTACATTATCAGGGTATTTATTACATCAGCAGGTTTTATTACATATTCAACCTTTTATTTTTATTATATTTTCATATTAAATGACCTGACATCGTTAGTTGATAGAGGGACTTAAAATGGCTGCCACCACTGTGTGTGTGAGAGTGTGTGTGAGAGTGTGTGAGAGTGTGTGAGAGTGTGTGAGAGTGTGTGAGAGTGTGTGTTTGCCTTTGCCTTTTGGGTCTAGCTACCTGGAGATGAGCCAGTATATGAAACGTGTGTGTGTGTGTGTGTGTGTGTGCGCCCCCGTGTGTGTGTGTGTGTGTGTGTGTGTGTGTGTGTGTGTGTGTGTGTGTGTGTGTGTGTGTGTGTGTGTGTGTGTGTGTGTGTGTGTGTGTGTGTGTGTGCCCCCGGGGGTCCCTCCAGGTATCTAGTGATGGAGCTGATGGATGCCAACCTCTGCCAGGTGATTCAGATGGAGCTGGACCACGAGAGGCTGTCCTATCTGCTGTACCAGATGCTGTGTGGCATCAAGCACCTCCACGCCGCCGGCATCATACACAGGGTGAGACACACACACACACACACACACACACCATTATTTTCAGCTTGGTAGTCTCTAAAGGCGTCGTCCCATATTGTTCAGTTTTTATGATTTGGTCTCCAGATACACCACAACGCTATGAGAATAACTTGATGATGTTTTGCAAATACGTTGAGTTGAACTGGTTCAACTGAATGAATGTGGAGACCAAGTCCTCACAATACTCAACCCTGATTGTCACTCTTGTAAAGCCGGGCGTTGTTGAAAGAGAGAGAGTGTGTGTGTGTGTGTGTGTGTGTGTGTGTGTGTGTGTGTGTGTGTGTGTGTGTGTGTGTGTGTGTGTGTGTGTGTGTGTGTGTGTGTGTGTGTGTGTGTGTGTGTGTGTGTGTGTGTGTGTGTGTGTGTGTGTGTGTGTGTGTGTGTGTGTGTTCTCAGGAAATCTTCCATGGGTAAATAAAAATCATCATCATCATCACCACAGGCCACGCCCACAGGAAATGGTACACGCCCCAAAACATCCTGAACAGGATTCAGACATGAACACATGAGTCACACATCTCCCGTTTATTTATCGTGACAAAAATGCATTTAGCAGTTTTAGTTTCCAGGTCGCACAATCTCAGTTTTGCTTTTGCATTTATTTGCACTTTGGAGACACACACACACACACACACACACACACACACACACACACACACACTACTCTCTGTCAATCACCCACGCTAAGGGACCCAGCAGTAGATTAGCAGAGCTCCATTAGGTCCTCCTGCTCTGCCAGGCGGAGCTAATGGAGCCGGCGGCGAGGCATCGGCCCGTCTGTCAGGTGACCAGACGCCGTGTCAGGTGACCAGACGCCGTGTCAGGTGACCAGACGCCGTGTCAGGTGACCAGACGCCGTGTCATGTGACCAGACGCCACGGTCGCCTCTCCCTGCGTGTTCGCCTGCTCTGCCTCTCTGCTGCAGATGGTTTCACATTTACAACGTTGCCTGAATGTGACTTTCGCATCTCTGAGATCTGGTTTCACACCGAGAGACTCAGACGGAGAAACCTCTTCTGTCCACTCAAGAACTTCTGATTTTTATTGAACCTTTGGCGTACCCACCGAAGATTTCCACACCTGGCTTGACGGTCACCGGTCCCTTCACCCTGAAAATGATGACCGTGTGATTCCTGTGAAAATCAAAGATGAAATATGCAATTTGTTGGTAGATAAATTCCAATTTGCCAACATACAAACATACAACATATATTAGGGGTATTAGGAATTATTGTGTTTATAATCGTAATCGTGATTTAATGATGTAATTGTGGCAAATTTTCAAAATCGTTGATTTCGATTGTTATTTAGGCGACAAGAACAAGGAACATCTAGAAGCGCCAGTTAGCAAAGCAATGTGTGTGTGTGTGTGTGTGTGTGTGTGTGTCACTTTCCCGTGAATGAATGGGCCAAATACTTTCCCCAATACTGCGTTCATGTACTGTCCCCTTAAAAAATACTACGTGGTATTCAGTCACGTCCCTCCGTGTTCAGACCGGTTTGGACAGGTCGATTTTGGCGAGCCGCGAGCGAATGTGTCAAGCCGGACAGGAAGTCAGACACAGGAACGGCATAGAGCATCCGGTCCATTTCAAAATAAAACAAATTTCAAAATAAAACAAAACAAATAAAATCATCGTTCATTAATTGTAATCGAGGTAAAAGTTTGAAATAATCACAATATTGATTTTAAGTCATATCGCCCCACCCCTAACAACAAGTTGTCCGTTGTCCATCAAGTTGTAATACACGATAAACGATGGTCATCATTGCGTGTCCATGCACCTTCCCCCGTCTGCAGGACCTGAAGCCCAGCAACATCGTGGTGAAGTCCGACTGCACGCTGAAGATCCTGGACTTCGGCCTGGCCAGGACGGCCGCCACGGGCCTCCTCATGACCCCCTACGTGGTGACCCGCTACTACCGCGCCCCTGAAGTGATCCTGGGCATGGGCTACCAGGCCAACGGTGAGTGGAGGAGGCGGCTTGTTGACAGAGCTATCGGCCAATGAGGAGCTGTTATGCTGCTGCCCACGCAGAATGCTGCCCAGCCTGCTGCATGCCCCGCCCACCGGGATGTTTCGAGAGCACCGCCCCGCCCGCTCACTCACACACACACACACACACACCCACCCACACACACACACACACACACACACACACACACACACCCTCTTCCTCTAAAGGTCACACACAGGGGAGAAGTAGGCACGTCGGGCTGTGGTGCATGGTGGGAAACTTCCTGTTCGGGGACCCCGGCGCCCAGCGGTGCTGCAGCTTGTGTTTGATGTTTTATTAAGAGGCTGCCCGTCCTGAGCCCGGGCTACAGACGCCAGGATGAATATCGTCACGAATGCATGCTTCAGCGGTCTCACTCAGCACTCCTGCCTGCAACACACAACAGTTTCTGCAAGGTAGTCTTGCATGGAGGCGTGACTGGGGCTCGGCTAGCTTAGCGGCTAGTTCACATTTCACAACCGAACTCAGATGTCGATTTAGAAGCTTAGAGTTGAATGTCTTCAGGGAGACGTTTCCCTTTTGGCTCAGCTATCATAAGGTGGATCTGTAGTACTGAGGCACACTGTAGTGAGTCTATGGAGGCTTGTTGACAGGCTCCCTCACCCTCAGTCCTCTTGACCAACAACATTGACGCTAATATTTCCTGCTGACTTGTTGCTTTTTTGCTTACTCTCTTCTCCCTCCCTCTACGCTGCACATATGTAGTGGATATTTGGGCTGTGGGCTGCATTATGGCAGAAATGGTTCGCCACAAAATCCTTTTTCCAGGAAGGGATTGTATCCTTGAGCTGCTTGCAGCGGTGTCTGGCATTTCATGTGAGAAAAACACGGCACAAAAAAAAACCCAACCCGGTCCTGATTTCTTTCTTCCTTCCAAACCACCATTATTTTATTTTTCATCGAACGGATCGGCGAGAGATCGTATCCTGTGAGCAACTATGGAAATTCTATTTCTTGGATATGCCTGACACCTCAACTTGCAACCACCCACCTCCTGTTCCTACACACACACACACACACACACTCCACTCCCTCCCCACTCACCTAAGCAGCAGCACTGTTGCTTGAAGCACCATGACGGTCACATGGAAAACCCGAAATAGAATTGAAAATAGTTTGCTCTTTCATAACCGAGGACCGAACTGCAGAAAACACCCTCTTTTACCCTCGCGCTGCTTTCTGTGCATCCTGGTAGCATGCATCGCTGCAGCCACACAAAAGGATGAAGGACTGAATTTGGCTCCAGTGAGATATTAATCTGCAATCTCACACAAAAGGACACATCAGGAGGTTTTACTCATACGTACATGTACTGTACATGTTGCAGTGGGAGTACTGAGGGTGTTAAAATGCATTTCTGCTCTCATAGTCTCGTCAAGCCTTGGAAGTCAGTGTCTCACTCGACTAAATCTTCTTGTGTGTCGAAGCCCAAACTCGTCCTCGCGTCGCGTTGAGGCACACTGACCCGGGTTCGACGCGAGACCGCGAGCGCACCACACTGCATGCAAGCCATTTTTTGTTTGTGGCGTTTCACACACACACACACACACACACACATCACCCGGTATGCATCATCCTGTTTTCAGTTTTTCCTTTCTTGTTTGTTATTATGAGTTTGTTTGTTGAGTCTTGCATGCTAATTTGGTGGTTGTCATTTCATTTTTCAGTTGATGTCTGGTCTATTGGCTGCATCATGGCTGAAATGGTCCGGGGTAGTGTGTTGTTTCCAGGCACTGATCGTATCCTTAAGTTGGACCTCCATCCAAACCCAAAACGGCATCTTCTCTCATCCTTTGTCCTGTTCACATCTTTGCGCCCCGTCGGGTTGAGAGACCAGAAGCCATTCATTCCCTTGGAGGATGATTGGCGGGCAGTGGCAGATTAGCGCCCCCTTGTGGTTGTCAGCTCCGCTAGCCAACGGATGACGGATACTTCCCCAGATTTTGCCTTGGCAATGAAACGCCAACATAGTCAGAAGATCAATACATTTTACAAAGTTGCTCTCCAACAAATTTATTAGTAATTAGTTCAACCGACTGGACGATAACGATATTTTTGTATTGATAGTCAATATCTTGAAACCTGACCAAAAAACTCCCAGGAATGTTCTTCTCCTCGGGGTGAAAAGCCTCTGAAACAGCATGTAGACCATCATGGACACTAGAACTCTCCACTGAAACCAGACTGGAGAAGCTCAGTCAGTACTCACTTTACATTAAGTCAATCAACGATTAAATTAATAAATAAAATGTGCTAAGGAAATCTAATTTGGCTTGGCGATAACCGATATTTAACAAAAGCCCCATATCGGCCCAATATATCGGTCTAATCATCGGTTCGCTGTTTCAGTTTCTCTTCGAGGGCGTGTTCCCACTGATATAATATAAAGAAAACACTGGTCAAAGGTGTGAACAAGGCATGAGTGTGTGTACTTGTCAGGTAGATCTGTATATGTTTTTGTGTTTTTGTCCTCAAGAAATAAAATCTATGTTGCGTAGAGATTTCCAGCATCTGAAGTGAGCTGAACTTCCCTCACCTTCCATGCATGTTCGCAAACTTCCAAATGTTTGAAATCTTTTGCAACCCAGGTGGTAGTGTTTGTCCCTCCACCCGTCCATCCATCCCAACTGATTTCGGCGTGTTTGATGTATGAATGCGATTTTTCATTTTTATTTGTAAGCCAATACTTCACCACATCACCGAGTTTTCACTGGATTCATCCCATCACAGTTGTTCCACCATGGCAACAGTGATCGAAAAATAAACCTATCATCTTTATGGTATGTATCTGAGTTCAGCCCACCACCAACAACCAAAACATTTCTATCACTGGCCCAGTTGCTTTGTTTGACAATCTTTTTCAGCACAGCTCCCGTCACTCTAGTGCTTCCGGTCCATAACCAAGACTTCACACCTCAGGACACCCTTATTATCGGTCGAGTTATCGGTCACCAATTCAAAATGTCCCGGCCCAACGATCGGATGCCCCATTGCCTTTGTCCAAATCCAGCCCAGTGCTTTTCTTAATGCTGTGACCTTTAAGATATCGACCAGTGGAACAAGGTGATCGAGCAGCTGGGAACGCCGTCGCAGGAGTTCCTGATGAAGCTCAACCAGTCAGTCAGGACCTACGTGGAGAACCGGCCGCGCTACGCCGGCTACAGCTTCGAGAAGCTCTTCCCCGACGTCCTCTTCCCGGCAGACTCCGAACACAACAAGCTGAAAGGTGAGGGCAGAGTCGTCGTGGTGTGGAAATCTTTCTGTTTAGTGAAGGTATGATGGAGTACGACTGACGTGGGGTGGCAAATCTAGTGCTTAGTAACAGACGTAGCCATTGTTGATGTCCCACTTCTTAGTGCATGCTTGCTGCATTACAGGTGCAATATTTCTCCACCCTCAAGGGAACCATTTGGAAACCATTGTTGTTTTTAGATGCCAGAAGGTGCAAGAAGTAGTGGGGTAGTCTGGGCCAGAGAGACGAGTATTACACCACAATATGCTTCTTTTATGACCTGAAATTTAGAAATACAGGATAGATTGATCATGAATGACTTCTTTGATGGCTACGACTGTCATTCATGGATTATATAGTGGTCAGTAGCTCCATGACCAGACTGTGGCATTAATACACTATTAAGCAAGGGGCCTACCCAATGCCAAAAGTCTATGCATGGTACTGCAAGGCACAAAGCATCCATCACTGTGTGATATGCAACCTTACAAACATCTGTTAAAGGTGAAGAATGAGTTTGCAGTGTCTGATTTAGATTGAGGATTAAATACAGAAGATGTTTTGATCAGCGTTTGCTTTAGGAGGACTTTAACGTGTCTTCAGATCACAGGAACATGATATCGAACATGCAGCTCGTTCTGAGACGTGAGATCTGTGACGGAGGTCTGGTCCTCAGAAGGTGGTCTTGCGAAAGTGCATGTGTTGCGTTTGGGAGGGAAAGGTGGGGGGGCGGGGCTGGCGACTCGCCATTCATTCAAACTGTATTTGTTTTTCAGCGAGTCAAGCCCGAGACCTGTTATCCAAAATGCTGGTAATAGATGCTTCTAAACGGATCTCGGTGGACGAGGCTCTCCAGCACCCCTACATCAACGTGTGGTATGACCCGACCGAAGTGGAGGCGGTAAGCACTTGGGGTGGTGTTAATTGCCCCTTCTCTCTTGTGTTTGTGTCTGTCAGGGTATCCACAGGGCCTTAAATAGTCTGAAAAAGTCCTAAATTATTAAAATCTAAGGCTTAGGTGACAAACATTAGGTGACTAAAATATAATCTGACTTGCCATCTTGCCAATCTTGCCAGTGCAAAGACATTTTTCTAGGTGATCATGTTTACCGGCCTCAGCGGTGAGGATGAAGGCTGAAGGCTGGAGGATGAGTTTTTGCTTTCCCGTCCTCTCTGCCAGCCAGGCCTTGAGCCGAGTGAATGAATCAAAACTCAATTTGACTCGAGGGAGGAAGGAGAACTCAATCTGCTTTCTGCCGGTTTATTCCAGCGTCGCTATAAATCTGAATTTATTGGTTTGAGGTTTTCCCTGCAAAGCTCTTCTGCACACCGCAGCAGAAACATCCACTGACAGGTGTTGTGAGGTCGGTGTAGCGCAGCGCTTGTCAACCCAGCCCAACACTACAGCAGCAGATTTCAGATCAGCACAACAGCCAGAGAGGAGGAACTACTTTGTTGGGTGAAAACCTGCATGGGTCACGATGGCAGATGATTACAACCGCTGGTGGACCGTCGGACATCGAACCTGTGACCCTTTTTGAAGACGGTCTATCAGCCGTGACACCAAACCCCCTAGCTAGTCCCGTCACCAGAAGGTCATAAGGTCGATCCCCCTAACAGCCAGTGTGTCCATCAACACCCATGCTGAGCTCTGATGTGGGTGGCTGTCTGAGCTAAATGCCTTCAAACGGAAATGGAAAATAAAATCCTGAGGAACAATGAGATGAACGAGGTTGATCGGTGAGGTTGATCAGTGAGGTTGACCGGTGAGGTTGATCAATGAGGTTGATATCGGTGAGGTTGATCAATGAGGTTGATATCGGCGAGGTTGATCAATGAGGTTGATATCGGCGAGGTTGATCAATGAGGTTGATATCGGCGAGGTTGATCAATGAGGTTGATATGGGTGAGGTTGATCAATGAGGTTGATATCGGTGAGGTTGATCAATGAGGTTGATATCGGCGAGGTTGATCAATGAGGTTGATATGGGTGAGGTTGATCAATGAGGTTGATATCGGCGAGGTTGATCAATGAGGTTGATATCGGCGAGGTTGATCAATGAGGTTGATATGGGTGAGGTTGATCAATGAGGTTGATATCGGTGAGGTCACTCCAAGACGACCGCAGTATAAAAAGCCTGTTTCTGTTTTCCAGCCGCCGCCGCTGATCACAGACAAGCAGCTGGACGAGAGAGAGCACACAGTGGAGGAGTGGAAAGGTAGGAGGGAAACTCTTCTCCTCTTTTCTTCTTCCCTTCACTTCTATTTTCTTCATTTCTCTCATCTTCTCTTCTCCTTCTCTTCCTTATTCTCGCTTTTCTTCTATCCTCTTTTCCTCTCTTCCCTTCATTTCTCTTCTCCTTTCTTGTCTTTTCTTTTTTCTTTTCCCCCCTTCTTCCTTGTGCTTTCTCTACTTCTCTTCTCCCTTTTCCCTTTTCTTCTCTCATCTTCTCTTCCTTATTCTCTCTTTTCTTCTCTCCCCTTTTCTTCTCCTCTCCTCCCACAGATGTTATTCCTCTTTGACCAGCTGTCATAAGTGCTCAGCTTCATGCAGCATGTTGCGTAAGACCGGCGAGTCTTTGTGCTGCTCAGCCTGTAGGATATTTAATCTTCATCCTAGAGATGAAGTGCACGTTCTTCATAATCTGTCTGAATTCATGAATTCACAAATGTCTGATGCACAATCCTAACTTGACTCTCAAGCTTGATAATAACTGGCCACAGGTCTTCCTCCTGGTGACCACAGCCTGAAATGTCTCAATCAAAACTGCAAATGTGTGATGCAACGTCTAAACTTTAAATAAGATTTAACATTTCAAAGTAATAATCTGTAATGTCCGTTTTGCTGTATCTGATCGCTACAACACAACAACAACCAGGCCACGAAGCTTTTCCACCTGCTGTTCTGAACACCCGGTGTCAGGTAGGTCTTTCCTGGGAGAAACCCTCTGGAGACAGGAAGTGACAGAAGAAGAACTGGGTAGCTAGCGTGAGCAGCGATAGCCACCGTGGCTGAACAGACAAAGAGAAGAGCCCCAGTCATGTTTGGATTTGTCACCGTTTTCCGGCCAGTCTTCACACCGACACCAGAATCTCTTTTGAATCTTCGGCGTCTCGGTTTGTGGACGGGAATCTCTTCTCCGTTGCAGCCCCACGTTGTGATCCAGGCTGATACGACGGGTGGATCTTTACCTCCAAGTCGGCTTCATCACCTGAAGGACGCAACCCAGCCGGCTTCTCTGTCACGACGACGGCATCAACCTCCGTCCATCCAAACCTCTTCCTCTTCCTCGGCGTGGAGACAGCGATGATGACAGCGGGGGATTCACACCCCGACCTGCTGCCGTTTCCTTGTTCCACCCTGAAGAATATCTCATCCCTCTATCTGATAAAATACAATGCAGTAAAAAAAATAATGGGGAAAATGACAAATTTGTGCAGGAGAGATAAAAGGAAGAAAACCAAACAGCTTGGTAACAGAATCTAAATGGCATCAGAACACAAAATGACACATCAGGTCAATAAAATACATTTTTAAAACGACCCAGTACCCAGAAATCCTGTAACATGACGTCAGTGAACTGCACACGGCATGCTCATAGGCATCTGGGTGCATCGACTCGTGGATACTAAAGGATCCCGAAGGGAGGAGAGACGCATAAGATCTAATGTGGGTGACCAACTGGACTTCCTGACTCGGGCTGATAAGACAGACTGTGTCTTTACATACAAGTCTCCCTAGTGTCGACTCGTAACTCGTCACTCTTTCTCTTTGTTTCCTTCCTCTTCTCCCGACTGAACCGAATGTGTGTTTGTGTGTCTTGTTTGTTTCAGAGTTGATATACAAAGAGGTGCTGGACTGGGAGGAAAGGACGAAGAACGGGGTGATCCGGGGTCAGCCCGCCTCCTTAGGTTGGTGGAGTTAGGTGTGTGTGTGTGTGTGTGTGTGCGTGTGCGTGTGCGTGTGCGTGTGCGTGTGCGTGTGCGTGTGCGTGTGCGTGTGCGTGTGCGTGTGCGCAGTGTGTCTGTCCTGCTGCTGCACGATCAAAATTGCAACCCTGCAGAATTGCAATTTCCACATCACAACAGAGTAACGTCTAGTAGCGGGAAACCGGCTAGTTCACCTTTTACTGTTGTTTCATTTCAGTTGGTCTAGCAAGACGCTTCCTTCATGTTCTGTTATCAAATCAAATCATATTTATTTGTACAGCCCTTAATCACTGTTACAGTCTCTAAGGGCTTCACAGCACCAACATGTGAAAATAATAAATGATTAGTACATGACATCCCCCAGCCTTAGACCCTCACAGAGGACAAGGAAAAACTCCCACAAAAACCTTATTGGAAAATTGGGAGAAACCTTGGGAGGGGCTACTCAGAGAGGGAGGGGCTACTCAGAGAGGGAGGGGCTACTCAGAGAGGGAGGGGCTACTCAGAGAGGGAGGGGCTACTCAGAGAGGCATCCCCCTACCATTATGACGCCGCCCAGTTTGGACGTCTGTCATGTGACGTGAGGTTGTTGAGCAGACAGGAAGGGAAGCACCTTCATGCATTGACCTGCAGTATGCTGCTAACAGCTGTTGTTTGACTGTTGGACAGTAGAGCCAAGCTAGCACACTGCAAAATAAAACTGATGACCAGACCGACCATCACCGGGTTAAATAACCTGTAGAAGCTCGTACTGGTGAAACCGGGTGTCTGGTGTACTCCAGTATTAAACACGTTACTGTGGTATGGAAACATCTCACCCCCTTGGGTTTTGACGTCCGTTCAACCTCAGACTTGCACTGCATTATGGGTACATTTTGATGTCAACTAAAAACATGCCAGCGAGCAGTACTATATTACTATTACTATACTATTACTATAATACTATTTATTACTATTGGGGTCACTATTTGTTACCCCTGTATTAGGAAGACTGGCAACCCCAATGTCTTCCAATGTCTGCTGGGATTTCTGTAGTCGCTTAAAGGAATAAGCAGCTAAATGAATGATTGATTGATTGATTGATTGATTGATTGATTGAATGAATGAATGAATGAATGAATGAATGAATGAATGAATGAGGCGCTGCAGGTTCATTTGCTAACCACAGGGAGTTTCCTGTGTTTCTCATAGCACAGGTGCAGCAGTGAGCAGCAGCCCCCAGCAGCAGCACCACCACCCGTCCACGTCCTCCTCCATGTCCACCGACCCCACCCTGACCGACACCGACCCCACCCTGACCGACACCGACAGCAGCCTGGAGACAGCCAGCGCCGCCGCCGCCGCCGCCAACGCCAACGCCACCGCTGCTGCCAACGCTGCCGCCAACGCCGCCGCCGCCACAACGGCTACCGGCCCCCTGGGCTGCTGCAGATGACTATCACCAACACCACTTCCTTGTTCGGGGCTAGGCCACGCCCCCTGGCTGGATCCAAGACCACAAGCCCGCCCCTGGCCCCGCCCCTGTCTTTGCCTCCTCTCACCTCCCCCTTCTGCTTGTCTTCGGTAGTGTAGCGTTTAGGCCAGTTTTCGCTGTTCGAGATTTATTTTGTTTTGTTTGTTTTTTGAAAAACGGATACTGGTATCTTTTTTTTAATTTTTTTTTTTACTATTATATAGTCTTTTAGATTTTCTTTTGACTTTGAGTCCTGGCTGTAATTTATTGTGGCATTTCTTAATTTTTGGAAACCTAAGATGAGAACTTTTATGATTTCACTCTGTTCCGGTTTATATTAACCGACGGTGAGATTTTAAGAAATATCTGTAAAATGTTTTAATGTGATCTTTTTTTCACATGGTTTGTTTCACCTGTCAGCTACTGCTTTACAACTTGCCATATAAATGTAGATTGAGTTTGTACAGATTTTATTCTAGATGTACTTTTTTTTCTTCAATACAAGTTTGCAGTGAGCCATTGAAACTCTAATTGACAGATGTTTGGTCTTAGTGCTCCCCTGGTAATTCTTCCTCATCTAGTGGATCTCATGCCAAGCGGATGCATACGACACGTCCATCCGTTTGAATTGAGATCATCTAGATTTAATTGTATTTCTTGTGAGTCACTACTACTTCCTTCATTGGAAAGAAATATTCTAAAGAAAGCTTTATACCTTGCTCTTTTTTTCAATTCCTGTTTAGTCTTGAGGTTGATCTCAAACTGTTTTCTGTTGATAAGAGAATCTGCCTGATTTTTGCCTGCATGTTTTTCTTTTTTATTGGTAAACTACGGGATTGAAATGGCACAGTTGGGCCCAGAGAGGTAATCTTGATGACTTCCTTCATTGATTTTTTTTTTTAAAGTGCTTCAAGTACCTCTTCCTTTTGTCTGCAATGGGCTGTTTGACATTACGGAGTTGTACTGGTGGAGACCGGCTGCAGAAGAGCCTCCTCTGCCGGTGCTGAGGCTTGATTTGACAGTGAGGCATTGTTAACGATCCAAGACTGGGGAATGTGTTTCGTTATGCTTTGAGATGAGAAATGTAAGAGTTGTGTGCGGTTGTTAAATCAGCCGAGGTGTAAGTAGATTGTGCTTCGGTCAAGTAGGGAGTCGTGGTATTGAGAACGCTTGTGAACGTGTTTTAATATTTGGTGTCTTGGAGGGAACGGTGTGAAAATGCCGATTTCTGCTTCCTACTACGAGATCCTGCTATTAGTAATGTAACCGATGTGTGAACCTTACGTCCGTTTTCAGTGTGTCTAAACCTCTTAGGAAATTTGAGAGAGATTTTCTGAGAATTGGCCAAACCCTTCGAGTAGCAGACTTGCCTGCATTTGTGAATGAAATCAAATGACCCTGAAGCTTAGCATGTTGAAAACAGCAGCAGACCCCCCCCCCCGCTCTGAAGTCAAATGAATTCATCTTACTGTATGCAATAATAGTGCCCTTTTTGAGTGTGTTCAGTTTTGTTTTGAAAGGAAAAGTGCCTGTTGTTTGTCAAGCATTCATTCCTGAGTACGTGGGAAGAAGTGTTCATTCTGTGTGGAGGGTTTTTACGGTGTCCGGATAAAAACAACAGTAGTTTCCATGTCAAGTCAATCACGTATGAGGCGGTTGTAGTTCTCGCAAATGTATTGTATATTTTTCTACTGTTTTTGATTTTTGACCCTAAGGTTGGAGACTGTAGTGTTTTGCAGGGTGTGACGGTGATGATGTGAACTTTGAGATGCGTCGGCGTGTGTTTCAGTCATTTCAAAAGAAAGGGCAGTTTTATCAAGGTCTTTCATCAAAGTAAAAAAAAAAAAAGTATTTCTTTGCAGTGACAGCAACCGAAATATAGGTTAATAACGGTTTTGTGGCTTTACTTTGCGTACTGATTAAATGTGAGGATTGTAGGAGAGAAGAATGGTCAGAATATCCCTCTTTTAAACTACTCAATAATATCAAACCAAACCATGTAGAATAAAATCCACGGCTGCGTTACTGTCAATATTATGCAGTGGTATTGAGAGAAGTTGGTAGATTCAAGTTTTAGTTATACAAACATTCCTCAGAGGCAGAAATAATCTGATTGGGTGACTTAAACCTCAGTGGGCGGAGCCAAAGAACCACCATTTTTCTGGCTAAGTTAGACTGAAGTCAGGCAAGAGAGGAGCTAGCTAATATTATGAAGCTTAATGCTCTGCTACTAACAATCTAGCCATACTAAGTTATCTAGGTTAGCTAGTTAGCCTAGCTGACCTTCCAAGTTCAAACTAGCCATACTAGCCTATAGCTATCTAGGTTAGCTAGGTAGCTAGCCTGCTAGCCTTCGAAGATCATGGATGTCATGGTTATGAATTAATCACCATTTATAGTTTTATTTATATTTTGTCCAGGGTTTCTGGCTCCGCCCATTGAAATTGAACTCAACCAATCAGATTATGTCTGCCTCTGAGAAATAACAGGTAGTGGATCATTAAGGTGTTGTGGACACTGACGGTAACCAATGTTGTGCTAGGATCGTCTAAACAAAATGTCATATAGTCCTGTCTTTGTCCAGAACCTTCCTTGGTCTCCAATAGAGACTCGATAGCAAAGGTAGAAGGAAGGTTTGCTTCTAGACCGTTCAGCTGCAGCACTAACTGTAGTTCTGTCCTGTGCTTAGGCAACTTGTCTCGGTCTGCTAAACGTGAGGTTGATGTAGATGTAACCGAGTCCCACTTTACTGCATGATTTGATCTGGACTGCTGCACTTCTGCTCCTTCGCTAAGAGGATTTATTTTAAATCAGGTTTCAGACAACAGAATTCACAAGGAATGGTCTGGCAAGTAGTTGGGACCAACAAGAACAAAATATCAGTGTAGGGCAAGTGCATGAAGGTGGATGTCTACAGGTGAGAGTTTCACTTATCGGCTCAGCGTTGCTCTTTTGTTTCATTTCTCATATTTTCTCTAAAAATAAAACGATCAAATCATGTGCTAATTGGTCTAGCAAGACGATTGTGACGCTGCTTAGTTTGACATGAAGCTAAATGTAAAATGGAATGAAATTATCAATCAAAACATTGATAATTAAGAAGGCAAGTCAGCCTTCATACACCTATCATAAATTAGTACTGCAAAATGTATCTTAGCTAACTACAGGTAGATTCTGACGGCTCAAAACAGCCTAGTTTAGCTCTTCTTAGCCGTTACCTTTTTTAGCATTTTTCTTTTTTTCCAAAGAATTTCTCTAAGAGTAAAAGTGCAGAAGTAGTTCAGCAAGCATGCAGTAAAACGTGGGACTTACAACGGCTACACCTGTGAAAAGAAGGGAAAGTTGAGGAGAAATACAGTGATTTGTATCCGTTTGTCATAATTGCTAAAAAAATAAATACAACAAACAAAAAAAATCAAATCAGAAAAAACAAAACATTTTGCTTAAGTGCTCTTAATTTTCTTTGGCCAACATTTAAGGTCTTTAATTGGACTTCTATGGTTTCTGTTGTTTTTTCTGTTTAGGTTGTTGCTTTTTTTTATTATTACTGCATCTCTCGAAACAATGTAATTCTGATTTAAGTCGGCTTTGATGAACTACCTCACGCTGAATTTCTGCCAGTTCTTGCATAAACTTAGTCGCCCGCAGAATTAGCTATCGAAGACGTGTGAATAACAGATTCCATTATTTATTTATTTGAAAGTGTACTATTTGTCAATTTCAGCAGACTTCTAGTTTTGTACATTATGTATACTTCACCTAGAAGTAAGAGAATTGTTATATGTATTTTTGTTCTTTTATTTTGTTTCGTTTTTCTTTATTTTTTACAGTTCATGTGCAATACCTTCGGCAAACTGTGCTAGTAGTAAGTGATGGGCCTAGCCTTTGTTAGCTGTCTCCTGAAGGTAGAGAAAATGTTTGGTACTGTCAATCCATGTTTTCCTTTTTTATGAATAAGATCAATTTTTATTTCTGTGACTTGTTTATAGTCATAATGTTACGTAATCAGTCTTACCCACCAATCGAATCTCTTGGCCAGAGACTGATACAGAGACAGGGGGAGGTCTTTGAGTCACGGCGACCAGCGGATTCTGATCTGGGACGCGGTAAAGGCCAAATAATGTTAATAAACACAAAAAAAAAGTAAATACCTAAAAAAACAAACTCGTTATATGTATGGTGCTGGTTTGTAATGTTTGCTAGTGAATCCAGCCATGCAAGTAGTTTTAAGAATTCCTGGCTCTGCGCGTCCCAAAAACCGCAACCAACGAAGAAGTGCACTACTAGAATACATGCACTGGGATCTGACGATGCCAACTCTTAAAAAAAAAAACAAGACAAACATGTACTGCAAATAAAAGAAATACACTTTGGTTCACGCTTGTGTGTCTTTTTGTCTTATTGAGTGGTGAAAAACTCGTAGTTTCAATACTTGAAACAGCATTTTGACAGCGTCTTTAATTTGAAGTATTTCCTGTTGAATCAGGATGTTGGGGTGGGATAAAATGTGAGGAGGAATCATTCAAAAGTGCCCGATGGTATAAACCAATAGGAAATCTATTTGGGAGAGAAAAGCAGTTTTAGGGGCGGGATTGTTCAAAAACCAGTGATATTATTGGTTGGATTTTTTATGTACACCTACCGTTACATTTTTCGGACATTTTTAGCATTTATAGTTAAATAGGTGTATTTTATGACATGGAACATTTGCTAAAAAGGTGAAAAACAAATTTTTCATTTCATTGACACTTGGGAATTGTTGCACTCTGGTAAATATCTTTTTCTTGGTGTGTGGAGGTGAAGAGGCTCAGCCGTCGTTGGAGAGTCCAGCTGCTGTTTCGGAGACAGTTTGGATTTCACTCACTTCCTGCGTAGAGACGTTTCCCACCAGTGAGCATGCCGACCTGAAAGTAATCTAGAGAGAATCTACGACCTCTCAACCAATGATCTCGTCACCTTTATTCCCATAGATGTCCATTCATTACAATAGTGTAGATCCATAATAAATAAGCACCATAGATGTTCAGCAGAGACATAGGAAACATTTAGCCTTGGATATGTGACAGCTGAGCGGAAAACAAACGTCTTGGCTGGAATCTGCTAAAGACTTGGACTGTCTGAAGTGTAAATTCAATCAAAAAGCTTTTAAAGGACAGTTCCACTCAAAAGCATTACCTTGTAAACATTTAGAGGGCAATCCAATTACGTTTGCGCTATGCTTCCCTATGAAATGTAAAAAAGAAAAATACAGTCACATTTTCTTGTCTAACAAAGCATATTTTCTCATAGGGACTCAAAAGTATCTGGATATTCTTTTGTTTGGTGATGAGATGCTGAAAAAGGACAATTCCAACAATTTAACCACATGCAATGCTCACAATACATTTATCTGCAAGAGTGTTCATCTTGAACACGTACGTAATTTCAGTGTTAATTGAGATCCATCAATGGCCGAGGTCCGTAAAGCACGTCAGCCAACTGGTCACATCCCACGGTGCAACACGCATCCAGCATTACCCAGCATTCAAGACAGCCGAGTCAGAAATGTTGCATGGTGGGAATGATTAGAAGGCTGATTTGCTTTAGGAATTATCGTCCAAAACGTCTTTTTCCCAGTTATCTAGTTAAATTTGTGTAGGGCTGGTTCCATCAACAACACAGTACATTCACTACAAGGATACATTCTTAATTCAAAACTTCCATTCAATTCACGATTCACTTTCACAAGAATTGGCACCTGCTAGGGAGATCAAGTTCCTCATCTTCAGCAGTTTGTTGCAATAATAAAATAAAAACACATGAATGCAGCCACTGTGTGTACTATGGGTGGATATATGCACTAAACCTCTGGACAAGCAAGCAACAACTACACTTTTCCTACTTCCCTGAAGGCACAACCAGGAAATTCCATTGTTTCTTTGAGGGCAGTGTTCAGCTTCATGTGCCAAAATCAACATGGCTTCCAGGCGGGGCCACTCTGCTCTTCAGTTGGCCAGCGGCAGAGCCAGTCCAGCTTTGGTATTTACTGTGTGCTGTAAATGGCCTTCACCGACTCACATGTCCTGTATATTCGGCAGCATACGCTAAATTGAAAATGCTTCATAACGGTTGATACTGTCTCTGTTATATTATCTGTACATTAAAGGTATATTGACATCTGGATCAGAGTAAACCAAAAGACTGAGGCTTTGCCGTCAAACGGACGTGGAATACCATCTAGCTGGTGGCTAGACAGGCACTAGGAGGGCCTGAGAACACAGACAGGAATACAGATGCAGCTGTTGTAGGAGTCCCACGTTGTACCGCAACCTTGCTGGATTAATGCTGCACCAAGCGCTGCTCTGCCTTTCAGCTGTTGGAGGTTACAAGGAATGGTCTGGTGACAAGTTGAAACACTTCACATAACAATCAAACAAGAATCATCTGCAGCACTAATGCAGGACAGATGCAGGATAAATGCATGAGGGGAATTTCTACAGCAGCTACATATCAATAAATATCGGCCAACTGTCTGCAGTCAACAACAACAAGTCTTTCTCTGAGTCTTCCCCTTACAGTTTCTGCACAAAAATCCATTCACTGAGCGTAAAGTAGTGGTTTGACAGGTCGGCGCTTCAGAGAGTATCAGCGTTTCTTCATGTTGCACCGATTGCGTACAGGCACCTGACGTCTTGAAACACCGGCTCCGCAAGACTTCCCGGGAAATCGCAGGAGCGTCGCCTCCTTCTGCCGCCGTTCCATTTCAAGCATGCTTGGAGTATCACTGCACTTCAAGGACAGTCAGAATCACTCGGCGCCCAGGGGACATTTCTCTGACAAGTACCAGGCAGTCAGTCAGTCCCACGTTGACATATATTTACATCCTCGGGGACTTCCTGTGTCGTAAATCCTGTGAACTTGCCCTGAATTTACACAAATATGGCGTGTTCCTTTTTTTTTTTTTTTTTTGGAATCAGGACGCCCTGATTCATAGAGAAGACGAAAGCCCTTTGAAGACCCCCCGCCCACTTAAGTATAAACCCTGACATCAGCCACAGACAGATGAGTGGCCATGCCGTCTCAGATGTCGCTAGTCCTCGCCCCCAGGGCCAGATCTCCCAGCGTGGAGAAGAAATCCTCCATCTCCTTCTCCAGCAGCCGGTTGCGGTTCTCTGCGTCTTGCCGCGCCCGCTCAGAGTTCCGCAGTTTGATCTCCAGCATGCGCTGCTTCTTCCTCTCCTGCTCCATCTCTTGTTCCAGACGCTCCATGTGGGCACACAGAGCTGCACTGGACTCCTCCAACCTGAGGGGGGCAGCAAAACACAGATGGACAAACAAAAAGGGTCATTGACAAACATCTTTTTTTTTTTTTTTTTTTAAATGTATTGTTTGTTTTGTTGTTTTTTTGTCCAGACTGTCTTCCTGTCTCACCATGTTACCTTGAATCTTGTTGACTTTGGAGACTTGTTTTCAGCGCACAGCAAGTGATTAATTGAAATCTAATCTAAAATAAAATAAAATAAAATAAAATAAAATAAAATAAAATAAAATAAAATAAAATAAAATAAAATAAAATAAAATAATAAATTATCCTAAACAGCAGCAAGTGAGTGAGAAAGCTGGACTCACTAAAAATGGTGATAGACTGAGGTATGGGAGTATCACTCACTGCCACTTGGGGCCGCCAAACCAAAGTGCAAAGTTGCAATGATTATAGTGTAGAAACTGAAGTAAAAATTCATCTTCTGTTTGAAAAGACAATTAACTTTGGCTGTATAGTAATAATCCCTCTACATGCAGTAGGGGTATCCACATGGTTACAGCTGAACTTGTATACAGGCTTACTTCTTGATCCTGGCCTCGTAGGTGGTCTTCTGCTTCCTCAGTTCGTCCTTCAGCCCTTCCACCAGACTGACCAGATTCGTCGCCCCGCCTCCGTCTCCGTCCTCTGACATGATGATGGTCGGCAGCCCCGCCGCTACGGCCACGTTCCCGTTCTCGCTGCAGGCTGCGCTGCTGCCACACAGCTCCATGGCCTCGCAGCCGTCCTCCTGCTCAGGGCTTTTGTCCGACGCCATCCTTCCGTCCCGTCCTCTCTCGATCTCCGTCTGGCCCTCCATCCACTCCCCCTTTTCTCCACCTGTACCTGCACAGTTCTGGTTCGCCGGAGCCTCGCTGCCTCCTGAGTCGGGGACGGAGATCTCACAAGAGGAGGTGGACCACGGCGTGCTGGCGACACTGGGCACGCTCCCCATGCTGGAGGAGGAGGTGACGTTGTCGTAGGTGGACAGTCTCTGGGAGGAGCCAGTGGAGTCGCGGTCGCGGGTGGAGCGCTCCCCTGAGGAGGTGCGCCGGTGGCCCCTCAGCGACGACAAACCATTCATCAGCCAGTTTCCTCCACCTCCGCCACCTCCGCCACCAGCAGACACGCTGGCCATATCTGCTGTGGAGCTGCCGCCGCTTTGCTTGGGCTGCGGCTGGGAGCGCGGCGCCGAGGAACTTTTGAATGTGTATTTCCAGGAAGGCATGGCCTTGGCTTGCTTGCTCGGGCTGACCACTGTCTCCCCCTTCCCTGATGAATGCCCTAGTTTTGGTGCAGGGTTTGGGGTCTGGGTGGGTGTGACGGCTGCACACAGTTTGGCATCGAGGGACGAGGCGCTGCTGTGCAGCTCTTGGTCAGTGTTGGAGACCGGGCAGCTCTGAAGGTCCTCCTCAGAGATCCAGGCTCCCAGGCTGCGATGCTGGAGCTGCTGCCCCTGGACAGGGAGCTCTGGCTGGGGGAGCCCCTCCTGGTCCCTCCCTGAGTACAAGCGGTTGTGTTCTCTGATGAGGATCGTCATCAGGTGCTGGACCAGAGAGGTGCCTAGAGACGAGGGGATCAGGGAGGATATCATTAATACACAGTGTTCATGCTTTTATCCAGGTGGTTTTCAACAAATCTATTGCTTTGTTTAGTCAATATAAGACGCGCCCCCTCTTGTCAATGGAAAATCAATAAAATCAAAATAAGTTTCTACTGTCAACCAACCAGATTGTTCACTGTAACTTCTGACAGCTGGAAACCTTTTTCCTCTTTGTTATGGAGCAAAGGTGCAGCATGAATTCACCAAGTATTCAGTAAAAAGTGCTTTGTCATCGTCAGTGAGGATGAGGATGAGGAAAGAGGTATAACCTCATGCTGCTTAAAGTAACATCCTGTTAACCGGTATTGTGTACGGATGAATTAAATAAATGAACATGACTCATACCCTCCATGAGAGTTACTGGGTCCTCCATCTTGGGTCGGAGGATGTTTGGTCCAAATACGGTGGCGAGGTTCTGGACACTCATCTTGTTCTCAATACAGTGAGACTGGACCTCATCAAGGAACCTGAGGGGAAAAATACATCAGAGGACTGGAATAAAAACAGTTCAAACTAGAATAGAAACAGTTAAAAACTAGAATAGAAACAGTTAAAAACTACAATAAAAACAGTTAAAAAAAACTAGAATAGAAACAGTTAAAAACTACAATAAAAGCAGTTTAAAAAAAAACTAAACTAAAAACTACAATAAAAACATGGTTGCAATGCGACAATTCAGGAATCTGATCAAGAATCTGACTAACGTAACGTTTTTATTGATAAACTGTAGATCTTTTAATTGAGGATTGTACATTTCTGTAACAGTAGATTGTGTCTTTTCATGTTTTCTCTGTGTACTCATGCGCCTTGTGTCCCTCAGTGTGTTTTCTGAGTATTAAATGAAGTTTAAATGAAATTAAATATCAAATATGAAAATAATAATAACGTTGTACTTACTTGCATATGTACTTGAGGAGATTGTAATTCGGTAGAGGTAGAGTGCTCACTTGGTTTCCAAGCTCCTGGACCCCCTGGCAAAGACACATTACACCCTTGTTAACACTAACACTAACACACACACACACACACACACACACACACACACACACACACACACAGAGTATAGTTTATACATATACCTCCTCCTCATCTTTGGCCAACAGTTGTGCACAGTTAAGGAAGTCCTCATATTTGGAGAAGGGAATGACGGGTTCAGGAAGCTCTCGCAGGTACAGCTTTAGCAAGGACGCCACCGTGTGGACGTCTGTGTTACTGCAGGAGAGAACAGGGTTTAAATGACAGACATGCTCTTATGGAAAGCAAAGGTCAAGAGGTCCTGATAAAAGACAGAATCAAATATATGACCCTAGAATGAAGTGCTAGGAGAAGAAATAAGGGCTGAGGAGATAGAAGGGTCTCATGTGTTCTCCACCCTCCTCTAAATACTCCATGTGGTCTACCTGTCAAACAGAGGCTTGTCGCCACAGTCGAAGGCCTCCTGCAGCTCTTTGACCAGGTTAGCCTGTCCTGGCATCCTGAAGAGGCCCTCCTCGTCCAAACCCCTGTCCCTGATGAAGTCCACGCACTGCTCCACCAGCAGGGGGGCCAGCCGAGGACCGAACTTCTTCTCATACTGCACCGTGTCCTCTAAGCGCTGGCCAAAGATCCCTGGGGGCAGATGGAGGAAGCTGTGAGGAAACGTCTGTTCATTTGTCGCTTCGCAGGTTCGGTCTATGTAGGTAGACATGACTGGTAGAGAATTAAGTCTCTACTGTGGGAGGAGAAACAACCATTAACAATATATATTCTCTTACACTGTTAATGTCTTGAGAATTAAATGAGAATAAAATCTAGTCCTCATTTTGTCTGCCTGGAACCCCCCACGGACCCCTGGTGGTCCCCAAACCTTTTAGGAGTACTACAAGTGCTGCAGAGGTAATCAATGTGTAGAAAATGAGTAAGGGATTAAAACGACTCCCTTCCCTTCATAAATAAGATTATAAAAAATGGAGTTTGGATAATTAATCCTAAAGGGAGACGAGAAATTAAGTGTATCCATAAAATTAAGTATCCATATGGCGGCACCGCGCGAGAGTTAATTAGTTAACTCATTAATTAGTTAATTACTTCTACCTGTTGATTGGCTGCAACAGTCGCAGGTGGCGGACAGCTCGCAGTAGTCGTAGTAGGTCACCGAGCACGAGCGGCACAGCAGCAGGGCGCGTTTCTCGTACATCCCAAAACCACATTTCCCCAAATGAATCCATTCCGGTTCAGGCATTTGAAACGCAGAAGCTCCCGTCGGTGAATTAATCTCACATTTACCGATTTTAGGACGCGGAAACCAGCAGCGGAGACGCTTCAGACGCTTCAGACGCGGTGGTGTTGAAGCGGTGCGCCAGGCCAGCTGACGGCGCACGGAAATGTAAATAGCAGACGCGGGTCACCGGGTTGTGACCGCAGCCCCGCTGTTAACGACGGGTCTATACGTTGGCGACAGATCTATTCTGGACCGAGAAGTGGAAAGCGGCGACTGCAGCTCTTGTGAATCCGAGACGCGGATGAAAATAAAGCCCGAGGAGACGCGTCTTGTTCTGGAGCCAGCACGAGGTTACCGTTACCGATCACTGAATTAAAGCTGTAACCAGAGGCGTAGCTAGGAGTGATGGGGGTGACTCTCCTCCCCACACCACCTTGACTTCAGCTTTGACAAACATGAATCCACAACTCGAACAAGCTCACTGACTTCACCAGTAGCCCCCTGTCTGTTTTAGTCTACAGCAACTTGCCAAATGTTATTCCTTGTTCCAGTTTCCAGGGTTCCCAAGGTCATGGAAAATCTGGAAAAGTCATGGAATTAAAAAAAAAAAGAAAAGTGTTTTCCAGGCCTGGAAACGTTATGGAACATGTACATTTTTTCTAACCAGTGAAGTGTTGAATGTTCCAGCTCGGCTGCTTGTTGATCCACTTCAGATCAGAAATGTCCTGATAGTTTCGGTCCTGACAGATAGTTGGAGCAGAAATCAGACCTGGACATTCACACCACATGTTCAACGGAGAACAGAGACTCTGATGGATACTGGTCCTGGAGATGCTGCTGGAGGTCCTGGTCCTGGAGTTTGTAGAGTAAAAAGCTGTAGGAACTCTGAGTTTGTCTCAACAGTTGGACACGTTTTATTTGTTTGTAGATTTCAACCAAACCCGAAAGGGTTTGTAGATATAACGCATGTAGATATATCTGTAATTTACTTGAACATGATCATAAACTTTCTCAGTTGTTTTTTTTTTTTAATAGATTTATATTGTTTGCGCCACCTCTCTGACCAACCAGTCCTGGACCTGGACCTGCAGACCGAAGGACACCAGTGATGTCATGCTGTGCACTGTATAAGTGGTGTGTTATGCTACGTCCACCCCCTATTAATACCCCCTTGGTAACATGACCCCATAGCGCCTCATATCCCAGTTCACACCCGGCCTGGTTATATATCTGGACTCCTGTCAAGTATGCTGGTTAGACACCAGGACCAGAGGTGAGAATTAACCACAGTCAGACGGCGCAGGCTAAAAAAAAAAGAAGGTTCTGCTTGACCGAGTCAAAGTTCATCTGCAGAAAAGCAGCACCAATAATTGCCGTGATATTGATGTGCCGTCAGTCAGACAGTAGTGTCATTGTCTCTAAAGTCATACTTCTTTCAAAATCTCTTTTTTCAGGCCGAAAAACACGACCGAGTTAAATGGAGTTGCTTGTTCCACTGAACTAACCATGAAATAAAGGCTTTGGAAATGTCCAAAATGGCCTTGGACCCCCCAAGAACAATGGTGTTACGTGGATATAATAGATCGTATTTCTGGACTCCAGGTACGGTAGTCAGGGTGAGAATACACCACAGACAGGAAGACCAGGTCGAAGTTCACGATCCACCAGTTTAAACTGCGGACCAGATGGAGGACCGTCCAGTTTCAGCAGCAGTATCTTGTTTCAAGCACAGTTACTAGATACCAGATCCCTGGAGCCTGCAGGGCTGAGAGGACGTCTGCCAACAGGAAATGAAGACTTCCTGGGTTACGTTGGTCCCTGGAAAGAGTTGCCTCGGTACAAGTCGAGGTCTAAACCTGCTCTGGACCTGGCACTGGTCTTAGATGTACTGCATGAGTATTTTACATTACATTTACATCATAGTAAATTTTGATATTGAGAAACTTTTCATTATTTTTGAAAGCATCATCGCTTTAAGGTAATTTTGAGCATTCACAGTTCGGCTTTACCTCCTCCGAACGGTGCCCAGATGACCCGCCGTATGGCCTTGACCCAGTCGTCCATGTCTGTCTGGGAGTTTGCCATGAGCAGGAAGGCCTCATGGCTGATCGCTGCCCGGTCCTTCTCTCCTGATCCACCTGCAGGGAGGAAAAAGGGGGTCAAAAGGGAGGCCGGCGGAAAGAGTCGAGGGTTGAGAGGAGGAGTGATTCGTAAATTAAAAGGTGATGAAACCATCCGGAGTCATCTCTCTTGGTTGATGGATTAATGAAGTGAATGAAAGGGAGGCACAACGAGCTCCTCAACCCTCAAAGTGAGCTCTGGTTCCCCCCCACTGTTGTAGACATGAACACACCAAATTGTGAACTTGGCCACCCTGACCTTTTCCTCTTTAAAGGTGGTAGTGGTTATATTTATTGTTCAATAGAAATATATTTTTTAACATTCCTGAAACCATTTCTCACAGCAGAGTTTCCACCAGGTTGAGAACCACCATGCTATATGGCGTTGTTGCCACTAGATGGGGTAGTTGTTCTGTTGAAGATCCTCTATAGTCACGTTTCAGGTATTTACAGTGGTGGACACTCCTGCAGTCAAAGCTTGGACTTGCAGCATTGGCGACTTTTATTGCACTTTTAGGTTTTAGGCATTTAGCCATCGCTCTTCCAGCGAGTGCCAAACCCCAAAACACCAACGTCCTGGCACATGAGGGTCAAAAAATAAAAGGTCCTCGGGTAGAAAGACGAGATAAGGGGCAAATTATTCCTGTGACCTTGAATGATCACGTAGCGAGCTGCAAGGTGGAATGCGGTGCAAGAAGAAGATCTTTTGATTGTTTTTTCTGTTTTGTTTATGACCATCTGTTGTTTTGGCCGACTGACACAACCTGTAAGTCAAACTGTCATTTAGACGATATGGAGAAGCTGCCGGGTGTTTGCCGGTGTTGCTCCGACTCATCCAGCTGTGAGAAGGGAATCCAAATAGAAACAGTGGAGCCATAAAGTTAAGTGCCATTGTCACCCAGCTCTGCAAACTCACACCACGATGATGAACCACACACACACACACACACACTCACACACACACACACTGAGCTCAAATGTCTTCTTAAATGTGGTCCACAGTCTTGACATGGTGAGCTGGGTATTTACCATCACTGTGACTAACACCAAAATGGAGTTTTTTGGGTTTCTGCTATTGTAGATATGAGGAATTGTAACCAGGGGTGTAGAAAGTAGAAGTAAAAAGTAGAAGTACTGACCATGTTTTTCCTCCACCCATCCCATATACCAGGTGATTCTAATTAGCACAACTCTTCGTCTTGGTAAGAGTCAGGTTGGAACAAATACGTGGTTAGGATTTCTACTTTCTGAAGCTTTACTTTCTACTTTCTACCAGCCCTGATGTAACGCAGCTCCTGCACACTTCAGGATCGATTGCAAACATTCAGCCAGGAAACCATAAAAGGCAGAAAACATGAGCCGGAAACCAAAACCCAGTACGGCATGGTGTTTTGCCGTGGCTCAGACAGTTTTGTGTCTGTCAATCATAGTTTTAAAAAATTTTTACATAAAGGTGGAAATAAGTTAAATGTACTCTTGTTGCTGTAAGTGAGAAGCTTTTTGTGTACTTTTTTTGGAGTTAGTAATTTGACTTCTACTTAAGTTTCTGCAAAGTAACAGTACTTCTACTATATTTTAGTACTCTTTCCACCACTGGAACACTTCCATCTTCCTTCCTGTTTCTCTCTCGTCTATTCTGGATATTTAGCAGTGCAGATATTCTGTGTATAAATAGTGGAAACTAAATGAATGCTTCAATTTGCTGATAAACGAAGAGCGGTCCAATACTTCCTCTTCAGCACATCACACCCTGATAACACACACACACACTAAAAATCAATCACTGCGTAGCCAATAGACGCCAAAATAATCAAAACGCCTGGACTGAATGGCGGAAGAGTACAAAGAGTCAATTAAGATAACACTGTGGGCTTCAGGACTCTAAAGTCTCCAGACCAGAATAATCAGACTTGTCCTCCTGCTGAGCCCCGAGGAGACAGCAGGAGGGAGACATTTGAGCTGGGAGGGATTTCAATGTTTGTTTTTGTGTGGTAAAATACAGTTGTGTGTGTGTGTGTGTGTGTGTGTGTGTGTGTTGAAGATGCTTTTTGTTTATTATAATCGCTCTGGTTCTCAAAATGTCAGACTGTTAATCATCTGCATGAAGGGATGAGGAGAGAGAAGCAGGGAGGATGGATGGATGGATGGATGGAGGGAGGGGATAGTTTTTACTGTGCAGAATAAGAGGCTCCTTGTTGCCGGTATCTAACGGTAACGGTGAAGAGACGGAGACTCCTGTGGTGGATATCGAGGCGAACTCCTGGCGGCCATATTGGACGTCCTCAGCTTGGGGCAACACAATTCAGTACACCTGAGTACTTTGAGTTTTTGACTGATAATTCTAGCTGATTTTGCCCTTCAGTGGTTCTCAGTCCTGGTCCTGGAGCACCACTGGCACCCTGCTGGTTCACAGCTGGGAGGCCAGGTGAAAACCAGCAGGCCGGTGGAGGCTACTCCAGGACCAGGACTGAGAACCACCGGTTTAGATCATGTAGCTTGTTAGCTAGCTAACCATAGTATCTGGTCAGCTAACCATCACTGTCTTGTTGTTAGCACATCTGATTAGCACGCTAGCTAACGTAGCTAGTAGAAGCTAGCGTTAGCAGTGGCTAGTCGTCCGTATGCACATGCATAAAGCCTAGAGCTACTCTCTAGGCATTCAGCTGAGCGTGCACGTCTGGCGGCTTGCTCCAGCAGCATTTGGACAAGACAATTGGCTGTTGCGGGGATTGAACCTGTGACCTTTCAGTTACAGGACAGTCTAACCGCTACGCCTCACCTGCCTGTCCTAGCAAGCTTCCTGTTTCTGATCAACAACAAGTTGGACCTGCTGGGCGCCTCAGCCAGGATACTGATGATGATTGGTTGGGGATTAACTTCATATGACCTCTGGGGGGAGGGAGGGAGAGAGAGAGAGAGAGAGAGAGAGGGAGAGAGAGAGAGAGAGAGAGGGAGGGAGAGAGAAAGAGAGATAGGGAGACAGAGAGAGGGGAGGGAGAGGGAGAGAGAGAAAGAAAAGGAGAGGGAGGGAGAAAGACAGAGACAGAAGGAGGGGAGGGAGGGAGTGAGAGAGAGAGAGAGAAAGCGAAGGAGAGAGAAGGAGAGAGGGAGGGAGAGAAAGAGACAAGGAGGGGAGGGAGGGGGGGGAGAGAGAGAGAGAGAGAGGGGGGGGGGGAGGGAGGCGTTAAGGGATTGGACCTCAGGACAGTAGATCCTGGACCCGGTCAGACCGACTGTCCTCGGCTCTGCAGGAAAACCGTCTACAGGAAGTGAGACGCTTCAACAAGCCTCAGGACCTGATCTGGTGTTTCTGGACCAGCATGCATTGCTGTGGACACAACAAGCTTGCAGCACAATATTCCTACTGTAAGACTGTCATGGCTGCGTGTCATCCACTGGCCAGCGCTTCCCAGAATAGTGTTCATGTGCTCAACCTCAACACAGGAAGACGTTTATATATTTATTTAAAACAAATTATCTGTCGTCAGTTTCTTGCTATGTTTTGTTATCTTAGATTACTTTTGATTACTTTAAAAAAAATTGCTGCAGCACATTTTGGGGCAAAACTGCACATACACTGATTTTACTGTGCAGACCTTTTAGACATGTCCAGGATCTGAGACATTTAACAACTCAGGATCAGACCCACAGACCTACAGACCCACAGATCCACAGACCCACAGACCTACAGACCCACAGACACACAGACACACAGACCTACAGACCCACAGACACAACGGCAGTAACTCATCGGTGCAAACACACAAAGTTCTTGTTCAGGCACAAGCTGCATCCTGTCATCACTTCAGCTGCTGGGAAACTGAGTCACCGGTTTCTTCCCGACCAGGAACCTTCCTGTATTTCACGCTGAGCGCTCCGGTCAAACCTCGAGGCAAATCTACAACACTCGTTTGCATTTACCTTGGAGGTCTTCCCTCTTCAGCCGGTCCGGCTTGCAGCAGGCCAGCCCCATGTCCGAGAGAGACCGGGTCCCGGAGGAGCCGGATCACCAAGCGGATCAGCAGGCAGGTAGCAGCGATGGACAGAACCTGCCAGTGAGGCATGCTCAGCGCCAGCGGGAAAAAAAACCCGTCAGACAAGTCCAGCTTCTTGTTCTTCACTCATTTATTCTGTCCATTCACTGTGTTCTCTCTCTCTCTCTCATTCAGCAGCATGGGCAGCAGGTCCTTTCCCTCAGCTCCCCTGGGGAGAAGAAAATCCCTGAGGAGGAGTGTAACAGGGCTCGCTCTCTCCCCCCTCTCTCTCTCTGTCTCTCTCTCTCTCTCGCTCTCTCTCTCTCTCTCTCCAGTAACTGGGCTGTCTTCCCATCTTTGTCAAACAGACTTGTATACACACTCAGAGGAAAACCAGAGACAATGCTGATCAATGAGTGAGATTCAGACCAACCAGACTTTGGATTCTTCCTCCGGTCAGACCGGTTCTGCTCTTATATTCAACTGTATTAAAGTAAAAATGCAATTTCACATTTTCAACAGTGATTCAACCTCTACCAACTCATGAAGCTTTTCCATCTGCTGTTCCTGGGAGAAACCCTCCGGAGACAGGAAGTGATGCGTTTTACGTTTAAATAGAAGAACTGGGTAGTTAGCATGAGCAGCGATAGCCACCGTGGCTGAACAGACAAAGAAAAGAGCGCCACCTACAGGAACTCAAACTCCATCAACAGGAAATCCAAGGAGAAAGACGTCACAGTACTGGACACACTGTTTGATTGACAGGTGATCTCTGGGAAGAGCAGTGAAGAACACCACAGTGAGGAACACCACAGTGAGGAACACTACAGTGAAGAACACCACAGTGAAGAACACCACAGTGAGGAACACCACAGTGAGGAACACCACAGTGAGGAACACCACAGTGAGGAACACCACAGTGAGGAACACCACAGTGAAGAACACCACAGTGAAGAACACCACAGTGAGGAACACCACAGTGAGGAACACCACAGTGAGGAACACCACAGTGAAGAACACCACAGTGAGGAACACCACAGTGAAGAACACCACAGTGAGGCTGAGAGACGAAGATGGAGACTAAATAAAGAAAGAAGAATCTCATGAGGAGAGGGACCAATTTCTCCACCGACAGTAGATAGACCAGAATGCAATGCAGTAGCCGAGATAGACCAGAATGCAATGCGGCCACAAGACAGGTTGGGTTTTGAGGAACAACTCACTCTTGCCCTCTTGTTCTTACTACGCTATCTCTTCCTCTCTCCACCTACACCTATAACCCACAGCTGAAGGCAACAAGTTCGTGCTTGCTGGGGCAGTCGAAAGGCATTCTGGGAAATGTAGGAAATCACTAACTGCAGTAGAAGTGGACGAGGCAGGTAGCGGTAAAGTGGATGCACAACTTGATCACAAAGTAACTCCCGGATGTCTAACGGTGTCAGAGTGTGAATGGAGCTGTTGTGTTGTGAGTGACTGATGTTTGATGCAGTAAGAGGAGAGTCCTCACGGCTCCACTAGGGCCCCCTGCTGGCCCACCCGCGTCACTGCACAGCAACATGTTAGAGAGAGCAAAGGGTAAAAGGGTCGGAGTGTCACCTTGGGTTTTAGTGATGCTGGCTGCAGGGCAGAAAACGAGTGTGTGTGTAGGTGTGTGTGTGTGTGTGTGTGTGTGTGTGTGTGTGTGTGCGCGCATGTGTGTGTGTGTGTGTGTGTTTTAAGGATGGGGTGTAAGTGTGTGGGCTGCCTAAACAACTCCTCCACAATAATGAATTGGCTGAAGTGGTCATGTTTGCACAGGCGTGGGTGTACGTGTGTGTGTGTGTGTGTGTGTGTGTTTGCGCACACACACACACACACACACACACACACACACACACACACACACACAGCAGTGCCCTCCCCTTGCTGTTGTTTCCCAGATGGCTTCATGGCTTCAGCCCTCCAATACAAAGAACATTAAAAAGTCACTGATGGTTTCCTGGTTTCCGTCAGTCTGGATCTGCTGCAACTCGGACGCATGATGGTGAATCGGCTTCGTATTATTGGAGTTTTATTTCAGATATTTACAGCTGTTTGTGCTCGGTGTAAAGATGTAATCATGTATTTAAACACACAGCCAGAAGCATCAACGTCTCTTCACAGGCTTCTGCAGGAGGAAACGTTTCAGAGAAGAGAAGTCAGGAGGTTTTACTAATTTGGTTCAATAATCAATAATAAAGTGTCTGCAGTGTTAATGCAGGATACATGTAGATACGGGGATTTCCACAGTCGGCCCTTTAGAGAGGCTGACCCTGAAATGTGCCCTCAAGATATTTGTATTTGCTATTTGTATTTATTTTTCAAGGCTTCAAAGAAATCTATTCATTTGCTCATTTTTTGACAGATTGGATGTTTTTCCCCCCACAATTCAGCAGATCTCCGGGCTGCCATGAGGAGATGTCTTCGTAAACATGCAGCTGAGACCTTCATCATCCAATCACAGGGCTGGGAGCTCCATACACCCACGATAAACACGACCAGTACATTTACCCTGTAGCCGGACACACACACTCACATGCAACACACACAAGCTGAGTCTGTCAGTCGGTGAAACGACCCAGACGGACAGACAGACAGACAGACAGACTGACTGACTGACTGACTGACTGACTGACTGACAGACTGTTACAGACCTCAAAGGGCTGCAGGAAGTGAAGGGAGGCAGCAGGCACCCCCGGGCCGACCTGGTCTCATATCGAAGGTGTATCAGTCTGGGGTACTGATCCAGAACCAGCCTTGCCTCTCAGATCGGTGACCCCCCAAACACAAAGCTATTCCTACCTGTCTGCCCTCCTGTCTGTCCTCCTATCTGTCTGTCCTCCTGTCTGTCCTCCTGTCTGTCTGTCCTCCTGTCTGTCCTCCTGTCTGTCTATCCTACCTGTCTGTTCTCCTGTCTGTCTATCCTACCTGTCTGTCCTACCAGTCTCCCTGCATCTTTCCCAACCTGACTGCTATCCCTCCCTCCCTGGCTGTCTGCATTTCTGTCTCTCCTCCCTCCTCTCACCTCCCTCCCCTCCTTGACTCCCAGAGTGCTTTGCTGCAGGCCTGTCCACACCCTAGACTCTAGGGTGGGGTGTGAACCCCAGTCAGCCTCTAGGGCCTAGAGGCTGACTGGGGTTCACACCCCTCTGCAATGTTGACCTGCCATAAATAAAACACACAGAGACTCTAAACACCAGGAGAGACCAGCCACCAGGAGAGACTCTAAACACCAGGAGAGACTCTAAACACCAGGAGAGACCAAACACCAGGAGAGACCAGCCACCAGGAGAGACCAAACACCAGGAGAGACTCTAAACACCAGGAGAGACTCTAAACACCAGGAGAGACTCTAAACACCAGGAGAGACTCTAAACACCAGGAGAGACCAAACACCAGGAGAGACTCTAAACACCAGGAGAGACTCTAAACACCAGGAGAGACCAAACACCAGGAGAGACTCTAAACACCAGGAGAGACTCTAAACACCAGGAGAGACCAAACACCAGGAGAGACTCTAAACACCAGGAGAGACAAGCCACCAGGAGAGACCAGCCACCAGCCAGCAGGATGAAGGTCTACGAGGGTTCAGCTGTGATGCTGAGGCTCAGGTTGTAACATGGTACTGAGATCAAGTCATGGCAGGTGATTCTGACTGTTCTCTAGAGTCTAATATAATAATATAATAATATAATATAATAATATAATAATATAATATAATAATATAATAATAATACAATATAATAATATTATATAATATAATATAATATAATAATAATACAATATAATATAATATAATATTATAATATAATATAATATTATAATATAATATAATATAATATAATAATATAATATAATAATATAATAATAATACAATATAATAATATAATATAATATAATAATAATACAATATAATATAATATAATATTATAATATAATATAATATAATAATATAATATAATAATATAATAATAATACAATATAATAATATAATATAATATAATATAATAATAATACAATATAATATAATATAATATTATAATATAATATAATATAATAATATAATATAATATAATAATATAATATAATATAATAATATATTATAATCTAATATCTTGACAGCTGAAGGGAGAAAAACAACATTTATTTGGGGTTTAGAGCAGAAGCATTAGATCAATAAGCAACAATGGCTGCCTCTGTATGCTTCTACTGCTGAGTGTGATGTTGTATGAAACCCTTTGTATGGCACAAGACACCACACACACACACACACACACACACACACACACACACACACACACACACACACACACACACACACACACACTTCCGCTCTGTTGTACTGATTGAGTCAAACCTTGCAGGGCTGCAGCAGGTTAACCTAACCAGCCCATGTTAACCTAACCAGCCCATGTTAACCCAACCAGCCCATGTTAACCTAACCAGCCCATGTTAACCTAACCAGCCCATGTTAACCCAACCAGCCCATGTTAACCCAACCAGCCCATGTTAACCTAACCAGCCCATGTATCCCCGGGCTGTCAAGCATGGCGGCTCCCTAACAGTCAGGGGGTCTGCAGGAGTCGGTCGGCCATTCCTCCTCTTCACACTCAGGACCGACGTGTCATCAGACCTGACATCCTGAGACGTGAGATTATGAGCTTTGCATCCACTCATCCTTGGCCAACAGCGCCCCCTGCTGTTGGCATACAGGATGGTAGCCTGAACCAGGGATAAAGGGAGGAGGAGGAGGAGGAGGAGGAAGAGGAGGAGGAAGAGGATCTCACCTGGTACGATTTCAAACAGGTGTCTTCCTGGTTCGTCTGGATTGGCTGAGAGCTCGTTGACTTGGCATCCCTGCAGAGGTATGCAGCCCTGAAACAGACAAGGAAACAATGATCCTTCCTTCCTTCCTTTCATCCTTCCTGTCATGTTTCCTGTCTTCCTTTCATCATTTCCTTCCTTCCTTCCTTTCATCCTTCCTGTCATGTTTCCTGTCTTCCTTTCATCATTTCCTTCCTTCCTTCCTGTCATGTTTCCTTTCTTCCTTTCATCCTTTCCTTCCTTCCTTCCTTCCTTCCTTCCTTCCTTTCTTAATTTCTTAATTCCTGAACCCACATGGACTATCAGAATAAATGTAGACTGCCTCTTTGCCTTCCTTCCTCCCTTCCTTCCGTCCTTCCTTCCTGCCTTCCTGCCTTTTACTTCACTCTTAATCCCTCTAACAGCTCCTCCTCTGATTGAACAGGAACCCACGCAGATGATCAGAATCCATCATCCAGATCAATACCCATTTATCTCTGAGGATGGAGGCCCAGTGAGCTGAGAGTGCCCGTCTATGAAGAGATGCCGGTGGGTCGGTGAGCTGGCGTCCTCCATCGAACAGGGAAGCAGCCTGCCAAATCATCCCAACCACAGGGCCAAGCTGTCGCCAACATTAGTTGCCATGGCAACAAATGTACGGGGTGAGGGGGGGGGGGGGGGCTGCAGATAGATGGAGCGCAAGGGGGCAGGGCAGCAGCCGGGGAGGAGAGCTCCCAAGGGTGCTGTGTGCTCGGAATAACACTGGTAGTTGGCCAGGGATGAATGAATGGGAGGAGGGACGACGTAACGAATCAGCAGAAGAAGAACTGGGTAGTTAGCATGAGCAGCGATAGCCACCAGCGATAGCCACAGACAGAGAGAAGAGCGCCACCTACAGGAACTCAAAGTCCATCAACAGGAAATCCAAGGAGGAAGACGTCACAGTACTGGACACACTGTTTGATTGACAGGTGATCTCTGGGCAGAGCAGTGAGGAACACCACAGTGAGGGACACCACAGTGAGGAACACCACAGTGAAGAACACCACAGTGAAGGACACCACAGTGAAGAACACCACAGTGAAGGACACCACAGTGAAGAACACCACAGTGAGGAAGACCACAGTGAGGAAGACCACAGTGAGGAACACCACAGTGAAGAACACCACAGTGAGGAACACCACAGTGAAGGACACCACAGTGAAGGACACCACAGTGAGGAACACCACAGTGAAGAACACCACAGTGAAGGACACCACAGTGAGGAAGACCACAGTGAGGAACACCACAGTGAGGAACACCACAGTGAGGAACACCACAGTGAAGGACACCACAGTGAGGAACACCACAGTGAATCTGAATCATCCAACATCTTAAATCCTTCCTTCCTATATCTCCTTTCTTTCCACCAATTATTCAGATCCTTTCATCTTGGCAGAAATAGGGGGCGGGGCTTGTCTTGTTGTCTGAAGTTCCCATCGATTAGAAGATGGGAGGGCGAAAAGAGGCCAGACTGACAATTTCTCACACATCCTGGCCTCAGTGGAGGAGGTGTGTGTGTGTGTGTGTGTGTGTGTGTGTGTGTGTGTGTGTGTGTGTGAATAGGCTCTGTGGGGGGCGGGGTTAAAAATCAATACAGACCGGATGGGTATTGGCAAGCCTTGATTAAAGACAGTCTGTCCAAACCCTCAGTCATTTGTTCCCCACTGAATGGAGACTGGGAGGAGAACACGTCATCGTGTGTGTGTGTGTGTGTGTGTGTGTGTGTGTGTGTGTGTGTGTGTGTGTGTGCTGAGAAGGACTAGAAGACATCGATGGCTGCAGGCTGCTGCCTACATTAAATGAACAGCCGTCCTGCAGAGTGACGACTGAGGAGATCAATACGAGTGTCGAGGTTTCAGCCACAATTGTAAGGAGACGGTTATTACACTCTGGAGGCTTGTGTGTGTGTGTGTGTGTGTGTGTGTGTGTGTGTGTGTGTGTGTGTGCGCCCTGCTGGCTTTCGCTGTTGGATTACATCACCGCCTCTTGTCACGGCTGCGTAAGCCTGTGATCGACGCTGAGCGACCAAAATGATATTTGTCTTTATGTGTGTGTGTGTGTGTGTGTGTGTGTGTGTGTGTGTGTGTGTGTGTGTGTGAGGTCAGACGAGGCCACCGACAGCTTCTGATGGGAAATCAATGTGAAGATCCAAGTCAGCGACCAAGCCAAATGCAGACTTTTATTTTGGCGGGGGATTCATCGGGGGCGTGACCTCTGAATACGACTATGATGCCAAACAGGCGTCACATGTCACACGGCTGCTTCCTCTGTGGTTTGTCATCATCACCACTACATGATATTTTCATGATCATTTTATTGTCTCTCAGTCCGAGACTCCACTCCAGTTTTTATTCCATCAAGCAGTGATAATAAACATGAAAAAGCGTATCTCATTTGAAAGAGAGGCTGAGCTGCTCCTCATTGGACGCAGTGTCGCTGTCCGTCAGCAGATGTCACTGTTGCACCCTGCGCTCAATTTGAAAATGAAAACTGAAAACGAAAATAAAATAAACTCCTTTTTTAAGGTTTCACATTCAAGGCGGTTTGTCTTGCACTAGGTTTCATTTTCAAGGATCAAATGTAAAGGAAATTGAAACTGGCAAAAAATCGGTAAGGAATTCCCACCGGTGGATCCGTCCAGTGGCCCAACCGTAGCGGTGGGCGGTTATCGTGTTTATGATCGTAATCGCGATTTAATTATGTAATTGTGGCAAATTTTCAAAATCGTTGATTTCGATTGTTATTTAGGCTACAAGAACGAGGAACGTCTAGAAGCGCCAGTTAGCAAAGCAACCAGTGTGAGTGACAAAATACAAATAAAATAAAGCAAATTTCAAAATAAAATAAAAATAAAATAATCGTTCATTAATTGTAATCGAGGTAAAAGTTTGAAATAATCACGATATTGATTTTTAGTCATATAGCCCACCCCCACCCAACGTGAAAAACACTTAGCCACTGATCTGAGAGCAGTGCAAACCGTTATGAATCACACATGGTTGGGGTACCTGTGGTTTGGTCTCCTCCTCGTCCTTGTAGAAGTAGAGCTGGTCTGAGCGCAGCACAAACCAACGCAGCTGCCAGTTCTTCATGATGCTGCGCTGCTTCTTCAGCCAGCCGGCCTTCAGCGCCCCCTCCTGGAGGCCGGGGGAGGCGGGCCGGCAGGGGCCCCGCGACACCTCGCCCATCACCATGCTCTTGGACCTGGCTGCACGCACAAACACAACGGCATCGTTTCATGTTTCAGATCCTTTTTTTTTAAAAAGGAAAACGATATGAACATGCACACACAGGCAGGTTGAGGTTGAGTGGATATTGGTCGATCCCATCTCTGTCTTTCTGTCTCAGACACACTTGTCACTCATTATGTATGCTGTATGCACACACACACACACACACACACACATGCACACACACACACACACACACACCCTTCTGCCCCAGGCTTCCCTTCCTCATCAGGCACAAATAATAACAGAAAGCAGAGAATAAGTGAAATGGTGTGTAGGAGAGAGAGAGAGATTAAGGAGGGAGGAGACACACACACACACACACACACACACACACACACACACACACACACACACACACAGTGCCTCAGGTGATAGGAATCCCTCTCCATGTCTGAGAGCCTTGGAAGAGATTTATTGTGTTGAAGAGAAAAGCCTTTTGAACTGAGATAATAAGACCACATGGGACTGACTGACTACTGACTGACTGACTGGATAACTGACTGACTGACTGACTAGGTAACTGACTGACTGACTGACTTACTGGATAACTGACTAGATAACTGACTGACTGACTACTGACTGACTGACTGGATATCTGACTGACTGACTGACTTACTGGATAACTGACTAGATAACTGACTGACTGACTGACTAGATAACTGACTGACTGACTGACTTACTAGATAACTGACTGACTAACTACTGACTGACTGACTTTACAGCGTGCCTGAAAGCGTCTGTTCAAGGTGACAGCAGGTTTTCAGCACTCAGATCATCCTCAGGTGCTCCGTATCGCCTTTCACCATCAGTAACCAGCCTGCGGGGCTTATGGGAAATGTAGTCTTAATGTGGAGAAACACTAACAATACCACTGGTGTGAGTTAGAGGCTCGCTGGTTTACAGTCATTATAGCGAGGTGTCACAATACATTTGACGTTATTATATTAATGTTTAAAAACGTCTTGAACAAATCGCCTGAACAAATTCAAACGTGGACACATCGAATTTAAAAAACATTGTTTCACTCGGGTCGGTGATGCTGTGACAAAACACTCCAGCACGTTTTACATTTTCACCATTTTAAGAGGCTGACGCTCGTCCAGACTGAGGTGGGTGGAAGAGAACAATCAGCTTCAGTAGTCAGGAGGCCAAAGCAGCCTGACAATAGAGACAACAAAATAGAGACGTTAGATAATGTCGGGGTCGAGAGCAGAGACATTTTAAAACAATACATTTAAACAGGATTGAGGCTTCAGATGTG
This sequence comes from Hoplostethus mediterraneus, assembly GCA_034670385.1. Lineage (NCBI taxonomy): Eukaryota > Metazoa > Chordata > Actinopteri > Trachichthyiformes > Trachichthyidae > Hoplostethus > Hoplostethus mediterraneus. The sequence continues at coordinate 945,881 of JAXDDW010000130.1, read as the reverse complement.
AAACCCAGACAGACAGGAGAGAGAGCTGCAAACACCACACAGCTACTTGATGATCATGTATAATTTATAGAAATCAATCGTGCAGACATCCCACACACACACACACACGCACACACACACACTCACTCACACACACACACACACACACACACACACACACACAATGCTCGGCTGGCTCAGAGGGATGAAGGGATGGGAAGGGATTTCTCCAACTCAACTCAGGAGCATCAACCACATATCAGTTTGATATTTGATCTGATCTCAACAACAGATCTCCAAATGATCCAAAATAATTTAACTCTCCTGAATATGAACCCAAGAGATCTCAAAGAAACTCAGTTCTGTTGCATTTTCCTATTTCCTAAAAGATGCAGTTATCAATTTATCAAGCACCAACCTCAGGAACAACAACTACAATGATGTTATGAACATTAGCTCGTTTATTAGCTAGTTGGCTACAAGCTAGCTACCTTGGCTGGATTCTGGCAGCTAGCTAGCTTAAACCGTGAACCTATATAAACCTCTGGATCCTTGAGATCGTTTCTAATGTGTTTTTCAGCGGTGGATCGTTTCCTGTGTCGGGGGTGGAATGTTAGCGTACTTGGCCTTGCTAAGTTTGTGTTAGCAGTAATGACAGCAAGCTATTATTGGTGATTTTATTTGCAGAGATGCTCACAGCTGGCTAGCACATAACCAGCGCTAAGCTAGTTTTCTTTTCCTCTCCTTTCCTTTCCTTTCCTTTCCTTTCCTCTCCTCTCCTCTATTCCTTTACTACCTATCCATAATGGCTCCTGCCCTAATAGTCTCATTGGAGGACCAAAGGCTGTATATCACATTAACCACCACTCTCACTCACTCTCTCTCTCTCCTCTCTCTTCTGTCACTCCCTCCATTCCTCCTTGTTGTCTATCTATCCATCTATCTTTCTGCTCTACTTTCCAGGCTTTTTCATCCCCCTGCCATGTTTCCCTCCATTGCGCTAATTCTTCTTTCCGTCCATATGTTGAGCACTGCTGGTCCTCCTGAGTCACAGTTATTAAAGTGCACATAGGGAACACACACACACACACACACACACACACACACACACACACACACACACACACACACACACACACACACACACACACACACACACACACACACACACACAGTCAGCGAGATCTTAATTATTATCACCACTGGAGCCTCAAGCTCTTGTTGTTCATGATAAATGGGTTTTTGGATTAGGAACCCACAATGGAAATCTGAATTAGCTTTAAATCCAAATAGTTTTTGGGAGAGTTTTTGAGAGAGTAGCACTGCTACTGTCAGATGGTACTTGCTATTTGGTAGTACTTTACAATAACCTTATTTCTGCATATTAAATCTACAGGAAAGTATAAGACATTTACAATAACTCTTTCATCTCCAAAAGGAAAGGCTTGGTCGGGAACGCTGCCTGGTAAAGTCTAGCAGTCTGAGGGTCTTCATGGTATCTGCTGGTCCTTGCAAAGTCTTAAAATATATCAATTTAAGAAGTATTAAAATGTCTTAAATATTGAAAAATGCGACGTTTGCAACACAGACTCTGACAAGTCATGTAATTTAATAAGCATAAAAGAGTAGAAACCCAGTCCTGCTCATGGTGGACCATCATCTCAGGTCTCAGGTGGTCTAGACTGTACAGCCTCCATCATGGGGTCTGCTGTGTTAATACCCCGGACCTGTTTTGGGTGAACCCCTGTCTTCAAATGCTACCCGAGAACATGGACTCCTGACTCCGGTCCTGACTAGTATCGCTCAGCTACGATACAAGTTCCTGCTGTTCTTCCTGTTTCCTGCTGGCCCGGTAGTCCTGTCAGCTTCGGGGTCATCGAGTCTTTTATCTGCAAAGACTTCATCGCCTTCGCAGACGTGCCTCTTTCACCGGGAATTGATTTCAGATGCTCTTCCCATCTCCTGTGATAACTTCTCATTAGAGTCAATGAGCTTCTTAATTAACGTTAAGAGGCTGTTGCTGCGTCCCGTCAGCCCCCCCCCCCCCCCCCCCCCCCCAAGGCTACGGTGAGTCAGTAGGTCCGGGAACGTCGCGTTGAATCGGACAAAACGTGATCAAATTCCCATACGTCCATGTTTGACGCTCGGCAGATGTTCCTCCGATTGATTTCGCGAGCTTCACCAAGTCTTTATCTCTACTGGAGCTTTACAAAATAAAAGCCCTCCATGCTTTTATTGCTTCTCTTTTAGACTCGTGCATCTCTCAGCTGGTGCAAAACGCAAAAGCTAGGATTGTTATTGGAGCAAAAAGACGAGACCCCGCCCCCCCCGACACTCTTTTTTTGAGATTTTACTGATTATTGATGTTGATTTCTCTGCGTGACGTTTTAAAAACTCTTGACTCCCCTCTAGGTTTTCAATAGTCCGTCCCAATGTATCGGCACGACGTTTCCAAAGCGCCTTACATCGGTTCAGCTGGGCGGTCCAGGCGGGAATTGAACCTTTAACCCTGACAGCAGCAGCGCCGTGCCCTACCCGTTAATCTACGCGGGACCGACGGGGGACTGGACTTCCCGGTCCTCCCAGACTCCCAGTCTTTCCTCGCCACATCACGTCCTCCAGGTTTTTCCGTCCTCTTTTGAATAAAGGGCACTACTGTTTAACACATCAGCTGTCTGGAGCGCACACCGGCCAACGAGCCAAGCCTGAGTCACGCCGACCTTTTCTCCTGTAAAAGCGTGTGTGTGTGTGTGTGCGCGCCAAACTCTACTACCCAGTGTGCCAATTTGGACATTTCTGCTGAGGGTGATTCAGACCTTCCTCGGCGTGTCTTGGGCGTAGCTGCACTGTGGTCACTTCTACAACCAGCTCTCCGTCGTAACGCTGAAAGGAGCTTTTACTGTGAAAGCTCTGTTTTTGTTATTATGCCGGCAGCTCACTCTAGTAGAGAGCGGGTTTGTGGCTCATTCGTTTACAGTAGATAGTAGTTAGGGAAGGGCTGAGTCAATCAGTGAGTCATCTAACGTCTCCGGGGGCTCGGCATAATGACGTGTACAGTGTGTGTGTGTGTGTGTGTGTGTGTGTGTGTGTTTCTTTATCGTAAAGTACACCAGTTCTTGTCAGGATGGATGAATCATTCTGAGCGTATATAGCGCTGAATATCCAGGATACCAACTGGCAACCCGTCCAGTCAGCGAGCTCACTAAAGACGACTGTTTTGTGGGTGAAGCGCCGCAGATTCCCCGCAGATGAAACCCCGGTGTTGGGTACGGTGTCGGGGACGGTCCGCCCACAGGCTCAACTACGTCTATGTATCTCAAAACTCGGCGCCGCCAACGTGGGAAGTTTCCCAGAGCAGCTTAATCATCCTGGAGCGTTACAGGCATGTGAAACCGCTGGAAATATTCAATGTACAAATTGTACAAAACCAGTAAAGGTGTCGTTGGAAGTTGATTTCTTCTGTGACTTATAACAACGATCATAAAAGAGTCATTTCATACATTATTCCTCTCATTTCCCTTCCTTTCTGTCATACATGATCACAGGAATCTGTTCCTCCATCTCTGGGTCTCATCAGCTGCTTGTGATGTTGCTGATATCTGATATATCTGATCGGTGTGGATCAGAGCGCCAGCTGAACGCCGGGAATATAAACCACGCTGGTCAGAAATCAAAACACAAGTGGTACAACGCGAGGGACACGCGATAACACACACACACACACACACACACACACATTTCTGCACACACACACACACACACACACACAAAGACACGATATACTGCATGCACCTACAATATCACTTAATGCAGACAGGAGCAGGAAATGGATGTGGACGTCACAGGGCAGCCCATCCATTAAGACGCCGGTGTGTTCACAACCCGATGGATAAATCACACACACATACACACACATACACACACACACACACACACACACACATACACACGCGCAAGCACGTCTGAGAATTCAATTTCATGAACCTGCTGGTTGCGTGGTGATTTACGGTGTATGGGAAACAGCAGAGGAGAGTTACAGGTGCACCAGTTAGCCTCTCGCTGCTGATGAATGTGTTAACCATTTCACCGCATCGGGGGGCGTTGTGTGTGTGTGTGTGTGTGTGTGTGTGTGTGTGCATGTGTGTGTGTGTCAGCCTTCACTGCGAGGCTGGAGGTGTGGCTGATATACGTGCAGCCTGTAGGTGAAAGCTGCAGTGGAGTGGAACTGATCTGCAATAGTGTGTGTGTGTGTGTGTGTGTGCAGGCGTGTATCTCTGCACAGTGTGGTTGATTGTGTGTGTATGTGTTTTGTGCATGTGTGTGTTGTTTTTTTTTGGTGTCCCGTGCATATTCCGACATGCAATATCTGCATGTGTCTATGCGTGCGTGCCTCTGAGAGTCTACGTCAGCGTGTTGCTTCGAGGCAGGTTTTTTTCACGACCCGTCGCCATGGCAACGCAGATCAAACAGACAGCGAGGGAACGAAGCAGCTGATCTGTGGGCAATTAAAGCTGCCACAGGATCCCCAGCCAAGGAAACGCACCCGGCATTACATTAGAGCGCTTATGTTCAGATCATGTCCTGCTCAGATTCTGTGGCGCTACGTTATCTAGGTTAGCTAGTTAGCTAGTTAGCTAGTTAGCCTGTACGACGACGCCACGTCAGATTCCCAGACTCCTTTTGGGCTTCATGGAGCGAAGGCGACGTCGTGACCCGTGAGGGTTTACAAAAGGCATGCAGAATCACTGAGTCGGTTCAATCTCGGGGTGGCCGATCATCGTGTTTATAATCGTTATTGCGATTTAATGATGTAATCGTGGCAAATTTTCAAAATCGTTGATTTCGATTGTTATTTAGGCGACAAGAACGAGGAACGTCTAGAAGCGCCAGTTAGCAAAGCAACCAGTGTGAGTGTGTGTGTGTGTGTGTGTGCGCTCATCAGACGTAACATCACTTTCCCGTGAATGAATGGAACAAATACTTTCCCCAATACTGCGTTCATGTACTGTCCCCTTAAAAAATACTACGTGGTATTCAGTCACGTCCCTCCGTGTTCAGACAGGTTTGGACCGGTCGTTTTTGGCGAGCCGCGAGCGAATGTGTCAAGCTGGGCAGGAAGTCAGACACAGGAACGTAAAATAATAAAACAAATAAAATAATTGTTGATTAATCGTAATCAAGGTAAAAATTTGAAATAATCACAATATTGATTTTTAGTCATATCACCCTAGTTCAATCTCATTTCTCATTTTGTCATTCTTAACCCAGAATCCTTTGCATTCCCGCTTTCGTCAATCAACGTGACGGATGGTAGTCGTGCCACGCCGTAATTAATGAACCAAATCAGAGAGTTCAGTTTGTTTTTGTTTTTATTTTGTATTTGGTTTCCGTGAATCAGAGGGTTAACATCACTCCATCAATAATCTGATGTCGTAATCAATTAAGCAGAGAATCAGATTTAATCACCACCGGACGAGTCGGTTCAGTTTTCACCGTCTCACAAGGTAATCCATTTGATCCATTTAATCCATTTTGCTTCTAATTTCATGTTTCAGAGGAAGATGTTCACATCCTTCATTTCATCACAACCAGCTGTTTCATTCTAGTGGAGACTAGTGCCGAGGAAGGAAATGACACACACACACACACACACACACATTAATACACATGCACAGATAATTAATACATATATGCAGTGTGTGTGTACTATAGTAGCGCGAGTATGAACACATTCACACACACACACACACACACACACAGCAGCAGCTGATGGCAGTAATGCTTTGCGGTGATGAAACCAGAGATGCGACTCGCTGCCAATTCACACCGGCATGCATGCTAGCGTGTAGCAGCATGCTAGCGTGCAGCAGCATGCTAGCGTGCAGCAGCATGCTAGCGTGCAGCAGCGCAGCAGAGGGAGGCTGCAGCCGCCGCTCCATTCACAAATATGCCACAGGGGATGGGAAGCGCTAACGCCGACCTATTCCTGTGTAAGACGAGCATCAAAGGAGTGTGTGTGTGTGTGTGTGTGTGTGAGAGTGTGTGTGTGTGTGTGTGTGTGTGTGTGTGTGTGTGTGTTTCTGGTAGATGGAGCCACTAGATCAGTGATATATCCAGCTGACTCCCAGTCAGATAAGGATGCATCAGAGGGATGATGCGGTGATGGTGGTGCGTTCAGGGTGCGTCGGTGAATGAAACAAGCGCTCCTACCTCTCCGGGTCTGTCGGATCTTGGGGCTCAGCATGGCGGTCATCGCTGCTCCTCACTTTCTGCTGTCGGCATGTTCCTGAACGTCCAGCACCCACCCTCTCTCTCCTCTCGCTCTGCCTCTCCTCTTCTTCTTCTCTCTGACCTTCTGCAGCGCTGCCGGCAGTTAGGGGGTTGGGTGAAGAGAGGAGGGAGGGAGGGAGGGAGGGAGGAGAGTGGAAAGAGAGGGGGTTGGAGGAGTAGGAGGAGGAACTCCCCCTTTTTCTCTTCACACACACCCAGTGGCCTCCGCTCCTCCCTCCCTCCCTCCCCCCCTCCTCGTTGCATTATTCATGGTGGTACGTCCGTCAGGGGGCGAGCAGGGGGGAGGATCTCCCACCGGCGGCACACCGGCCTTACCGGCTAACGGATGCCTGATTATGCTTGTCAGGAGAGAGAGAGAGAGAGAGAGAGAGAGAATCTGGCAGGTGTCTCCTCCTTCTGCTCTTAATTAAAGCTATTGAGGTCTTCGGTTTCTCTCCACCTCCTTCCCTTAATCATCATTTCACCACCCATCCTCCCTCTGCTCTCTCTCGTCCTTTAATACCCATTTTTATATCTTACTTTCCTCCTCCTCCCACTGCCTCTTTTCTTCCATTCCTCTCTCATTCCCTCTTCACCCCATTTTCCTCTCCCTCCTCTCTTTTCTTTCCTCCTGGCCGTTTTCTCCCCTCTGCTCTCTGAGTAATAACGTTGCATTCAACACAAGGTTGGAAGTCGGGAATTCCCACCACGTGTGTCGGAAAAAGAGTAGAATCAGCTAGTGTTATGCTGCTGATGACATTTGACAAGGTTAGCTAGCCAGTTAGCATAGCATGTTAGCAACCTCGTGCTTTACCTTTGCATTACAAATGTATATTTAGTAACATATGACCTTTATTGACCTCTATCTGTGAGCAGTAGAAATTGTAAAAAAGATTTCCATGACATTTCCAAAACAAAGCACGTGTTAACCTTTCCAGGAAAAGAAAATGATGAATTCCCTGACTCCAGGTTTTCCATGACAGTAGCTCCATAACTGTGGATAATATCACAGTTCAGTCGTAAATACGGTCAAACTAGATGCATGAAGCCCAAATTTCGGACTTTCCGACATCCCTGGAAGGCAGCGCAAGCCCTGCCGGTGCGGTACGGTAGCAGCCTCCTCCTCCAGCCGGCGGAGGATAATGGCCTTAAGTCTCCTGCTCTGCAATTGAATCAGAGCCGACCACAGCTGCTCTTATTACAGAGTGAAGAGGGAGAGAGACACAAGGACACACACACACACACACACACACACAAGATGCTAAAATGAAGCACAGAGAGAGGGGGGCAAGGGTCACACACACACACACACACACACACAGCAATAAAACGGCTCCATTGCCACATGGGTGAGGCTGAGGCGAGGGCGGCGAGGGTCCAAATCACCTTTGTTTTGTTCATCACCACGTTGGGTGTCACATGATCACAGGACAGGAAGCAGCTGGGGGGGAAAGGGAATCTGACACCTGGGAAGCCACACAGCGAGACGCAAAACCGCCAGACCAACCCTCCTGTTTTTGCTCAGCCACAACCACCGGCCCGCTCTCCCCGGTAAACACCGTGACGCTGGAATATACGAGCTTCTGGATCTATTTCAGAGCCTCAAACGCCACGCTGGTCTGTCGGGTGTCTAAAGTGGAAACAGCTCTGGACGTAACGCGAGCAGGGCTGTTCCTCTGGTAATGATTATCTTTCTCCCAGCATCCACCCCTGCACCCCCCCCCCCCCGACCCCCCCCGACCCCCCCCCCACCAACCCCTCCAGTCAAAAGATGTCACTGAGGACATGTTGCTGACTGTCCAGAAATGGGAATCCACAGTGTTTGGAAAACCTTTGTGAAATATTGATACCGGGCAGGATTAATATTTCATGCTGCCGAGGATGGGCCGAGTTCAAACTGCCCCGCGGGCGGCCGGGGAAGGTGTGACTGTTGACTTAGCATTACTTATTGATCGCTGCTGACTGGCTGTGATGAGGGATGGGCCTCGGCAGTCAGGCTGTGACACAAAGGGGCTGTAGCGACTGTCTGAACCATTTACATTTTATTTCTGTGTCTTTACAAACGTGGTTAAAAACCGTTCAGGCTCTAAAAGAAGACAGAAATGAGATAACCATTAAGGGAGACAGGAACACGACATTTAAGATTTAAAGAATGTAAAATGTGTAAATAGATAAAATGTTGTAGGAGTTGTAGTCCAGTCCTAGGCCAGATAATCAGGCTTTTTCATTTTGTAACCCTGACCAATAATACAGAGGAATTATGATCATTTATAAGTAATACACGGGTGGAAACACAGGATGAAGGCCTTTGTAAAGGAAAGTGCTACCTTTTATTTTACGTGACCAAAGTCACACAGGAATTGTGCTTATTAAATGAAGACGTTAAGACTGAAACATCCTTTAACTAGTGGAGACAATTAAACTGGTGCTCGTTAAGAGACACAGCAGACTGGTGTTCTCCCTGGAGTCCTGTCTGTCTGTCTGTCTGTCTGTCTCATACCCCCCCCCCCCCCCCCCCCCCATTACCCTCACTATTCTGTCAGTGACAATTAACACGGGACCATGACTTCATCCACTAATGGATATGAAGGGAGCTGACAGGACAGCAGACTGTGGCGTATACAATATGGATGGCACCCGGTCTGTCTGTCTGTCTGACTGTCTGACTGTATTTCTTTCTTTCTGTTCATCTCAGTTGCCTCAGTTTGGTTCAACCAACATTTCTTGGAAGCAGAAATAATCTCAAATTAAACCTCAGTGGGCGGAGCCAAAGAAGCACAGTTTTCCAGCTAAATTAGCCTGAAGCCCAGTGGAAAAGGAAAGAGCTAAGAGAGGAGCTAGCTAATATTATGAAGCCTAGCGCTCTGCTGCTAACTGAAAAAAATACAACCTAGCCATACTAAGTTATCTAGCTGAGCTTCCAAGTTCAAACTAGCCATGCTAGCCTATAGCTAGCTAGGTTAGCTAGTTAGCTAGCCTGCTGACCTTTCCCAGTTAGCTAACTTGTACTCTAAAAAAATGTGGTTATTTAGGTTTAACTCAACCAATGTTCTTAGTAGCATTTTAAAACAACAATATATTATTGTGGAATAAATGTGCTGCCTTCTTTCTCACACCAGTGGTACTAGTGTTTCTCCAAATTAAGACTACATTTCCCATAAGCCCCATTGCTCCCTCTCTGTCTTCCCTGAAGAGGATCAACTTGTTGGAAGTGATTTCTCCATCTTCCTTTCTCTCCTTCCTCCATCTGCCATCGCCAGAAACTCTTTATCTTTAGCTCCGTTAGCGCTGGAAGAACAGCGCCCTCTTCCTGTTTGGTGCCGTAAAGCAATCCAGAAGATTTCCCTCCACATCGACCCGGTAGACACAAGGTAGAATACAGAGTAGAGGCTGGTAGAGGCTGACAGGCTGGTAGAGGCTGGTGCTGGTGGTGGTCTGGTTGTTTTACGGTAATGATACTAATGTCTCAGAAACAATGTGGTGATGATGGTAAAATGCTACACGTAGCACCTTTAATACCTAAAATATAAACAAACTGTCTTGTGAAAAGCCCAAACAGGCCTAGCGGTCCAGATGACCTTTTCTCTCAGCCAATCACGGAGCCACAGCCATGCAATCAGAATTAATTGGATTCTATTTCTGGCCACGTTGCTTTTGCCTCCACAGCAATTCTACTTCATCTTGCCTGTCTGTGTGTGTTTGGGTGATTGACTTGGAGGGGGGGGGGGGGGGGGGGGTGAGGGAGGTGAGGGGGGGCTAGAAAGAGAGTGAGCAGAAATACCGGCGTCTATATGTGTGTGCATGTGCGTGGATTGATTTTCAATAGCGCTGATGGTGTCCATGTGCTGGGGAGCGTTGGGCTGTGACGGACTTCTACCTGCACCACCTGAATACAACTCACAACTCATCAGCCAGAGAAACAACTGGGGGAAACAGCAGCACTTCTTTAGGCTGCCTGATTGGTTGACGAGGGATGGATATACCTAGCATGCTGTTTGCATTGCCATTACCCATGTTGGTTACCGATGAATTTAATCTTATTCTGCTGTCATGTAAACTGAGCACAGACTGAAGCAACATTTATAGACGTGAACCTGAACGTTTCCATGAAGGACCACTGATCTTGGATCATCGTCAGGTTGTCATATATGACAATAATATGACCTAAACTCTGCAACTGTGACAGACAAACCGCTGAGCTACAGTAACTTTATTAAGAAAAATGATGTACAAATACAGTAGTTTGTACTAGTATTACTACTACTAGTAATAATACTATCTAATATCTTCAGAAAATAAATGAGCTCAATTAAAATCTGCCTTTGGAAGCTTCATATTCCTTTAAATGGTTTAGTTGTCACAACCTCACAGCTCATGGTTTCTTATAAGAAACATCTTGCCACCATGGTTTAGTGGCGGTCAGATCTCGGCCAGATCAATACCTGGCTGTTTGCCTCTTAATGAATCTATCGTCTGAGATGTTAATCCAGTCCACTCAGCACTCCTCGGCTCAGTGAGATGGTAAAACCCTCTGAAAGGGGCCTCTAAGGTTACTCCCTGTTTTCAGTTTGTATTGACTGCTTGTTCAGCCATAGTGAGGAGAATGGGTGGGTGATGGAAGAGACGTAGGCTGGATCTGGTATTACGCAGCGTCCACAGTCTGCCAGGAGAATCGACTCCTTGCTGCCCTCTAGGCCGAAGACATGGACATGACATCCAATCACATTTACATTGTCCTCCATTCATTCATTTTAACTGGTTGCCTGTATATTATATATATATAAAACCTCTATATTCTCATTCTCACTCATATTCCTATTCTCCCAGGTTCTCCTGGACACTGCATGAGGATCAGCTCGCTCATGCTATATCCTATTTCTTAGGCCCAATCCCAATCCTTATTTGTACCCCTATGGCTTCGGCTTGGCCCTACCCCTTGGCCCTCGGTAGCGAGGGCTAAGGGGAAGGGGTAGAAATTATCTCCCTAAGTATTGGGACAGCACTTCGACGCTGATACGTCATCGATAAACAGACGGGACGAGTTTGTTGTCGGAGATTACTATGGCAACAATGGTATTATCACAGTGACATTTGCCGTTCATCTGATGGAGATAGAAAAGCATGGACGCTCGCGATTCGTTCACAACTTATACGTTTCACGCTACCAATCGATCAAACAAGTCATCCAATAAAAAAGACCACTGCTTCATTACCAGTCCACTTCATGACAGAATAGTGTTAGCGGTGCTCTGTAGTCTAGCAAGCCGCTCCTAACGTTACCCTGCCAGTCTGCACTGATATTAGAGGAGCCGTAACAAGTGCAGCAACTTCGCTGCTGGACTTTAGTTATATTTCATCATATACCATCAAAGGGGGAAATGCGACATGTAAATATATCAAAATGCGGGACTGTCATGCACAAATCAGCCTAAAACAATGTTGTAACGTAACGTAACTAACTAACGAAGTAGAGACATCGGCATATTAGCGATTTTTTTTAATGCTTTTTATAAAGAAACGGTCCATAATACATTGCAACAACATTAAACTAAGATAATACCACGGTTGGAATATTTTTAAAATCTTTATTAACGAAGAAAATACTACATTTGTGGTTCACTTCGGATGGTAGCGTAGCGGTCCCCATGATCTTCCTGTTACTTCCAGAGATTCGCAGGGCATTCTGGGTAGCCCTTGGTTTGAAGTGTGCCTCTGAAAAATCTCCGTTTGAAGGGCTAGAAACGGCTTCGGCTTGGCCCTCCGCCTTCAAAAATAGAGTATTGGGACAGCCCTACCCCTTCACGTGAACGCGCAAAACGGAGGGGTAGGGCCAAGGGGTACGGTTTAGGGGTGTATTGGGATTGGGCATTACTATCAGTGATAAAATTACAAAACTGACCCCATATCAGCCTTTTGAGCATCTTTCATTCTGTCAAAACAGACATTGTCCCATCGGATCATATATTTTAGCAACTTTATTGTGAAGGCAGTGTGTCCTACTGGTTACAAAGACTGTGCTCTAGAGGACGTGAGTTCAAGCCCGTGTTGGGAAGCGTCTACGCTGCAAAACCGCTGACTCCCTGCCAGCTCCATGCGTTCTACTTCTAGCAAAACATTATAATTATACTGGACATCACAGCTGTCCAACGAGGCACCTTGGATGTTGAAACAGTAGATGGCGCTGTGGTCCAGGTTAAATGCCACTTCACAGCTGGAGGCTCCAGTCAGCGGAGAGCTTCTCTTATATCAGCAACCCATAAACAAACTAAAGATTTACAACCTGACATTCGCCTTGCGTACGTTTTATAGGATAACATTCAAAATAGAGCAGGAGATCTAAAGCTCAAAATAAAGATGATATGAAAATATCCCGTCGTGATGACCCGTGTGATCTTTCACCTCCACGTCTCTTGGTCTGCCTGGGCCACGGAGTTGGGCGAGATCAACCCGGCAAAAACCACTTTGGACTTGACGGCTTTGCCTTTCCCTGCATCCTCCAGCCTCGTCCTCGACGTCTGGCACTTCTCCAGGCAGCCCCCGCAGAGGGAGCTCCCGTGGACCAGGTAAAGGCTCTCCACCCTCTTGATGGAATCCAGACCGGGGGGCTGCTCAGGGAGGATGGGGTTCCCGTCCATGTTGACCCTCTCGAGGTGGCCCAGCTTCCGGAGGCAGTCGGGGTAGCGGGTCAACCGGTTGTTGAAGAGGCCGATGTGGCGCAGCTCCTTCAGGGCGCCGATGGAGGACGGGGCGGCGTCCAGCTGGTTGAGGCCCAGGTTGAGCTTGTGGAGCTTCATTAGCAGGCCGAGCTCGCTGGGGAGGGAGGCTGTGGTCAGACGGTTGTTGCACAAGTTCAGGATCAGCAGGTTCTGGAGGCGACCGATGGAGGCGGGAAGCTGCTCCAGCTGAGGAGGGAAGAGACAGTACCCACAATACAAACTGTGAGGTTTGTAGACATGCTTGTTCTACCGCTCCAACATGTATTTGTACTTGAAACCTGCTTGTTGAAAGATCTTATGAATTAATTTGACTTGACAGCGTGGTCAAATTTATATACAGATAAATGAATGAATGAATGAATGAATGAATACAGTATAGCTGTAGATAAATCCTCAGGTCCTTACAAAGTCTTAAAATGTCTTAAATCAGTTATTACAGGTGTTATTTTCTCACCATGACAGGTTTCTTTGCGCTGCATGTTCACTCTCAGATTAATCCAGAAACAATCTGCATCTAATCTGCTTTACTAAACACCTTTATCAATTCATCTCCTGGTGTCCTTTTTCTTATTTTGCCAATTTATAGTTTCACAACTTTCACCAGCTATGTTCAGTTGGAAACAGTCAAAATACTTCTTTATTTTGGTCTAAAAAAATCTATTCCAGGTAGCATTAATAAAGTCTTAAAGAGTCTTGAATTGGGCTTTCTGACACTTATCACACTGTGGTATAGTACTGAAACTGTAGTAGAAATATTTATTCCATACTATCAGGGCGCTGTGATGCAGAGCCTTCCGACTGATCACTTGTAGGGTATAGAGTATATTTGTAGAGTATAATAAACATTCACACATACTCACATACACCATATAAAGATGTAGATGAAGGCCGTAGAAACCAGCTAGTTAGATAGTTTGTTGGACTGGTTATAGTGGTATATTGTATGTCTCAATTAGATTTTTCCAATTTGTCTTGAGGATTGGAGCAAGAACTCCTACCATGAATGCATGTGTATAGTAGTAACCCTAACCCTAACCTTCGCCCCACGCCTCTCCGAGAAGCTACGCCACACCGACTCCCCCGCCTACTCACATGGTTGCTGTGCAGATCCAGGAAGCGGAGGTTGACGAACTTGTCGATGAAGTCTGGGATCTTTCTGATCAAGTTCCTGCTCAGGTCCAGTTCGTCCACGTCGCACAGCTTCAGGATGCACTTTGGCACGGCGGTGATCTCCTGGTTGCTGAGGTCCAGGCGCCGCTTGCCGTCCACGGTCAACTTGAGGCAGCTCTTGGCCTTCTGCAGCGTGATCTTCTTACCTCTAGGCTCGGCGGGTTTCTTCTTCCCCTTGGCCATGTTGCTGTGCAGACACAGGAAGGGGAAGTGTTTGTAAGTGCGTGTAGTTGCCGGGATTCAGTAATCCACTGTGACAAAGGAGCTGACAGTGGAACAAGCGTACAGGATTATGTTACCCATCAAAGTTCACATCAGATGAAACAGTAGACGAGGGCGCGCTTCACCCTTCATCCTCCCTTAGCTAAAATATGTGCAACTCTATCAGCCTCGTTCCACGACAAAGGAAATTAAATAACAGTTGCCGTGCCATTATAGTAGCATTGACATGTACAATACTGTGGTGCAATAGTCAGGATGCTGCAATCACCGTGCTCCACCGGTTTGTTCTCAACTTTGTTTTCATTAGATTTTTAATATAATTTGCGTCAATCATGTTTCCAGTTTTTCTTTAATCTCACTTTCACAACAGTTCCATTATACTAATCAAGAATATGTCTGATAAAAACTTGCAACTGGCATTGCCGTTGTCTGTTGTCTTCTGTGTGAGCCCTCTTTAGCCCTCTTGAGATTGTCAGTCTCTTGAACAGTCAATCAAAGAGCTCTCTCTCACCGACGGCCTCAACAAGCTCAATCGGCCGTAAAGGCCTCCGACTAGGGCCAACGGTACAGGTGCTTTTCCAATACACAGGCAAGGGTGGAAGTAACTCATTACATTTACTCCAGTTACTGTATTTAAGTAGCTTGTGTACTTGTGCTTTTTTGAGTATTTCTTTGAATTCAGTAACTTTACTTTTACTTAAGTATGTTTTAACGTTTGTATTTTACTTAACTACATTTGAAATCAGATCCATTACAGAGTACAGATGCTGTATTCTCTCCTCCACTAGCATCAGAAACTGGACCAAACCTGCACAGGCATGTGGAGGAAATGTTACTTGAACTAACTGTACCATTAAATACTCCAGGATAGTAGCTTGGTTAACAGTATTGTTGCTTTGAGTTAGCCTGGTTGTTGCTAGCTAGTTGGCTAGCCTGCTAGATGGCTGGATAGCTACTAGCAGAGGAAACAAATAATGTTATTGATTAATTATCATAGATTACTAGTTACTATAATGATATCACACTTGTTGATTCAAGCTTTACTGAATTCATGTACTTTATTAAGTATTTTTTCTTAGTTTGAACTAACTTTGTAACTTTTACTCTGAGTATATTTTAAATGAGCTACTTCTACTTGAGTAAAATGTCAGCAAAGTAACAGTACTTGTACTTGAGTAGTGTATTTCAGTACTCTTTCCACCCTTCCATACAGGTTAATACACTGGAATAAAGTACTACTGGAAAGAACATTAACTGACACTTGCTATTACATCAAAACCTGTTAGAGAATAAAAAGTGAGATCATAGAATAGTAAGCAGTAACTGGCCATGTAGTCAAACCATCTTTTCTCTAGAGGGAGATTAAACAGATTTATATCTACTTTTATCTACTTGAAAATGTAAAAACAAAAAACTACAGTGGAGAAACTTTGGAGCTTTGATCTCTTACCAGAACCAGCCTGCCTGCTGCCTTCGATCCAGACACAGGGATCCTCGGGTCAGCGTCCTCCTGTCTCTCCGGCCTGTGAATTATACATCAAGATGCCACCGAAGAGCCATGTAAGTCACAACCAGGAAGTGTCAGATCGGTGTAGCGTGAAGTGGAAAGACTAGACTTGTTCAGCCGCCTCATACTGGATTTGTTTTCTTTTGTTTCCAGGCAACTGGTGTTTGGTCCTGGTAGTTTATGACCGGGGCTGAGGCCTGCAGGGGGATCAGCTTTGGAGGTTTGTTGTTTCTCTTGCTGTATTCACCAGAAATGACAGAATAACCATATTGGCCTTTTAATAAAAATAAAAATCTGGTTTCGGCCTGTCAGTGCTGCCCACTGCTGGTCTGATGGAGGTGAGGATGTGGCAGCTTCAGGCTGCCTCACCCTGCCTTAAGGTTTCATGCCCCATGATGGTTGAAATGCTGCTTCGGAGGCTTTTCCACCCTGATGAGAATACCATTTTTGGGAAACACTGAATACTTCTACTTTTGGCCTGAAAATGGTCAAAATATTATATAAAATATTGAAAATCTGCTATTGGCAGCTTAAAATCCCAAAATATCAGTATCGATATCAACCTTCAAAAACCCATATCAGTTGAAGCCTACACCGCCTACTTGACAACGACCTTTCTCTCATGAACCTGTGAAAGTATTACATCTCCCAAACACATCATATGCTCATGCTCATATAACCATCAGATAGTTAATCTGATGGGAAATACAACAACACACAATCAGGTTTGTACACTTTGTACTTATATTGTGTTTTTACACCCTGGTAAGTATATTACAGAAATTTTGATCACAGTAATATTGTGCACTTACAATACCTTTCCAAGGGTAATGCCAAATGACAGCACAATATTATACTGTAATGGTCACTGCACGTGTACTAATTGTTGATATATTAATATATTTCAGCATGCACAGTACTAGAAACTTGACTACAGTGGCAGCCATTATACTCATCTCCCTTCATGCATCTCTCCTGCATTAGTGCTGCAGACAATCCTCTCTTGAACGTTATTCCTTGTAGCGTCTGACGGCTGAAAGAGTATTTCTAAGTTAATAAGTTTTGGAGCAGAAATGTCGCAGCAGTTCAGCAAGCATGCACTTAAAAAGTAGTATGACTTCTACAATGACTACATGTTCAAGATGAAATGCAGAAATGGAAAGAAAGGAAAGCCATTCCTGCTTGATCCCTGTCACCTCGGTGTGATTTCATTCTGAATGTCTGTTAATGGTAATAAAATGTAATTTCTTTGTTACTGTTAATACAGTGAAGATCTCTACATTTTGGCATGTGGCTAACTGTTTCTGGCAACATATCATTACGTTCAACATGATAGAACTTTTTTTTTTTTCAATTTAAACTTCATGGTCCCATAAGGACAATTTGGTTTGCAGGCAGGGTTTACAATAGAACAAATTATAAGATACTGTCAAGTCAAAAGTTTGTTACGGTGCAATAAAATGTCAGAAGTAGGACGCTGACATCGACTCCCACTGCTGTGGATGTAAATAGCATCCAGTCTGACCCATTTCCCAAGCTTTGGTATGATATGGCAGTCACATGGCTAAATGTGACTAGCTAAATGGCTAACCATGCAACAGCCTCAGAAAGGCTAAATAACAACAACATAATGCTACTGTTCAAAATCAAAGAATACATTTATTAATCAGACTCACATAAGAACGGAGCACTGAGAGAATTTATGCACGATAACAATTCTGTCAAAATCAGCAGGAGTAGAAACAGCAGTTTGCGGCTTGCCTCTCTCGCTCTCTCTCTCTCTCCCCTCTATCTCTCTCTCTCCCCAACGGTGGAAATGGAATTAGGGCTGTAAATTGTATTTACCACCATGAAAAGCAAGCAGGCTGAGAAACCGAACTAAGTGACGTGTCTGTCTGTCTATCGATCTCCTCCGCTCCATTTCAGTGGGCTACTATGGACGCCCCGACATACACCAATGGAAATATTTGTCTATAGATACATAAAGCTTAAACTGAGGGGGCAAAAATACAACTAAGGGGCTAAGCATATTTTACTCTTTCATATGTAGCTCCTAATGCTCAATGTTGTGTAACTTTTAAACTGTTTTTAAATTGTTTTTATCATTTTGTTCATCATCAGTTTGTCTCCCATTTTTTTATTTTGTCTTCTAAAGCACTTTGTAACTTTGTTTTGAAAAGTGCTATATAACAAAAGTTTATTTCTATTATTATTAAGATGTGCCGGATTATTAGAGTTTGTGCGGTTCTCCACAATGTGGCCCAGATCCTCTACTGACCCACAGACAGTAGCTACACCTTTACGGTGCTCAACCTCACTGATGAGCCTCAACCTCACTGATGAGCCTCGATCTCGCACTCCGCAAATTTCGGCTTTCTTGCAGCTGGCGTCTCTCAGTCTTTCCCTCATTGATAGTCAACAAAGGCTCCTTAACAACGTCGGCATATTCATGACCTATTTAGCATTGCCCATTTATGGTTGATTGTGGGACGACACTATGAGGAGTAGTGGGCGGACACTGGGAGGAGTACACAGCCGCACAATTCACCGCAGGTGGTTTTTATAAAGAGAAAACTGCGTACAGGTGTGTACCGCACGGTTTTATAAATCTGATTTTTTTCTTGCGTTAGTGGATTCTGAGGTTTGGGCGGACGCAATGTTCTACGCAAAGTTTTATAAATGAGGCCCCTGGAGACACGCCAGCCGTTCCCTGCATTTGTTAAATTCCACCACCAGCACACCTGATTCAACTTAACGAGCCCTTGATTAGTTAAATCAGGTGTGCTGGTGGTGGAATTCAACAAATACATGGAACGGCTGGTGTGCCTCCTGGGGCCTCATTTATAAAGGTTGCTGGCACAAAAAAGTGGCGTTAAGGGGCGTGAAATGTGCGTACGCATATTTTACCGCAAACGTCCGGATTTATAGAAAAATTCTATGCGGTAAAATGTGCGCACATCTACGCATCCTTTCACCCATGCGTAGAGTTGCCCGCAAAGTTTTTCAGACACGGGAATCAGCGACGCCCGATATAAAGATCACAAAATAAAGCTCAGTCCTCTTAAAAACATAGTTTTATAAGTGTGCTTTCACAGGGTTTGTGGTCTGTTGTATCTGTTAAGTCACTACTTAAAACCTATTTTTATAAAAGGCATTCTCTTAACTCTTATTTTATTCATTATTTTACTGGGCGGCGCCAGGATGAAGTGAAATAAAACTTATTGATCTAACCATGCAATAGCCTCAGAAAGGCTAAATAACAACATAATGCTACTGTTCAAAATCAAAGAATACATTTATTAATCAGAGACTCACATAAGAACGGAGCACTGAGAGAATTTATGAACGATACCGATTCTGTCAAAATCAGCAGGCGGAGGAGTAGAAACAGCAGTTTGCGGCTTGCCTCTCTCTCTCTCTCCCTCTAACCTCTCTCTCTCTCTCTCCAACGGGGGAAATGGAATTAGTGCTGTAAATTGTATTTACCACCATGAAAAGCAAGCAGGATGAGAAACCGAACTAAGCGACGTGTCTGTCTATCGATCTCCTCCGCTCCGTTTCAGTGGGCTACTATGGACGCCCCGACCATAGTCTATAGATACATAAATACATAAAGATACATAAAGCTTAAACAGAGGGGACAAAAATATAACTACGGGGCTAAGCATATTTTACTCTTTCATATGTAGCTCCTAATGCTCAATGTTGTGTAACTTTTAAACTGTTTTTAAATTGTTTTTATAATTTTGTTCATCATCAGTTTGTCTCCCATTTTTCTTTTTGTCCTCTAAAGCACTTTGTAACTTTGTTTTGAAAAGTGCTATATAACAAAAGTTTATTTCTATTATTATTAAGGTGTGCCGGATTATTAGAGCTTGTGCGGTTCTCCACAATGTGGCACAGATCCTCTACTGACCCCCAGACAGTAGCTACACCTTTACGGTGCTCAACCTCACTGATGAGCCTCGATCTCGCACTCCGCAAATTTCGGCTTTCTTGCAGCTGGCGTCTCTCAGTCTTTCCCTCATTGATAGTCAACAAAGGCGCCTTAACAACGTCGGCATATTCATGACCTATTTAGCATTGCCCATTTATGGTTGATTGTGGGACGACACTATGAGGAGTAGTGGGCGGACACTGGGAGGAGTACACGGCCGCACAATTCACCGCAGGTGGGTATTTATAAAGAGAAAACTGCGTACAGGTGTGTACCGCACGATTTTATAAATCTGAATTTTTTCTTGCGTTAGTGGATTCTGAGGTTTGGGCGGACGCAATGTTCTACGCAAAGTTTTATAAATGAGGCCCCTGGAGAGGGTTGGGAACCACTGAGTTACATATACAGTATTAAGGGATATGACTGACGCGGAGGCGAAGAATTCGTCCCCAAACATTGTCTACGAGTACGGTCTCATATATTTTTATCATCATGAATAAAATATTTTCAATCAATCAATCAATGAGATTGGCCATTTCAAGCCCCTGCAGGTTATTGTGTCACGTGTGATAGTACAACATGACCCTTTGAAGTGTGTAGTCACACAAGGCCCCCGGCAGGCCACATAGGGGGCTTCTGAAAAAACTTACTCCTCAAAGGGTTAATGTCACGTTAATTTAACGTTAGTGGGGTTAGGCTAACAGGCTAGCCTCAGAGAATATAGCTAGCTAGCTAGTAGCTACCTTGTTTTTTGTTGTTGTTTTTTACCTGAAATATGCGACTAAGTTTTTCTGCAGTCATGTCTTCTTCCCTGAGACACACTCTTTTATTGTTTCGTAAAACCACGTACTGCTCCATGTCCATGTCCATGTATCACGGTCGATTACACAGCACCGTACTTTCTTCCCTTTTTTCTACACACGCTCTTGCCTTGCAAATGGCAACATCCTGTCTCATAATATGAAAAAACAGGCCTTTTTTTGTTCCTGTTTTCTATTGATTTTATTTTTTGTTATACGAAATAGAAAATCAAAATCAAACCATTTTTAAAATTTCGCTCATCTGTTTTTGACCACGAAAATGAAAAACGGCTTGTATTTCAATTTTAATTTTTGTATTTTAAAACAAAAATCTAATAACCATTCGTTTTTTGTTTTTTAATACCCGTTTCTGAAAGGAAAATCGAATGACCAAAAGATACACGGACCTAGGACCAGCGCGGATACAGTACGCAAATTGTCGTCAGTCACTCACGGATGCAGCCCTCATCCAAGTATCGTTAACCACCAGCCACAGAAACACGGAGCTGTGTTTGTTAAGCCACAGAAACACGGAGCATATTTACCCTCCCCCACCTCACCGTGAAAATTTGGTCATGTCTGAGCATGTTGTGTAGCACTAAAATCCGAATAAATTAGTCATTTTGCACCCATTTTTTGGTGACGTTAGCTGTATAAACTGTGTGTTAGCTGAATGAACCGTGTGTTAGCTGAGCAATTTGATGGCTAGAAAACTGTTAACGAAGTTAGCTAAAGTACAACAGCATGGTGGCGACACTATTAAAAAAAAAAAACACCCAATAAAGTTATGTGCAGGAAGACAGGGTCGCTATTTATTTACATTTTGCTAGCGCTCTACTTACCGGCGTATGGAGTCCTCCAAGTGATTTTCACCGCGGTGTCTCCGAGACCGTTGCTTGTTGAAAAAGCCGGGTAGATTTCGAATCCACTCTCCTTGCGCGCGAATGGCGTACGTTCTGCACAAAACTTACTCACTTTCTTAAGTTGTTGTTAGAGATGAAGACTATTGAGTTAGAATGAGTAATAATTAAAGTTCTTTAAACTGATCGGTATGATTGCTCCATACTCAAAAATTCTCACTGGTATTTACAGAAAATATTATGGATATCTTTAAAATATAATTCGTTACTCAAATACTCATTTCTTTTTGTGAAATAAACTTAAATAATAGATGTAAATATAAGACAAAATTAACTGTTGGATTTTTAAGCATTTATTTTGGTACGTCCAACTCAAATAAGCACTTAAGTGATTTTCAGAGATTTTATTAAGGTAGTATACCTTCTTATTATTGTGATATTTACTAAGGCCCTGAATTACTTTTTAGAGTGCATTGTACTTTCTTAACATTGTACTTTTTCTTATTATATTTCTTTTTATGTTTTATATGTTTTTTAAATTATGTCTGTTTGTCTTAGCATTAGCGTTAGGTGTCGAAGAGACACAAGAATTTCATTGCACACTTTTGCTTCTGTGAACGTTGTGTACATGACAATAAAAACCTTGAACCTTGATCTTTCACCTCCACGTCTCTTGGTCTGCCTGGGCCACGGAGTTGGGCGAGATCAACCCGGCAAAAATCACTTTTAGTCAGGACCGAAAATTGAAAAAGACCCTAAGAAAACAACATGGTAGGCATTTTTGAGGAAAAGCACTTTATGCATTGTTTCTGTATGATTTTTTAGTGCTGAATCCATTTCTGCCGGTTGCCCAGCTGTAAAAGTTACCGTTTAGTCATAATTATTGATTAATTAGCATAATTATTGATTAATCGCCCAAAGTTAGAAATGGCTATCAATTTCCTATTTGTTAATATTCTATATATGATTGTTTGGTATCATTGTAAAGGGGACCTTCTAGGCTTTCATTTAAGCCCATGATTGTGTCTTTCTGACAAACACAGAGGTCACATGACCTCTTTAAACCATAAATTACACACATTTCCCCACAATTTTCGCCTAAACTATATAGTTTCTTTTATCCCTATGGGATCAAGGGATATCAAGGACCCAAAAGCCAACAATCTCAATACTTAATGGACTTTGAGGATTCAGGAAATGTATGATATACCCATACTATTTCTTTGTGAGAGGTTATTGTGAGCCTTAAAATAGCAGTAACCGGCTCAAGCCCATTCACCTCCATTCATTCTTTGGACCAGCATTATGTTAAAAAAAAAAAATAATTACCACACCAATTGTTTAGATATAATGATATTATTAATAATACTAATGCAATAATAATCAAAGGCCAGGTAGACATTTTTCATCCATTTAATTAATCAGTAAAATTCACTGAACATGGCCACTAATTACAAATATGGATAGTAATGATTGGATCAAAACAGCATTACAATTTCTTTGTGATCACATTTTTTTATTTTCTTCAGTGCATTACATATTCATGCAAAGGTCACTTGACTTTCGGCACTGACAAGATGCAGTGCATGGGTTTGGCTTGCAGCCGCATTGGGCTGTCTTGCATCCAGTTGTGCAGCCACAGGTCACTAGCTCCTCACAGGCATCTGGAACTGCAGGCAGCGACATGAGTTCAGGAACAAGCACACTGTCCTCCATCTTCCATCCCATATTTTCAGGGGGTGGCAGCACCGGGTACTGCAAGTGGGCCTCCCGCCAGACCAAAGTCTGGAAGTGAACACGCTGGATGTGAAATTTCAGAGCATCTCTGGTGGGTGGCAGTCTCTCTATGGTCATGCCCTTGACAAACATGCCCAAACGGACTTCATTGATGTTGTTTGTGTTGATTGCACCATATAATTTGCAGAAGAACACTTCTGCATCCATGATGGTGGAGTCACTAAGCTCAGGACCTTCACCAAGCCCCTTGAGTAGATGGCTGTGCTGTCTAAACACATTCCAGCAGGTCTTCTTCGTGTGTCCTGCAATGTATGATGTTGAGTCACTCCCAGTCAGTGCATGGAAACCTGGAAGCAGCTCAATGACCTCTTCTTCCATCTGCAGCTTTTCCACAACTGCATGAATGGGGATGTACTTTCTGTCCTTTGCTGTCCCTGCTTTCATCCAGATTTGTTGGCATGGCATTCTGTGGAAGTAGGCGATCAGCAAAATCAAGACATCGGTGTCTCTTGCAGACACAACAATGGTTTCCGCTCTGCTTCTAATGCAGTGAAGAACAATTCTTGTATCTGCTTCTTCATGTTTAGCTTCCAAGCCGTCTGTGTCAAAGGTTGGGTCAGAAGCTTCGACCCTCTCTTCATCGCTGAAACCACCTGCGGCAACTATGGTTTTGTTTGCTGGTGCCCTCAGAATCAGCTGTTGGGAGAGAAAGCGAGCAAGGTCTGCCTTGTTGTCTTGGTGAGCAATGAAGTTCTCCCACTTTGCAGGAAGTGGTAAATCTCTGTTTGTAACTGGTCGTCTGATTGCCACTGAGCCTTTCCCACGCCGTTTCCTTGTTCCGCCTTTGATTGAGTGCTCATGGTAGCGATCGAAGAGGACATCAATTCGCTGGAACTGTGTGCCACTTTGAAGAACAGATTCAACAAAGGTGTCTGGCAGGTCTCCAAAGGTCTTGGCTTCTTGTGATTTTCCAATGGAAATGATTAGAGCTTGTCCATCAATGACTAGCATTGGTTCACACTGTAGATCTGTGGCTTTGAGGTCACTGGGACATGGTATGTCAGCTGTCAAGATCTTGGCAAATATTGCCTTCGAACCTGAACGAAGCTGCCCATTAACCTCTGCCAAAGACAGAGGTACAACAAACAGTTCGTGCATCATTATGTTGTCCAGGTTGACTACGTCCTGCTTCGTAGGCTGTGATGAGACGCTGTAGGATGTTTTTTTTTTTTTTTTTTGCCTTTCCAGTTTTGGTATCTGACTGTTTCACTTCAAACAGTGAGGAAAAAGTCAAATACTTGTTCTGTGTCAGTTTGTCCCTGAAGCTCACACTTCTCTCTTTAGATGGCATCAGCCTCTCCTTGACAAAAGCATCCAACTGATCTTGCCCTTTCTGTGGAGCGTTCAACAGGTCATCTTCAATATCCTGTGTAGCCAAGTCATTGTTTGCAATGTTTTGCAGTGTCTGGGGCAGGTTAGTGGAAAAGAGACCAAATCTCTGCAAGACAGTGAGCAAAGAATCTTCATCTTTTGAGTCCCGTTTCATTCTGCCTTTTGTGGTTTCATTGTGGATGCAGTCGTCACCGGTTCCCAGACCCAAGGCCACCTTGGTGTCATGGGCAAGATCACTTCGGAGGTTGAAAGACAGAGCCCACCGACTGAGAGCTGAAGATGTCTTTGTGATTCCAATAATGCCTCCTCCCTTTTTGCCGATACAGCCTAGCCACTCCTGACTTTGATCTGGGTCCACTTGGTTGAAGCATTGTGACAAACGTTTGACCACAAAGTTTCCGGCATCAAACTCCCTCTTGACTTGCTGTGGAAGTTGGTGCATCTCATTCAGGTAGATGGTCCCCCAGCGAGCATAGTTGGTATGATTGTACCACATGAAGTAAGGCAACATTCGCTGGAATGCATAAAGGTGCAGGTCCCAGATCCCATCTCTCTGAGCGCGAATGAACAACAAAAGGATGTGGACCATCTGCATGTAGCCCCACCAAACACAATATTATTGAACATTGGGAAGTGCCCTAACTATGAGCCTAAACCAGGATAGGCAACAGCGTATAACATCCAATTTAACTTGGAGGAGGAAATATAGAAAACCAGGGGCCTTATTTGAAGGGCAACCGGTGGATTCTTGTTTGGGACATCTTGAACTTTCAAAAAATGCTGGTTGCCCACTTTTCCTCAAAAATGCCTACAGGGTCACATGATTCTGAAGTTACAGCCCAGTCTATTTGGACTTGACGGCTTTGCCTTTCCCTGCATCCTCCAGCCTCGTCCTCGACGTCTGGCACTTCTCCAGGCAGCCCCCGCAGAGGGAGCTCCCGTGGACCAGGTAAAGGCTCTCCACCCTCTTGATGGAATCCAGACCGGGGGGCTGCTCAGGGAGGATGGGGTTCCCGTCCATGTTGACCCTCTCGAGGTGGCCCAGCTTCCGGAGGCAGTCGGGGTAGCGGGTCAACCGGTTGTTGAAGAGGCCGATGTGGCGCAGCTCCTTCAGGGCGCCGATGGAGGACGGGGCGGCGTCCAGCTGGTTGAGGCCCAGGTTGAGCTTGTGGAGCTTCATTAGCAGGCCGAGCTCGCTGGGGAGGGAGGCTGTGGTCAGACGGTTGTTGCACAAGTTCAGGATCAGCAGGTTCTGGAGGCGACCGATGGAGGCGGGAAGCTGCTCCAGCTGAGGAGGGAAGAGACAGTACCCACAATACAAACTGTGAGGACGATGACAAAAAGACATGCTTGTTCTACCGCTCCAACATGTATTTGTACTTGAAACCTGCTTGTTGAAAGATCTTATGAATTAATTTGACTTGACAGCGTGGTCAAATTTATATACAGATAAATGAATGAATGAATGAATGAATGAATACAGTATAGCTGTAGATAAATCCTCAGGTCCTTACAAAGTCTTAAAATGTCTTAAATCAGTTATTACAGGTGTTATTTTCTCACCATGACAGGTTTCTTTGCGCTGCATGTTCACTCTCAGATTAATCCAGAAACAATCTGCATCTAATCTGCTTTACTAAACACCTTTATCAATTCATTTCCTGGTGTCCTTTTTCTTATTTTGCCAATTTATAGTTTCACAACTTTCACCAGCTATGTTCAGTTGGAAACAGTCAAAATACTTCTTTATTTTGGTCTAAACAAATCTATTCCAGGTAGCATTAATAAAGTCTTAAAGAGTCTTGAATTGGGCTTTCTGACACTTATCACACTGTGGTATAGTACTGAAATAGTAGTAGAAATATTTATTCCATACTATCGCTGTGATGCAGAGCCTTCCGACTGATCACTTGTAGGGTATAGAGTATATTTGTAGAGTATAATAAACATTCACACATACTCACATACACCATATAAAGATGTAGATGAAGGCCGTAGAAACCAGCTAGTTAGATAGTTTGTTGGACTGGTTATAGTGGTATATTCAGGGGTGCACATAACTTTTTTAGTGAGTTACTCAGGTGAGTACCAGGAGATAATGTTTGGTACTCACTCATGTTTGTCAAATAAAGGATGGTTGAAATTCTTTGAGCCTTTATAAAACGCACCTGTTTTGTCTGCTAGATGGGGATGCGAGTGGCAAATCTTGCACCACATTTCAGTGTGCTCATCGTTAGCTTCAAGCCACGGCACATCTTGTAGCCACTTTTCTGAAAAAAGTCTTCTTCGGCTCCGGCTCCGGTTGGCGTTTCTTTGTAGGTGGCGAAACGCCAAAGAA
This sequence comes from Hoplostethus mediterraneus, assembly GCA_034670385.1. NCBI lineage: Eukaryota > Metazoa > Chordata > Actinopteri > Trachichthyiformes > Trachichthyidae > Hoplostethus > Hoplostethus mediterraneus. Next base: position 918,953 of record JAXDDW010000130.1, on the reverse strand, counting down.
GCTGCTTAATGCCTGTTGTTTTTTGGACATCTCCGACAGTAGTTGACAAGCAACATGTGTAGATGAGATATGTGGTGTTGATAACGTAACGGTCAAGTACGCAAAGGCGTGTAGTGACACAAGTGACGTTACGCATTCCTGATTTTTTGTCGCGCATGCGTACCTGCGTACCAGTTATGTGCACCCCTGGGTATATTGTATGTCTCAATTAGATTTTTCCAATTTGTCTTGAGGATTGGAGCAAGAACTCCTACCATGAATGCATGTGTATAGTAGTAACCCTAACCCTAACCTTCGCCCCACGCCTCTCCGAGAAGCTACGCCACACCGACTCCCCCGCCTACTCACATGGTTGCTGTGCAGATCCAGGAAGCGGAGGTTGACGAACTTGCCGATGAAGTCTGGGATCTTTCTGATCAAGTTCCTGCTCAGGTCCAGTTCGTCCACGTCGCACAGCTTCAGGATGCACTTTGGCACGGTGGTGATCTCCTGGTTGCTGAGGTCCAGGCACCGCTTGCCGTCCACGGTCAACTTGAGGCAGCTCTTGGCCTTCTGCAGCGTGATCTTCTTACCTCTAGGCTCGGCGGGTTTCTTCTTCCCCTTGGCCATGTTGCTGTGCAGACACAGGAAGGGGAAGTGTTTGTAAGTGCGTGTATTTGCTGGGATTCAGTAATCCACTGTGACAAAGGAGCTGACAGTGGAACAAGCGTACAGGATTATGTTACCCATCAAAGTTCACATCAGATGAAACAGTAGACGAGGGCGCGCTTCACCCTTCATCCTCCCTTAGCTAAAATATGTGCAACTCTATCAGCCTCGTTCCACGACAAATGAAATTAAATAATAGTTGCCGTGCCATTATAGTAGCATTGACATGTACAATACTGTGGTGCAATAGTCAGGATGCTGCAATCACCGTGCTAAACCGGTTTGTTCTCAACTTTGTTTTCATTCGATTTTTAATATAATTTACGTCAATCATGTTTCCAGTTTTTCTTTAATCTCACTTTCACAACAGTTCCATTATACTAATCAAGAATATGTCTGATAAAAACTTGCAACTGGCACTGGCATTGTCTGTTGTCTTCTGTGTGAGCCCTCTTTAGCCCTCTTGAGATTGTCAGTCTCTTGAACAGTCAATCAAAGAGCTCTCTCTCACCGACGGCCTCCGCCACCGATTCAACATTCAATAAGCTCAATCGGCCGTAAAGGCTCCGACTAGGGCCAACGGTACGGTGCTTTTCCAATACACAGGCAAGGGTGGAAGTAACTCATTACATTTACTCCAGTTACTGTATTGAAGTAGCTTGTGTACTTGTGCTTTTTTGAGTATTTTTTTAAATTCAGTAACTTTACTTTTACTTAAGTATGTTTTAATGTTTGTAGTGGATCTGATTTCAAATGTAGTTAAGTAAAATACAGAGTACAGATGCTGTATTCTCTCCTCCACTAGCATCAGAAACTGGACCAAACCTGCACAAGCATGTGGAGGAAATATTACTTGAACTAACTGTATGATTACATACTCCAGGATAGTAGCTTGGTTAACAGTATTGTTGCTTTGAGTTAGCCTGGTTGTTGCTAGCTAACTGGCTAGCCTGCTAGCTAGCTGGATAGCTACTAGGAGAGGAAATAAATAATGTTATTGGTTAATTATCATAGATTACTAGTTACTATAATGATATCACACTTGTTGATTCAAGCTTTACTTAATTCATGTACTTAATTAAGTATTTTTTCTTAGTTTGAACTAACTTTGTAACTTTTACTCTGAGTATATTTTAAATGAGCTACTTCTACTCTAGTAAAATGTCAGCAAAGTAACAGTACTTCTACTTGAGCAGTGTATTTCAGTACTCTTTCCACCCTTCCATACAGGTTAATACACTGGAATAAAGTGCTACTGGAAAGAACATTAACTGACATTTGCTATTACATCAAAACCTGTTAGAGCAGGGGTGGCCAACCAGTCAGAGACTAAGAGCCACATTTTTTACTGTGTTACTTCAAAGAGCCACATCATACACATGGGCACACATGAACATCCCCCCATCCCTTCCTCTCACACACTCTCTCTCTCTCACACACACACAGACCTCTGCTCAGCCAGATTTACTGTAAATGTCACACACCAACATGATAATGACAGAAATTGACTCCTACAGTACTAAGACCACAGGCCAGTCATTTTCAACAATGAACATTGTGTGCACTGTCTCACACACACAAACTCTCAGTTCAACCAAGTCCACAAACAAAAATATAATAATTTACAATAGCGTTTTTCTCTTACTATGCATGTTGCTTAGTGGGACTTCTGGCATTCCTTGCCTTGAACAATCCTATTCAAATCTGGCTTGTATTCCGTTGTTGCCACTCTTAGCAATTCTTTCACATGTGTGTCAGTCAGAACAGATCGATGCTTTGATTTCACGTGTTTCAGGGTAGAAAACACAGACTCGCAGACGTATGTTGACCCAAACATTGACAGTATCTTAAACGCAGCCCGTTTGACATTGGGGTATTTTTCCATTGGCACACTTTTCCAGATCTCAATGGTCCCTTCCCTTAAAGCAGGTTTCAGTTGGTCCTCCTCACAAAGATCACTCATCTGTGACTAGCGGGGCTTTCAAACAGTCCGTCTCCGCATTAAATGGGTCGACGAGGAACGTAATCTGTGGCCTTTTCAGTTGTAGATCACGGAACCGAGTCACAAAGCTTTCGTGCAGGTTTTCAACCAGTGTTGCATATCTGGCTGTTTGCTTATTCAGGGCGGCGCTGGTGACTTGCCCGCTGGCTTTTAATACCATATTGAACTCAAGCGAAGCGAAGCGAATACGCATACACATACACATTAAAAAAAAACACAAACACAAACTTCGATATGAACGTAAGAGCCGCATGAAACCAGGCAAAGAGCCGCGGGTTGGCCAGGCCTGCGTTAGAGAATAAAAAGTGAGATCATAGAATAGTAAGCAGTAACTGGCCATGTAGTCAAAACCATCTTTTCTCTAGAGGGAGATTAAACAGATTTATATCTACTTTTATCTACTTGAAAACGTAAAAACAAAAAACTACAGTGGAGAAACTTGTTGCTTTGATCTCTTACCAGAACCAGCCTGCCTGCTGCTTTCGATCCAGACACAGGGATCCTCGGGTCAGCGTCCTCCTGTCTCTCCGGCCTGTGAATCTGTGAATGACAGAATAACGATATTAGCCCGATATTGGCCTGGTTTCGGCCTGTCAGTGCTGCCCACTGCTGGTCTGATGGAGGTGAGGATGTGACAGCTTCAGGCTGCCTCACCCTTCCTTAAGGTTTCCTGCCCCGTGATGGTTGAAATGCTGCTTCAGAAGCTTTTCCACCCTGATGAGAATACAAAATGACAGCGCAATATTATACTGTAATGGTCACTGTACGTGTAGTAATTGTTGATATATTAATATATTTCAGCATGCACAGTACTAGAAACTTGACTACAGTGGCAGCCGTTATACTCATCCCCCTTCATGCATCTCCTGCATTAGTGCTGCAGACAATCCTCTCTTGAACGTTATTCCTTGTAGCGTCTGACGGCTGAAAGAGTATTTCTAAGTTAATAAGTTTTGGAGCAGAAATGTCGCAGCAGTTCAGCAAGCATGCACTTAAAAAGTAGTATGACTTCTACAATGACTACATGTTCAAGATGAAATGCAGAAATGGAAAGAAAGGAAAGCCATTCCTGCTTGATCCCTGTCACCTCGGTGTGATTTCATTCTGAATGTCTGTTAATGGTAATAAAATGTAATTTCTTTGTTACTGTTAATACAGTGAAGATCTCTACATTTTGGCATGTGGCTAACTGTTTCTGGCAACATATCATTACGTTCAACATGATAGAACTTTTTTTTTTTTCAATTTAAACTTCATGGTCCCATAAGGACAATTTGGTTTGCAGGCAGGGTTTACAATAGAACAAATTATAAGATACTGTCAAGTCAAAAGTTTGTTACGGTGCAATAAAATGTCAGAAGTAGGACGCTGACATCGACTCCCACTGCTGTGGATGTAAATAGCATCCAGTCTGACCCATTTCCCAAGCTTTGGTATGATATGGCAGTCACATGGCTGCATTGATATCACACACACACACATAAATGCACAGACAAGTTTGTGTCAGCGGTGGGTGTGTTATATCACACAGTCACCCTTCAGACATTACTCAGACGCCTTTATATTTAGCCTGATGCATTTCGCATGACGCACGTTCGCTGCACGTACAGTAACTCGTACACGCCAGCAGATGGCGCCGTGTTTGTAAGTATCATGTTCAAAATCATCTCACTATACCTTGTCATCTGACCAGTTCGCATCCAGACATCCCTGAAGACCTCTGGAGTCAAATGTCTCACGCTGGCTTAGGGAACTCAGGAGAAGTTCCCTGATGATCATTGTGATGTCATAGAGAAACTAAACGCTGCTACATGACAGTTTCTTCCCACAAGCCATCAGGCTTTTGAACAATCACACCTGAGCCCCCCCCCCCCCCCCGCCCCCCGCCCCCCTCCACTGCTCGCACCCCCCCCCCCCCCCCCCCCCCACGCACAACAGGCCACTTTACCTCAAGGTCACTTTATTTTATACTCTGCTTCACTTTATAACTTATAACTTATATACTTATACTTGATTATTGTTTTTATAATATAACTGGTACTTATAACTTTTGTACTTTGTAACTCTGTACTTCTTTGTACTTTATAACCTTAGCATTGTACTTTCTTAACATTGTACTTTTTCTTATTATATTTCTTGTGTTTTTTAAAATTATGTCTGTTTGTCTTAGCATTAGCGTTAGGTGTCGAAGAGACACAAGAATTTCATTGCACACTTTTGCTTCTGTGAACGTTGTGTACATGACAATAAAAAAAAACAACCTTGAACTTTGACTCCCCTGATTGAGTCTCCCTGTTATATCCCCCCTCCCTCTTGGACTGAGCACTAGTAGGTTCATTCTAACACATGGGAAAGAAATGATGATCCCTGTAGTAATCTGTTCCGTCCTCATGACGCTACAGGCAATTACACTTTTCACTATAATGAATGGCGTGTGTCAGGAATACCATGATACCATTGGATCCAGACCACCAGTATGGATGGAGGCTGGGAGTCGGGATGGATGGGAGAGGGCGGTTACGCTTCAGTTCATAGATGGAAAGTGGAAAGAAATCTTTCACAACACGAGCCTCATCTGTCTTTTTGTGCAGCGTGACGGTGAAAACAGAGTGAAAGGAGTAAGAGTGTCTCATAGAAAAAACAAGAGTCCCCAGGCTGTTGCATGCTCCACACTTTAACTATTAACACCTGAACTGCTGTGACTTTTCATGCTCCACTTTTCCTTGTGCACCTCTCACCTCTCTGACTCTCATATCTCATATCGGAGGACGCCAGGCATCCAGGTCTCATAAATGATCTTAACCAGGTTATTCTAACCCAGTTATGACGTTTACAAACTGACCCAAAACTGGGAAGAGCAGTAATGTAAAACACTGATGCAGAAAACCAAAAAAATAAACATCTAAGACCAAATTTATAGAAACAAAATCTTTTGCACAGTGTTGTAGGTTTGATTCCCACTAGGCCCATCCTGGTAAGCTGTAGTTATTCCCTTATGACCCGCCCTTATAAGACTCGCTAAAACGCGACCTATCAGATGAGTCATTTCCTTCAGTCGTGTGAAGTTCAGGTCAGATGATATCCAGGTCACCCTGCAGGAAACCGACCTTGCTGACCTAATTGAGTGAGGCAGCGAGGACAGCAGGTCAGATTACATCTGATGATCTACAATGTGAGTGGAGCGTGTCTGTCTACACGTATGTACAGTATGTATGTGTGTGTGTGTGTGTGTGTGTGTGTGTTACATCTGAGCATGGTTGAGAGCATCAGAGAGAGAGAGAGAGAAACAAAGAAACCAATAGAGAAATAAGGCCTGTAGAGACTTTGCAGTTGTGTCACAAATCTCAAAGCAGCCACGCCTGGCGCCATCTTGGAGGTCCAGCAGGAATAATGGATCAATATACTACAACAACCATGCTAGAAAGAGAGATACCTTTTAACCAAACTACCAAAAACAATTTCAGTTTCTTAGGATTCATCTGACGGGTCTATGCTCAATCCTTTGATATTCCACAAGAAGCAATGTGTTTTTCCCATTCCCAAAATGGAATGAAAGCTAGCGTCGGCCAGGAATTGGATCTGGGCGACTCCTGAAGCTGGATGCTGCCAGTGGAGCCGGGTCAGCTGACTGCACCGGGAGCCTTCACATCTTCACGTTCACAACCTCGTCTACATCCTCGTTCGACTCCCTGCAGCATTTCATCAGTGAGGATGTCCATCCTTTCTTTCACTCCACATTTCCTTCCTTCCTCGTGTTGTGAAGCCGGTTTCTTCTTCCTGCTGTTGTCTGCTGGTCGGTACCAAGATGTCATTTAGTCTCATAACAACCCAAGGGCATCCTGGGGGATATGTCCTGTTGAGACTTCCAGTTGAGTATGTTTCCCTAATTTTCTTAGCTGTATCCTTTCCCAGTTTGTTGCTACAGCAGCCCGGTTATCTTCTGTTCATTGCTTCTTTCTCAGTGGCGACTCACAGGGCTGCTTGAACTGCACCAGGATCAGTTGGTGTCATCTCTCAAGCAATACATTCAACAACGTTGTGCTTCAAACTCCTTTAAAATCAGATATGTTTTTTGGATCTACATGAACCCACCCAAAATGCAATCTAACAAATAGTTAGGAACTACCTTAGTAGTTAGGAAAATAGTTCACACAAGTACCTCAAAATGCAAAGGATTATGGGTATAAGAGATTATGATAATGATTAGTGATGAAGGTTTATGTTTTTAAGGTCCCATATTATGGAAAACGGCTTATTCCTGGCGCTTATACAGGAAATAATTTACCTAAGCAGCTGAGAAAATTTGAAATCTGGAAGTCAACCCGTTTTTGTGTATTTTCCTTTTTCCAAAAACGGTGCCAAAGATAGGAGAAAAACAGCCCGTTTCAGAAAGTAGCCCCTTTGGACGTCATAAGGTGCAAGTCCAGCCCCTCTCAGAGCATGCCCACGCCCAGGTGAACAACCAATTCCATTTACGTCGTTGCAAAATGCAGCTCACGGCAGTGCCGCAAGCCGTTGCTTACGGTGCATTCCATTGTACTCGGAAATCGGAAACTCCGAGTCGGGCTTCCTAACTTCCAACCTAAATGTGTTCCAGTGCATCTGCTCGGGAAAACATAATCGCCCGCAGCAAACTCATGTTTGTATGGTAAGACTCAGAATGTTACAAGCATCTAAACTCAACATCAACTACTACAGCGCCATTAGTGAAGAGAATCGGCGCATATCACATTCGGACACCGTTTTTTCACGTACACAGGAATGTACCATTACTTTCTGACGAGTGAAGCTAAAACAACATATCTATGGCGACTCTCCAGTTATTATTTTGTAGGATGCAGGCAGCAACATAGATCCCTCGAGCCATCGGGCTCTTGAACGCACACACCTGAGCCCCCACCCTTATATATAACTTAGAACTTTTGTTCTTTATAACTTTGTACTTTTTCTATTATATTTTGTACTTTTTCTACACACACACACACACACTCACACACACACAAGATGCAGCTAAATGTAGTAGAGAAGAGAAGAAGAGGCTCTGAGGACCTTCAGCTCAATATGGAGACAAAGACGACAGCAAGGATGATTACTAGTTTGTAATCTGAACAAAAGGCTTGTTCACACACACACACACACACACACACACACCACCGCTGGTCACCTGTTAGCTGTCAGCTGAATTATCACCGTGGCGACTGAGCAGGTCAATTTACAGCCTCCACTTCCTGCTCCCATCTGCTGGGGATCAGCTGAGGTTTATGTGTGTGTGTGTGTGTGTGTGCCCCGATGCAACAAGATGAACCAGAACCACCATCAGGTCCTAGTTCACCTTGTCTCTCCTCCAGTAGGAAGGGAGGACCGCTCTGACCGCCACGGTGCGGGCCGTTCACTTCCTGGTAATTAACCAATCAGAGGTCAGGAAGGGGGCTGCCCCCTCTGTATTAGGTTCTGAACAGAAGCCAGCACGCACACACACACACGCGCGCACACACACACACACACACACACACACACACATGTATGTCCGAAGACCATAGATACGACCTGTTTAAACTGGGTTAGGTCTGGAATGTAGTTTTTACTGCTTTGTGTGCAGTACTACCTCTATACATAGCTCTTTTGTGTTTGAAAAGATTATTGCATGGATTTCATTGGTGCGGGTTGTTTTATTATGTTTATTATGAAATTTATTTTGCAGGTTGCCATTGAGTTTATTTTGCAGATTCCCATTGAGTTTATTTTGTAGGTTCCCATTGAGTTTGTTTTGCAGATTCCCACTGAGTTTATTTTGTTGAGTTCATTTTGTTTTGGAGGTTCTCATTGAGTTTATTTGGTTTGGCAGGTCTCCATTTGTGATTCATTGAGTTTTGCAGATTCCCATTCAGTTGATTTGGTTTATTGTGTTTTGGAGTTTCCCATTGAGTTTTGGTTTGCAGATTCCCATTGAGTTGATTTATTGTGCTTTGCAGGTTCATTCATTGAAGGCTCCCTTGACACACAAATCCTGGCTTCCATTTCCTCCACCTGATCTACATGCTGCACTTGCACCAGAAAGACCACCTGAGGTGAGATTTGAACCCTGGCCTCCACAGGCCAACGGGACACCAGTTGCAAGGGTCCTTACCACTTACCTATTTCCGGGGGGAGAACTGGGAAATGCCACCTTTGTCAATCAGGTTACACTGTATTACTGGCCAAATCATTTCTTGAACATTAAGACCACCAGGGACCATTCAAAATATCTTTTGAAACTGTGCGCTCATCAAGTCATACTATGAAAAAACTAGCCCTTGAACCACTTCCCAGCTAGCTCAACCATATCATCACTTGTCAATAGTGACTAATGTTGTGGTGCAACACTGAAGTTATTAGTAACCAGTTATTCCCGTTTTTATAATGCTTTTCTTTACTATAGTATACATATATATATATATATATATATATATATATTTGTTCAATTAATTAAGACTATGCTTACTTCTGTTTTCATAATGCGCTCTGAAAAAGCAGTTACGCATCTGTGCTCTTGTTGTTGTGTTGTTGGAACAATATAAAAATACTAACTGTTGCTTTTGTTTTTGTAGGAAAAAAAGACGACCAAATGAAAGGTGTCTTTATTTGACTGCTCGGGGGGGTGGTAGCGTAATCCGTGAACTGTAAACGGCATATTATATCTCGGACAGCTCTTGTGCAGTCGCCGTTGAAGTGCAAGGGACACTTTCCTGACGGCTCGACATGCTGCTGCTTTACTGATGTGCTGCACATGGTATGGTAAGTCTCAGGATGTTACAAGCATCTAAACTCAACATCAACTACTACAGCACCATTAGTGAAGAGACGCCGTTTTTTCCGAGTACACTGGAATGCACCATTACTTTGAGACGAGTGAAGCTAAAACAACATATCAGCAGATATATCAACTCCAGTTATTATTTCTCTATTATTATAGGATGCAGGCAGCAACATAGATCCCTGCACAGTCTCACAACACAACATGCAGGACAGAGTGGATTCATTTAATTTTTAACAGCACGCTACAGTTAGCTTGGCTACAGTTAGCACGGCTACAGTTAGCTCGGCTACAGTTAGCACGGCTACAGTTAGCACGGCTACAGTTAGCTCGGCTACAGTTAGCATGGCTACAGTTAGCACAGCTACAGTTTTTTCTGTGTGATGATCAGTCCTCAGACTGCTTGAGCAACGGCAGGATTAGCATCTAAATTGAAGCTTAAAGATGGAGCAATTCATAAGGTAGGTGACCCATCTGCATAATTGGAATCTGTAAGTGTCACCATGTTTTGATTTAATTTACCAAATTAGTCTGGTTAGTATATTCACTGCTGGTTAGATAACGAGCTAGCGGGGCTAGCCACGGGCTTGTTGGGTGTGGAAGAAGTAAGAAAACTAAAGCTGGAGTGATTAAAAGTAAAGTAAAGTAAAAGTAAAGTTATTGGTTGGAGTCAGGACTCATCTTAAAGTTATTTGTTGGGACCAGTGTCTGTTTTATAAGTCCGAACGTGTCCGGCTTGGTAAACTTTAGCCACCATTAGTACAATCATGTTTGGTTGTTTGGCTGAGCTGTTATATATTGGTTAACTAGCTCAACAAAATTGTCAATCCTAGCTTGTCTGCAAGTTGTATTCAATAAGCTTATGCACATGGACACTCGGCGTGAGGCGGCCAATCAGAGCAGGGCTCATTACACACAACCTCCAGCCCTCAAAACAGCCTGTTCTTTACAATGAAGAAAATGAGAGACTGAAACACCACAGAAGTACACACAAAGAAAAATACATCGTAAAGGTAAGAGAGAAAAAAATAAAAAATGACATTAATAAAGAAAATAAAACAAATCACATTTACATAGCGCCTCTCCATATAAAAGTGCTTCCCCTCCACCATGCACCAAGGAAAGAGGGCGGGACAGGAAGTGGGAGGGAGGGGAGGAGACAGAGATTCCTGAATAGCTCTATATTTTGGATATATTTGATTTGATTGTATTTACAACAAAAGACTTTTCAGTTATTCATCAAGGTTTGTAAGATGCATTTTTAGTCTTTTTTTAAAGTGCATTTTACCTTTAATTTCTGTAATCTCCAAAGGTAAAGAGTTCCAACATGACATTGCTCTGTACATCACTGCAGGCCAGGCTCAGTCCACCTTCCCTGGGTAAATAAAGCCTTTTCAAAATAAAAGCATGCACGAGACCTGTGGAACGAGACGCAACTGTGACGCGTCTTCCTTTCCAGAAACACTCTGGTGTGCTTTGTCGTATTCATGATCTATTATTCGGGTCTTGTAACGCACAAACAAGAGGACAGCTCCGTCGGTACAGAGAGATGAGTGATGGCTAGTCGGACATGTTTTGGAAAGCTGGCACCGCGGGGACAGAGACGTTCCCCGGTGTTTATCTAAGCCCTGGATGGATGTGGCCTGGTTCTGCTGCTTCAAAGAGATCCTTCTGTTTCATAAATGTTTGTCCACGTCTCGTACGGGAACGCTTCAGAGTATTTGCTAATCAGCGTGTTTGAGGAAAGTGTTTTAGGTCGGCCGGATCAGATGAGTCATGTAGTTCTGGAAATATGATGGATGAGACGACACATGAAGAAGATTGGATCAAAGACAAAAGGAGGTCGATGGTGTGATGAGGACCGACATGTAAAACAACTAAAGCCTTTTATAAGCTGCAGTTACAAGAGTATTACTTGTAGCCATTGTGTTGTGGTAGTATCACTGGTATCTCATGTTGTTATTTCAATACGGTTCTTTTATTTTGACACGTCACTTTCTTCTATTTTATTTTATTGTTACTGTACATTGTTACGTTACTCTTGTGCTGTTGAGAGGAGAGTCATTGCCTTTGTGCATTTGATAAATAGACTTTGAACTTGAACGCGTCTTAATGATCTTTAGTGGATGATCCATTTCCTGACTTCCCTTTGTTGCAGTCGATTGTCAGACGCTGTATTTGCCAGAAACGTGATTTATATATATAAATAGGAAGAAAAATCACTTGAAAACGATCCCAGACTCGTCGAAGCAACTCAACGGTGCACTTTTAACCGCCTCTGATGTCACCAGAGGATGATGTCATCGCTGTTAGACCCAGAGGGGTGGCAGGCGGCGAGCCAACCCAGCAGGCAGCCGGCCAGACAGCCTGAGCCAAGCTGGTTCCTATTAGTGAGTCATGACGGTTTCCCTCGCTGCTTACTAATAAAAGTGATGGTGACTGGGGCCCGATAACGCTCTGGAGTCTGAGCTCGCCACCAGCATGCTCTCGGCTGGATCAGGATCAGGGCTGTAGTCAAGACCAGGTCCTGAGCGTCACCCGTCAGCCTCCAGCCAATCAGAGCAGAGACATTTGAGGAGCGTTACATGCAGAAGTTGAAGTCATTGAAGTTTGTTTGTAGTTCTGCAGAGAAAATAAACCAAACATAAATAACGTTTTTTCTCCTTTTAGATAAAGAGTCGAGTCCAAGTGTCAGAAAAGTGTTTGAGACTCCAGAAGTAAAGAAAAAGAGTTTTACGTTATACAGTAACCAAAATGAGTATACTTTAATACTCAAACCAGACTTTGGCTTGGTGTTCTTCTTGGAGATGGAGCAGCAAGCATGCAGTAAAGTGGCGTTACCGTGGCGACACCTTCAGTATCGCCCCTGTGTCTTTGATTCACAACACGAAAGCCACCATGACACCAGGAGCCCGTCTACATGCTTACCTGCTGGATCTGATGTGTTATCCATCATTAAGGTGGAACCCCCTACGTTCAGTTTACCATCTTTCTAACGTGACGGTGTTGGTGGTGTAGATTATTGATCAGAAGTGGAGATGTTACAGGATGATGGATCTTTTAAGGGAAAACGGCAGGAATGAAAATAGACTGAAGCCTCATGACACTAACTGACTGGAGGTCAGAGTGCAATCACCTTTTTATGAACACATCCTCTTCACTGCACGCTTGCTGAGCTAATATCTCACTCTGGCTCCGTCGTCAAAAGGAAACGTTTTATGTTACAGTACAAATTCATTTCTACTGTGTGACGTCCTGCGCTGTGTATTTAGAGGAACAGATACTGTGTGTTAACAGAAGGGATCCAGGAGGAAGGAGGTTTTTTTCCTATTAACCAGATCCCAAACTGAAGGTCCACCGTCAGATCTGGGACCAGAGTCCTGCAGGATCCAGTCCGAGGCCTCGGTCTAATTCGAGCCTCCTCTGCTTTCCGGCGGCTGAAGTCTTTCATTACGCTCCTGAGGTCAGCTGACCCGAGGCCAGCGCAGCGCTGCGTTCCTGTAACCACACAGGATGTGTTAGATGTAGGCCATGTGTTTACGATCTGTCTGTTGTCTTACTGTCTGTTGTGTTCTACATGGTTGTTGTTCATGGGAGAGTTTTCCTTTGGGTTTGATAGTTTGAGTCCACGTGAGGCTCAAACAGGCGACGAGCGTCAACTTGCCCCACGCCCACAACTTCCTCCTCGGTACCTTCTGACTGTCTGGATTTCATTCGCCTTATTATTCTTGGATCGTTCTCCTCCCTCCTGAGTTTTGATTTCATGTACTTTCTGTTGCCCAGTGGACCAGTGGTCTTTTCCTCAACTTCATTTTTATCTTTTCAGGGCGAGACGTTTCTGCGAGACCCTTGAGGGTTTCTCAATCTCACCCACAGTTTTCACGTTTCCTCTCTGCAGTTTTTCTTTGTTTAATCATTTGTACATGCAGATAAACTAAACCTGCAATTTAGACCTGCTGCTCTCTCATGACGGCGCCTCCACCGCCGCAGGACTAGCTGACACCCACCCCGGCTACTAGCGCACCCCTCCCTTCACCCCCTCGTTAGGCCGACGTGGAGGCAGGGTCTAAAACAGTCTGACCTATAGGAACCTGGTTTATTGAGCTCAATGAGAAACTCAACGATCAAGCAGCAGAGGATTATGAGTTTGCAAATTTGATTCCCGGAGGCAGAGCTTCAATCTAGACCTTCATTAGCTGAGACTCTTATAAGGACTTAGTATAATATATAATAATATATAATATGTATAGCTGTTACACTATGGTCTCTACTTGTAGGTCTACATAAGAGCCTAGCTGCTGCTTTCTGAATTCGATAATACACAAATAGAAAATGAAATAATAAAAATAGACAAATGTCTCAGAGGGAATATCGCATATTTCTTGGTAAAACCCTTTTTGTTATTTAAGCATTTCCCCCGAAATAAAAATGTACAAATATTTTAAAACCATCCACTTTATATTTACTTTACACATTAATACACACTGTACAAAAAATAAACAAGAAAGGAGAGAGAGAGACAGAGGGAAGACAGAGGGAAGAGAGAGACAGAGGGAGAGAGAGAGAGAGACACACATGGTTCTAGTTAGTGCCTCCCATTAAGGAGGTGTGGTCTGGGAGGAACTTTACATTTCACAGTTTAAAGACGAATATTCACTGTCCAACTTTGTCCTGTATTTAACTTGCAAACACCCACGCTAGCTAACGTAGCTAGTAGCAGCTAGCGTTAGCAGTGTCTAGTAGTCCCATGTTAACAGTAACTAGTTAGCTAGCTACCAGTTAGTTCAGGTTAACTAGCTGACTCTTCTCCAGCTCCAACTCAGAGTGTTTTGGAGTCGAGACTAGGGCTAAAGACAAGACAGTTTACTGAGTCACAGTAACCTACATTTGGAGACAAATCTACCTGATCACACTGATCACTTTTACTGAGAACGTTACTGGATGATCTACAGACCATCAACAACCTCTTTGCCTGGCTGTGATGTATTTGTGCTCAGTTCTCCCCTCCAGCTGTCATTAGTAGTTGGGCATGCTAACAGCTGCAGCTGCATGGACATCTCCACATGAGATAGTGGAGGTTTGGGGGGAAGGGAGGTGCCTTTGTGTCTGGGGTTTCAAGTTCACTGTGAGGAAGAAAAAAAAAACACTGCTCTCCTTTGCTTTTCCACGGTTAAATCCAGAGGACCTTCAGATGGAAAGAGACGACTAAGCATTTTCACACTCGGATTCACGGAAAAGTGAGAAAGCTAGCGGACGGCATCGAGGTGCGATTACGATCGACAAATCGACTCTGAGATTACGTTGTCCTGTGGTTACCGAGGAATTACCCCGACGCCAAACAGGCCTCACTCTTTTTAGTTTGTTGCTGTTCGTAGTAATTGCTTGCAGCCTTGTGGATTTACAGTATGTGCCTTTGTGTACCAGCATCCATGCGTGTACAACGTGTGAGCGTGTCGCCAACAGCCTGTTCAGTTGACGTTGGCGGCAGATGAAAGGGCCGGCGTGATAACACACGGGCTGATCGCTGCCTCAACACCAACCCTCTGGAGCTGTGGTCATTATGAACACTAACCAGGCTGAACACATACCGGGGACACACTAGAAGACATGTTAAAAACACATTAGGTCACACTCATAACTCTGGCTGAAGGAGGGGTGGGGCTCTGGTCTCCAACGTGAATCCAATCAAAACACCAGCCAGACTCGACTTGTTCAGAAGGTCTGAACTAACAAAGGTGTGTGATAATATCGGAGCAGCTCAATCGATCGGGGGGGTTAAGATTGAATCTGTAAACCCCTCAAACGGGCGGATTTAGTGATTTTGGGGCCCAAGGCAAAGGCAAGCATGGGGCCCCCTGAATCGCAACCTTCACTCTTTTCAATCCATCCTTTCTAGGACCTTCAAGCTGGGGCGGCCATGACTCAAGATTGAATTTGAATTTCTCCTCTTGCAGGGTCTTTTTCTATCAGTACATTTCTTTTAAACTGATGAAAAATAACCCCATAGTACTTGACAGTCTTTTGCCTCTGGCTGCCTAATGGTAAGACCGGCCCTGCAAACAAGCCTCCAGCAGGGATGGCTGGTGTGAATCGGCCTGCTTATCTTCTAGTGTGCCCCTGGTCTAAACCTGCATACATACAGACTGCCATTCAATACTCCAGGATACAAAACATTTCATTCTGCATTTTGGCCTCGTAACAGGAAGTTGAAGAAAATGTAAAAGTCATATGTACAATTCCAAATGTCTGAATAATTTCATGACATCTGACAGAGAAGCTTTCACAAACCATCCGGCGCACAAAACAATAATACAGACTATAAATAGACAATACTTTATACAAAAGGCACAGGTATTAGTGGTGCATCTCTCACAGCTGCCTCTCCTCAAACAGTATCTGGGCGTACACGGTGCCCGTGCACGACGCCTTGCTCTCCGGTAGAGGCTTCACCAGCTCCAGCTCGGCGTAGGTCAGACTCTCCTCCGCTATCTTCGGCTGCAGGGTTGGGAAAGGGAGGAGCAAGGACAGGAGATGAAAACGACGGCGAGACGCACAGTAACGTTCAACTCGTCTGTCTGATCAGCCTAAACCCCCAGGATCCAACGTTAGATCGGCTCGTTTCTTTGGTATCTTTGGTATGAAGCATCTCAGATGAGCTGTGTGAGGTTTACTGACGTCGTGTGACAGGATTTCTGGGTTTTGACGTCAGTAAAGTTCAAACAGTTTCCTCTCGCTGCCACTTTTAATGCCGTCCAATACTTTGTAATTATAATTGGCAGTTGAATTATTTTTTTAAATGTTTTTGAATTATGACATTTTCTGGTAGTTTTGTTTGTAGACATTGCTATCACATGATAGCAAGAGGGTGATACTGATGCGGCTAGGTACAATACGTAACCAAGTACCGTGAGCATCACCAGAGTATCTCTCTAATGAAAGGCTTGTCGGGTGTTATAGGTTTTTACAACAGTTACCAATGCACGTGTAAGGTCTGACCTCCACAGTACTGTATTTAATGCTACATGAAAATGAAAAATAGCAGAAAACAACAATAAATGCTAACTGACTCCTTGGTTAACACAGGAATTGGCATAGCAACCAATAAAGTACAGTCAACTTGCAGCGAAGAGGACATGGATGGTACTCACCAAAACCACTTTCCTTGGTTGTGGCTTTAAAAGTTTGGGTTTCCTCATCTTGTCTCCGATGGGAGCTGCGGGGACAAAATACAAGTCAGTGGCTTCAGAGAGAGCGACGGACGCCACGCCATTGAAACCACACAACCCTCCACTCACTGTTGACGTGTTTCAGAGCGTCAGTACCCATACTGGTTCTCAACTGGGCAGAACACTGAAACCCTGCAAGATGTTGGCATGAAAACAGTCAAACTCAAAAACAACATCAGCACGAAGCGCCGGCCATCGGCCGCCTCCATCCAGAAAACTGTCCTTCCAAAACCACACCGGCCAAACCCTCATGGTGACTCATGCTTTGATTCAGTGGACTTCAAAAATCAGTTTGTTGAATGAAAGCACATCTTTCTATGTTTTGCAGTTAATCATTTTTTATTTAATGATTTTAATGTTTGATTATTTGTATGACTGTATTGATCCAAACTGGGTAAGAAATGTACTTGTTTGTCCCTTTGATCTGCTTTCTATGGGTCCATCTTCTACCAGTCCATCAGTCCATCTTCCTGGCTCCCTTTTTTTCATGATATTCTTATTTTGTTGTTGTTGATGCAGTTGTTTGTGTGTGGTCAGGTTCTCCTACTGCTGGTTGCATGGTACCATCTTCTACTGCTTCAGGCAGTAGTCTGTTGTTTTCTGACCAGAAACCACTACATTTGTCTCTCCCAGAATGTATTGGAAACAACAGCTCTGAGAGTCCCATGAATCACCTACAGCGGCCGGCACATTCATGTGAAAATATTTGACAACTCAAATATTGTTTGCCCCCTTGTTTAACCAGGTCAGTCCAACTGGGTCGGCCCAAAGAGAAGGTGAGACGTGTTTACCTTTGGCTGGTATCTCCGGTGGCGTCTCCTCATGGTGCTCTTTGCTCCTCTTCTTCTTGTACCTCCTTTCCTTCTTAGGCAGGGCAGGAGACACACTGACCACACTGGTGAACGTCTCTCCTGAGCTGGGGGGGCAGTTCATCACAGATACTATTAGTATTATGATTATTATGATTATTATTATAGCTTAAGTGTTAAATAAAGTTATTATTATTAACCTGTCACCTTAGCTCTCGATGAGACAGCACAACAACATTTCAGTATTGAATTTCACTACGTTTCAGCAAGTAAGCAAGACTTGACTTTTGGGGGGGAAATGGCTTGTTGGTCAACTTCCCTTTTCTATGTTCTGACAGGAGAAATCATCTCTGGTAGATTTCTCTGTCTTGGTCACATGCTAAAACGTTAGCATGCAGTATGTTAAATGCCTGTAGGCAGCTAGCATTGTCTAACAGGATGATAGATGTTTTAGTGATCGAGGGTTGGTTTTTCGGCCAACAGGCTAATTTCCCCAAAAAGTCGGTGTCGTCCTTTAATGACATTGTCAGAAAGTGTAAAGTTGTAAAGTCTTACCTGTTCTGGGGGCTTTTGACCAAGTGGTAGTTATCTGCAGAGATGTAACAGAGTTAGAAACATAATAACGGGTGTGGCGTCTCCAACTCAAACAAACTCAACCTAGTGACACGGAAATAGCACGGCGGTGTTAGGAAACCTGATAGTGTTGGGGTTGGAGGAGATGGGTGGAGTCCTGCAGAGAAAGATGGAGGAGGAAGAAAGCGAAGGCGGGGGAAAAGCGAGACCCAGGAAGGCCAGAACAGACAGAGGTCAGAGGTCAGGGGAGACGGTGGAGAGATGCTGACCTTTTAACCTCTGCTTCCTCTGTATGTACTGGCAGGTTACGGTCACCGTGAACATGCACATGCACAGCAGGCCCACGGAGCAGATCAGCACCGCACACAGGTACACGTCTGAAACACACACACACACACACACACACATTACAACAATACATCGGCTTTGCTCTACACAGAAATATTTAAAAAAAACCTTTTCCAAGAACATGTTTTGCCTTGCTATTTAAGGTCCTCTGGGTTCGGTTGGGCTATTTTTACAGTCCCACTACACCACAAACACACACACACACACACACACACACACACACACACACACACACACACTTACCTTCAAACAGGCTCCACAGGCTGTCTTTGGCCTTGGTGGCTGGTAGGACATGCACTGCAGAGAGAGAGAGAAGGGAAGCAGCCTGATTACACGCTGTGGAGAGTTTAAATAAAGTTAATTGAAGATAAGCAGCTGAGGTTTGACTCCTCCCAGCCATCCTGTCCCTGAATCACGCTGTGGACCGCAGAGCACCAACCTTCACCTTCACTGGGTCAACGAGATGAACGGCAACAACTCGGAAATGAATGTAAAAGGTTGGTTCAGATTTATGTGTCACCTTCAACTTCCACTCAACGCTCCATCGGGGCTTCTCCAGGGTCGCTGCACGGCCAGAGACCATGAACGCACCATGAACTATGTCACTTTATTAACACAATGTTGTGGTGGAAGAGGACAAAGGGTACACATTCTGGCTGTGTTCACACTGCAGCTGAAAGTGTCCCAGTTCTGATGTGGCAAATCTGATGTTTTATAATCAGTGTGAACGGCAAAAAGCTGCATTTTTTTCCAATTCTGGTCTGACCACATGGTACAAAAATCTGAACACTTGATTTCATCAGCTTCGCTAAATGTTGCGTCATCTGAGACCACAGCAGCTCGGCTGAGCAGCGTTAGCATGGAGGACAACAATGGACAGGAAGACGAAGACGCCTCAATTCAGTTAAACGTTAACAGTATCTTTTATTGTTACTCTGCTGGTGTCAGATTACACTGGTGTCAGGTTACACTGGTGTCAGATTACACTGGAGTCAGGTTACACTGGAGTCAGGTTACACTGGAGTCAGGTTACATCCTAGAATAGATGCCAACAGACATCCATCAGATCTGAGCAGCAGAGTGTCTGCAGCCTCAGTCTGTAATGAGAGTTGCTTAGGAAAATGTTTCCCATACCCCCACGCCTCTTAACCACGCCTTACCCCCCCCCCCCCACACACACACACACACACTCTCACATCTCCACCGCATCAGACCACACCAATCTTAACACTGTTGTACTTGCTGAGCTGGTGAAGTGACACCCACCCAGGGCATCTTGAAATACCCCAGACCACGAGCAGCTGCCGACGGGCCGGCTAGCCACGCCGGCTAGAGGCTTCCCCACTGGCTGGCTGACTGACTGGCTGGCTGACTGACTGGCTGACTGGCTGGCTGACTGGCTGACTACCGGGCAGGCAGGCAGGACTGCTCGCTCTCCAGCCCAAAGCATGCTTCATATCACCCAGATACTAAACTATAGAGGACCTTCTGGTTTACTCTGTCGCAGGGGAGCAGAGGAACTCATTGTCAATCACCACCTCAGTCTTGGAGTTAGGGTAGGAGTAGAGACTAGGACTGAAGACAAGACTCTGGACCTCCATGGTGGCGCCAGCTGTTGTTGCTGGGAGATTTGAGACTGCAAAGGAGCCATTATAGAAAAACCCCTTCCTGCATTAGCTCTGTAGACAAATCTGTCTTGAACTTGCAGTAGAACCACATGAGTAAACTCATGTCTCTCAACCAACTAGTAACCAGACCATTTCAGACCACACATAACTTGAGTTTTCAAAATAAAAGCCTCTACATCCTCTACATCTACATATAACATGCTTATCCTGGGAGTGGATATGGAGCGTATTAAAACTGATGCCCTCCCCACCACATGTGTACGACTGGGCTGCTTTGAGAAATTCACTGAGGAAAAACTGAGCTTGGATTCAAAACTAATCCCATAGATTAGCGTGGAACAGCCTGGCTGTTGAAAACCATGTTCAATATATCTGCAATAAGCTCACACATCAGTTGACAAAATTGAAATGATCCGTCTTGCAAGGCGAGCAACGCCAACTCAGGAAATGAAGCGAGTACACTCAACATTGTCATCAGTATTATCAGTCAGTATTCTTGACGTCGGGCCAGGCAGCAGGTTTATAGGTTACAGCTCTCTCTCGGGACGTTACCTCTGAGTCTGTGAAAGCAGCAGTCCCTGCCTGACCACATGTGACCTACATTCTGTTGGGAAACATTTGCTTTAATGGGGTTTTTAGGGGAGGACAGACTGAAAGCCTCAGACTATATTAGCTCCAGGATTTGCGCCAAATGTTTACTTTATGAGTATGAGTGGGTTTGCAGGTTGACGGATTTAAAGCTGCACGAGGCAGGAAAAAACGTAACTCGTAAACTTAAACCACAAGAGTGAAGCTGCAAGAGAGGAAAGCATCTCCTCTAACTTAGACGCTGTGGATTTGTCGTTTTTGCCAAAATTAAACTCTGGTGTTGTGTATGTAGAGGTCTACAGGAAGTGATGAATCAAAACAAACACTTACTGTTTTGGGTTTTTTTGCACATTTTTTGAAGCTATTTAAACAATAAGAGGAAAGATAACGGAGGCTTCCTCTTTTTCCTCTCCTAAATAAATCTTTCAACCAATAGCGGGTGTTGTCTGCGTGTCGCCTAGTGCCGCTTTAAGCTACAGACTCAGTTTCAGGTTAAGGTGCTGAATAAAACAATTATCTACCACGTCAGCTGGTTCACAGAGGATCTGGGATGACAGTAAGTTAAATTCTGCTCTGGCTAAAAGTGTTTTTGTCTCACTTTCTGTGCAGCTCTGTCAGCGCCCTGTCAGCAGCTGCACATGTTGGAACAATCAGACGTGGGATTGAATCCGCAGCGCTGTACGCCATGAAACTGTCTTTATCCTCATCTAGAAAATGTCATCCTTGTACAGCGTCTGAATGGCCGTGGACGGCGTGTCAGGCTGCGGCGGAGACATCCAAACAAAACTGCTTCTTGTTCATTAGACTCGATGCTGTGAACATCAGTGGATGGATGTGACGTCTGTCGAAGAATGACCTTCTGTGTCTCCAGCATCCACTGAATCCCTCCAGTTCATTGTGTTATAAAGGACTGGAGAGGAACACAAGTGCATCGGGACAAAGCTTTGAATAATCCACGCTTTCACTTCCTGTCGCCTCTCAGCATCCTTTCTTCTAACTGCTGACTGTAAGACTGTTCCCGTTGTGGTTTCTTCTTCTTCCCTTTGTGCTGCCTCACAGAGAGGAAAGTGTTCCTCCATGGCCTCAACATCTCTCTAAAAATGAGCCTCCATATTTCCCTGTTTTACACTCTTCCTGCAGAGTACCCAGAGTTCCTTGCTGTGTCTATACTTAAGCCCATGCCGCATCCGCCTGCCACCAACGTACCTCTTAAAAACTCTCCTCAACTCTCGGCCGACCGCACATGTTATAGAAATACCGAAGTCTGCCCTCAGTGTTTCTGCTAAACCCTTTGACCTTTCAGATGTTTATTGTAGGAGGAGGAAGTGTGTGTGTGTGTGTGTGTGTGTGTGTGTGTGTGTGAGAGAGAGAGAGAGAGACTGTGGAAACACCTGGTCACCTAATGTCATTCAACCGCAGGAATTCCATTAGTTTTATGTGTGTGTGTGTGTGTGTGTGTACGTCAGTGTACAACACGTAGGTCAGTGTACAACACACACACACACATATATGGAAAAACACCGGGTCATCTGGTGTTTCTCATCTGATCCGGTCCTGGTGGTCTTTCCCTCAGATGTGTAGCTGATGTGTATTACAGTTAGTTTGGATGCTGAAGGGAGTCGAGGGTTCGAGGGTTTGGGGGTTCAAGGGTTCACCCCACCTACATCTGGACGCTTTACCCCAAAGTATTAGTTGGAAATATAATTCAAAACTTAAATGCGGGAAGTAACTGGTCGGCCAATTGAAGTCAGTGTGAGGATTTGGAAATGTATTTTACCGATTTTATTTTGGCTTCGGGAAGTAAAACTCAATTATACATGAATGAAAATCACAATACTGACTACTATAAATTGAATTCAAGCTACTGAACAAGGTGGTTTGGTGCTAACACTGTGCGCAGCGTGACAAAACCATCATTCATAGATGGTGAACAAATCCCACCTGCTGGAAGCAGGAAACAGGATGTCGCTAATGTATCACAGTTCATAGCACAGGTTGCCATATTCAGCAGAAAACGTCTCAGCGAGGCAACCGCGGCCGGACGCTTCCTCCGATGAAAATAGCTCTCCACTTCCTTGACCGCGCGTGGGCGAGCCGGCCGCTCATCACAGACAAACATCGGACGTCCGACCCTCGCAACTATCTCCTGTTCCATTTCTGCTGAGTCCTTCTGGACCGTCTGCGTTCTCTGCTTCAGGGAGGGAAACTCCTGGCGGCGGCCAACGTCAACAGCCCTCGGCAGGGACGGCGGGTCTGCCCGGGGCCAGACTTGGCCGAGGACGCCCCGAACGTCACGGGCCTGCAGGAACGCTTCCATGGAAAATGTGGTGAGCAACGTCTGAATGTTGTTCAGCGTGCGGTAATAGAAGATGCATTGTCCTCAGATTGATGAAACATTCTCATTTTCATTTTAAATAAAAGTCAGTTTCGCTGATCTGCTCGATTCAACCTCCAGCCAGTTCATGGAAGTTTTTACATTTGCTTTTCTCTGGAGACAGGAAGTGACGCGTTTTACGACGTTTGTTTGGAATAAACAGAAGACGAACTGGGTAGTTAGCATGAGCAGCGATAGCCACCGTGGCTGAACAGACAAAGAAAAGAGCGCCACCTACAGGAACTCAAACTCCATCAACAGGAAATCCAAGGAGAAAGACGTCACAGTACTGGACACACTGTTTGATTGACAGGTGATCTCTGGGAAGAGCAGTGAGGAACACCACAGTGAGGAACATCACAGTGAAGAACACCACAGTGAGGAACACCACAGTGAGGAACACCACAGTGAAGAACACCACAGTGAGGAACACCACAGTGAAGGACACCACAGTGAGGGACACTACAGTGAGGCTGAGAGACAAAGATGGAGACTGGATAGAAAAACAAGAGAACATGTCAGATCTCCAGTGTGATGCTCAGACCTCGTCTTGTCTGCAGCATCAACCAGACGTGTCAGACGTCTCTCCTGCTTCTTCTGGATCCTTCTATCTCCAGGCTTGTTCCTAACCGATGACATCTCCCCTCCCAGATCAGAGGCAGTGAACTAACTCCCCTCCCTCTTCAGCCAGATGAATTAGGTCATCCATCTGTGGTCTGAGAGACTAACCCTAACCCTAACCCTACTGGAGACACACTATGACCAGCAGCTTTCCTAGTAGTCGATGTGTCTGTAAGCCTCTGACCCTCTGCTGTCCATAAACTAACCTTAAAGCTTAAAACGACAATAAATGACAATAAATGCCCGTTTGCCTGAAATTGTCTTTCTAATGATGTCGGGGAGCTTTGGAGGTTTGTGGGCGTGGCCAGATATCCAGCACAGGGACACAGCAACAATGGAGGAAGGCGGGGGGAAAAGAAAGAACAGTGAAGCTAAATGGTTCTATTGCCAATTCTACTTGACCAACTGAGGGGGAGGAGGGCGGGACTTCCTGCCTCAAGGAGAAAAGCTATATATTGTAGCTAACGTCTACCAGTGTTGTGGAGGTGCAGTTCATTTTCCAACCCCCTGCTGCTCCTTCTGGTTTAGTTCAGGGATCCTTTTGCCGTCTGACTGATTGATTGATTGATTGATTGATTGATTATCTGTAGCAACTTCTCCACCTTGTGTTTTATTGAACTTTTTAAATTGGACTGACCACTCATGTCTTGTCCAGCTTCAAACTCACAGTTGCTCATAGTCTCGTACTGTCGGCCATCTCTGTGCAACTCTTTTTGCTGTTCCTCATTTTTCATTACTTGTTTTGTGGTTGTAGAAATGTTTGCTGAGACTCCGCCCTCTGCCAACCAACAGTGAAGTCATCCTGTTATACTCCTGCTGCAGACTGGCTTCAACATGGCTACCACTGCCCTGCTGTTCAGGTGTAACTACTACTGTGTTGGAGCTTTACCACTTTGATCTACTTCTCTGTTTGGCCTCAAGAAACTTCAACATTATTTTACATTTTGAAAGAAAAAAGTGTTTGTTGCCTATTTTGGTCTGGATTTGCTCTGGACTCGGTCTGGACTCGGTCTCGACCCCCTGCGGACCTGATCTTGATTCAAACTCGACTGGATCTTGTCTTGGACTCGACTAACTGACTGCAGTTACCTGACGCAGTGTGTTGCTGAAAAACAAATAACAACAAGTCCGCCGTCTCACCTCTGAGCTCGGTGGCGGCGGTGCAGTTGTTGGAGGCCTTCCAGCGGTCCTGGTGCTTTTTAAACTCCTGCACCCGGCACATGTAGAGCCCGCGGTCGCCCTCGGACACGTTCAGGATCAGCAGGTCAAAGATCTTCCCCTGCTTCACCACCGTCAGCTTCAGCTTGGGCCACGGGAAGCTCTTGGTGTAGTTGCCATAGAAACGGGCCTTCCTCATGTTGACGCGGGCGATGAGGAGTTCGTCGTCCGGCTGGTCCGCGCCCGCCGGCAGGAAGGTCCATTTAACCACCGGCAGAGCGCCATTGCGACGCCGCTGGGACACGACGCAGGTCAGCGTGACGTTTTGACCCTCCTGGGCCACCGTGAACGGGGAAGGGGCGATGGTGACGTTGACGGCCCAGCAGAGATCTGCAGAAGAAGAAAGATTTAGACCACGTAAGGCATTCAGAAGGTACCAGGGGTGTCTCAAGGTACTTCTAGTGGTTTGCAATGGATTTATCACAGCGGCTTCGTTCACACTGCAGGCACACTTGCTCACATGTGATTCTTTTTTTTTGGATGACTTTTCATATCCAAACTAGGATGGATCCCGTCTCTGACAGCAATGTTGGACAAGAGCCTCTGAGCAGACTAACAAAAACAAAAGACTTCACATCCATTTGGTGTCTTCAAGTTTTAACTGAATTGAAGCGTCTCCCCAAATACCAATTAGGGCCCTTGTTGTCTCGTTGTCCTCCATGCCAACGCTGCCTCAGACCAACATTAAAAACTGTCTCAGGTTATGAGATTTACTTTCTGTCATGATGACACTGGTAAACTGATTTACAATACAAGACGCATGAAGGTTGCATGGCTTGTACCACATACCCATGCGGGCCAGATCACAATGAAAAAATGTGTTTTTTGCTGTTCACACTGATCAGAATCGTGACACTTTCAGCTGCAGTGTGAACACAGCCAGGGATTCATGAGCATGAGTTATCCTCATGATAACTGTGTTAACCAGGGGGAGTTAAACCCCTTTCATTCCCCTTCTGATCGGCCCCTGGAAATCACTGTGAACAGAAGGCCAGTATAGACTCTGTACACACATTGATACAGCCACCAAACTACAGATGCTTTTATAATGTCGACAGGGTTGTGAATTGTGATGAAAAGCCTTTGTCTCCAACCTTGGGAGACAAAATGTGTATCTCTGATGGTATACATCCCAAAAAAAATCACAAAGTCGATTTTTCTCGAGTAGTGGATCGTTTTTTGAGAGGTTTGTTGTGTGAAGATTCATATCTAAGGTAGAACGTTTAGTGAGTGAGATGAAACCCAGTCAACAACAGAAACACGAACAAATGAATCAATGTCCCCCAGGTAGGAAGGAAGCGTCCAGCGTCTGACCGACTGACCTGAATCTGTCTGTTGATGCAACAGCAGCACAAACATCACCAGTATCTTTAGGTGGAGTCTGAGATGTTCCGGCTCTTTCACCGGGCTTGTTGTTGCTCAACGCTACCAAGCGTGGGAGGAATATTGAGGAACAAACTTTATTGCTGCATGTGTTGCATGACAATACATCACGCGTCTGTTTTTACAGCGTTTCGTAATCCACACTGAGCAGCACGTCACACCCAATCACACACCATGGAAATGTATTTTTACATCGGGTCTGTCATTTGGTTTTGCATGACAAAACAAAGAAAAGATAATTGAGAGGTTGATTTTTTTTTTTCTTTTGCTCGTGATGAACTCCAGACTTTTACTATTTTGACTTTCACTGAAATCACCGTGAATTAACATAGAGGTGAAATTGCAAGAATTGTTTTACTTTCAAACACAAATATGGAAACCACCAATTTTCAGTTTGCCGTCTCCTTTTCATCTCTGGCAAAATGTTCCACTGTGTTATTTTCTTGCCATCACAGCCTTCAGCCTCTCTTGGGACTCTATTCATTTCTGCTTCAGCGGGACACAATCACCTTTTAATCCACTATACTACCAAAGAAACCTTCTCTTCTACATTGTTTTGCAGTCTTTGTCTCCATCTGTTCACATCCACATCTTCCCACATTTCCCTGCAAAGTTTCTCCTAAAGTTTGTAGAAAGTGCCTCCTCTCCTCCAGCTCCTCTTTGGTATACAGTGAAATAAAGTTTTTCCTACCTCCGACCAGTGCTCGAGTGAGGAGAGCGAAGACCACAGAGGAGATCTTCATTTTCCACGGCAGCAGCCTCCATAAACTCCCAGTTAAATGCCTCAGAAGAAAAGCCACCCCAGGATTCCTCTTCTTCTTCTTCTGTTTTTTTTGGAGTGTAATACGAAACATCGGCCGCTCTGTTTCTACTCAGGACCTCCCTCTGCCCCTCCCCCTTCACCCTCAGTGAAAACACACATTTGGCAGGCTCACGTGCACACACACACACACACACACACACACACACACACACATAGACAAAAGTACAGACAGGTGAGCACGTGCAAGGACACACACACACACACACCTCTGCTTTTGGCAGGAGATTGGGAAATGTAATTTCCTGTGCAGAATGGAGGGGGAGGAGCTGACGAGATTGACGCCGAGCAAATCTCACTTCCAGCTGTGGAGAGCAGCAGACACACACCTCGGCCAGGGCTTTTATTTTGTAACCCCCCACTGGTCTCTGTGTGTGGGGGAGTCTGTCGGGGTCAAACCAAGATTGACCTTTTACTAGATGTGGAATATGGGCCAGTCAGTGATGGACGTTCCTCACAGCTGACATGAGATTTCACTTTACTTTACTTTACTTCTACTTTTATTTGTTTAATTTTTCAATAATGTTTTTTCTGTAAATTAATTCTTCATTAAAAGTCAATAATGTTTCTTCTACCAGTGAATAGGAGATCCACATTTTGAATTTAACTTCAATCCTAAAATGTTGGTATTGGCCTTATAAACCCCATATCAGTCAAACCCTGCTGTATGTGTGTGTCTGTGTGTGAGTAAGTGAGCGATAAAGAGGCTGTGTGTGTGTGTGTGTGTGTGTGTGTGTGTGTGTGTGTGTGTGTGTGTGTGTGTGTGTGTGTGTGAGGCCGTAACACCGCCTCATGTAACAGGATCCCACAGTGAATCTTTGTGCAGCAGCCTGTTAGACATCATAGTGTCCCACAAACCCGGAGCTATCTATCCATCAGAGCTCAGGGAGCAGCAGTGTGGAGATCTGGGACACTTCGGATTCACTGATAATAAAGGAGGCGGCCTGGGGGGCCTGGAGAGGGCCTCAAGGGCTTCTGGGAAATATGGACCCCGGCCATTCTCTCCTCCGAGGCTCCATGCAGACCGACTGACAGACTCCTCTTTACTTACAACAGTAAGACGCCGTGGGATTTCCCCAAAGGACCAACCTTCAGTCATCGTTGTTCACGCCCTGCTCATGCATTTATCCAGCATCTGTCCTCCATTATTACTGCAGACAATAGAAACTAGAACACAGTAGAATCAAACCAGAGCATCGGTGGATAAACACGTAGAGTACTGGGCAGACGTCCTTCATCTGGTCTTAGAGGTGTAGCTCTTTGTTTTCTGCGTCAGTAGAAGAGAGTCTGTAGGTAAACTCACTGATCTCCAGTCAGCGACCAGGCTGCTGCAGCTGGACCCATGGAAGTCATGACTTGGGTTTGCATCATTTTGAGTTTTTCAGAGTTTCAGAGTTTTTCAGAGTTTGGCGACATAGCAGTTGAAGCTTCATTTGCAGCAAGAAGATAATGTCCACACATCCAACCCCTCGGTGTTTGTTGGACCTGTTGGTCTTCATCAGGCGGGTGCAACCTCAAACTCATTGCATGAAAGTTGTAAAGTCATCCTGGATCTCTTTTTTTTCCCCACATGCAACTTTCACCCCAAACAATTCCTCTTGGGTCTGGAGCCAGAGAGCAGTAAACAATGGCTCCATCTGTAAGTTATTACTCTAGATTTTGATATGGAGTTACCAGGATCTTACAGAAGCTTTTTTTCGTGGTTCTTCTTCATCCATCTCTGGAGCTGCAGAGCCAGACTCAGAGACTTGGCAGAGGACTGAGACTCCAAGACGAGGTCATGCAGATCATATAGCATGTGTGTGTGTGTGTGTGTGTGTGTGTGTGTGTGTGTGTGTGTGTGTGTGTGTGTATGTGTGTGTGTGTGTGTTGGGGGGGGGGGGCACTGCATCTGTTGACTAATGGAAAACTGTGTGTGGGCTTGGCGTTTAACGTTGTTCTTATCCAGAGCAACTTACAATAACTGACAAAGTAAAATACATTCAGCTCAGTTCAGTTTGATATTATCACAATACGCCTGGAAAATCTGAATGACAATTATGACAAAAAAAACAACAACTTTTTATTTCTGAGGGAAAACACAAGTGCCAACCATGAACAGGCTGACAACACATTTCTCTCAGTTAAAGTTCAAATGTTTTAAGACCTTTTTCATGCCAGTTCAAATTTAATTTAAGACACATTTCATCCCCAATAAGCCAAAAACCGACAGTATCAACAACAGACTTCCTGCTACCAACGATACATCATGTAAAGAAACAGGAAGTGTAAATAGTGACGGTCTGTTTAACAGATTGATCTCTTGGCTGCAGGACGAAGCTTCATATCAGTTTCATGACTGAGGTGTTTCTCAGCGTCGGCTCTGCTTTGTGTCAGAATATTAGACTGGATCTGATCAACACACAGAACTGAACTGTTGATGCCAGCTGACACCTTGAGTCAGTTTTATTTTTTTTATTTTTTGGTAATCGGCCAATCGTTAGAACGTTTCTGATTGGCGGCCAGTTGATCGGCCCACCCCTGATTACAAGTAGCCAATAGTCACCCAGCGAACATTTTGACTGTTGAGTTGCTGTGGATACGACCAGGAGCACCATCGCTGAAAACCCGCGAGTCTTCAAAATGACTTGTTTTGGCTAGGAAAGGCATTTTTCAAAACTGTTATGGACACTGATTGGTACCAAGGAGACATTTAGAGAGAAAACATCATAATTAGAGTAGAGAAACCTTTGATGAGCTGCTTACCTTACTGGAGGAGGGATGCGTCTGAGTGGCGTCCCTCAGGGCGACCACAAATGACCCTGGGTTGAAGATGATGTGACGCCGGCTTGCTGAGTGTTGTTAAAATGTTGTGGCTGCAGTGAGATGTGAGGAGCTGCCATAGGAAATCATAGGAAACCTTTTATTTTACTGTTTTAGTTAATAAATACATGGAACACTGGAATTCAGAGTTATTACAGCTTTTTACTAAACAAATTCCAGGACTACTCCAGGACCTCCAGCACCATCTTCAGGACCAGTATCCATCAGAGTCTCTGTTCTCCGTTGAACATGTGGTGTGAATGTTCAGGTCTGATTTCTGCTCCAACTATCTCAGGACCGAAACTATCAGGACATTTCTGATCTGAAGTGAATCAACAACATTCAACACTTCACTGGTCGGAGGAAAAGATCAGCAACATGTTTTCATCATGTTTCTAAAACTATATGCACATTTTCCATAACTTCTCCGGGCCTGGAAAATCATTTTTTTGATTCTATGACTTTCAGTCATGACTGTAGGAAACCCTGAATTTTGTTGATTACTTGATTGTAAAAACAAACCCCTGTAAATATAGCGCCAAAATAAAAGCTTTTGTGGTCGTCTCCTAAATATCTTTCTGATATCAGTTCAAAACAGTTTCCGAAGCTGATTTACGATGAAAATCTCATCTAATGTCTAATATGATATTGTCTGCTCAGCAGTCGTGTGTAAATCCTGACGTAAACAAAGTGCAGGACTGTCTAAAGCTCCTCTGAGTGTTTTTCCCTCTGAGGTAAATATCGCCCTCTTGTGGAAAAGGCTCAAGACTCCCTGAGCTTCATGCTGAGTGTTAGATGATCTCTGAATGTGTGTCAGTGGAGCAGATTGGGTAGAATGGAATAAAACTCAAATCAATGGCTGGAGCACGTTTTATTAAGTATGATGTAGTAAAAATACACGATTACAAGCTGCTGACAGACGTCAACCTGTACTTGTCAAAAGGACAAACTGGAACGGTACAATTTATAAATACGGAGATCTTCGGTCTCAACTGTGACAAAACGTGAGCAGAGAAGAGGCCGGGTGGTTGACCTTTCACCCACACCCGCCGTAAATCACCCCCGCCTGACCTTTAACCCCACGTGTCACCGGAGACCCCCTGCCACGGGGCGATCTGATTGGCTCGGACGGCTACAAAGCAAGCCAAGGTCATTCCCATTTGAGGCTGGGAAGGCAGTAGAAGGTGCACGGGGCTTGCCTGTGCACGCTCTATAAATGTTTCCACGTGTGCAGCTTTGCGGTCGAGGATGAGGAGGATCACCGTTGACGTCCACGTCCGCTCGCTGTGCGTGGCCAGGCCCTGAGAGTAGATCAACAGAAATATTGCCTTTTAATTAAAAAAAATGTGACGCTTTCACGGTTTCCCTGCACACCGATCCACGTCAGCGTGCAAAGGTGTTCAGGGTTTTAGTCCTCGACGCGTCTAGGGTGCATCTCGCTGGCCCAACGAGATGGTCTACAGACAAGAAACAAACAGACAAATTAGTTTTTAATCGTAATTGAATCCGTTTGATCATCAACCAGGTGATCCTCTTACCTCTGAAGGTCTCTTCATGCTGCCATCTGCACAGAGAAGGTTTTACACGTTAGATAAACGCCGATGTGTCACAGTATCACGTGTCCCCCCCCCCCCCCCCCCCCCCTGGTCCGTAGCCTCACCTGGGTTGTCGTCAAGCATGTACTTCTTGATCATGTAGAGCTTGATGGAGACGAAAGCGATGGCGAGGAGCAGCCCGATGCCGGCGCCGATCAGAGCGTACTTCACGTCTGAAAGGGAAAAACCTGGCATCAACACGCAAGAAGCAAAGAAAACATCAAACTGTTTGTTGTGAAAGAGGCAGAGAGGGAACGGCAGCTCATGTTCTCCTCCTGATAAGTGACGCTGTGGCACGTGTGTGTGTGTGTGTGTGTGTGTGTGTGTGTGTGTTGGAAGTATGGTTTCACAACCTGTTGACTCTGAGCTGCAGGTCTCAGTCATCGTATCAGGCTGCTTTCCGAAAATCCAATTGCATCACCACTGTTTGCTGTTTGAACCCTTGAGATCATTGCATTGGGTCATTGCCGGTCAGCGTGAGCCGGACCAGTCTGTCCCCGCCAGGGTTTGACTTTGTCTCCAAAAGGTCACCGATGGAGGACACAGACCTTCGGCTGAATGCTACCTGAACCTCTGCTGTGCTTGCCCTCCAAACTCAGTTCAACCACTGGAAGGTACCAGCATCCCAGCAAGCGTGAAGGATGGCATGAAGGAGGAAGTTCAACATCAACCCACAACAAGCACGATGTTATGGGACAGTAAAAAGTGTCTGTTAAAACAGCTGTGGAATCTGTTTTGAACTGATATCA
This sequence comes from Hoplostethus mediterraneus, assembly GCA_034670385.1. Taxonomy (NCBI): domain Eukaryota; kingdom Metazoa; phylum Chordata; class Actinopteri; order Trachichthyiformes; family Trachichthyidae; genus Hoplostethus; species Hoplostethus mediterraneus. The sequence continues at coordinate 886,776 of JAXDDW010000130.1, read as the reverse complement.
GAAAGATGTTTAGGTGCCGATTTCGTAAAACGATGCAGGCGGCAGCGATGGACGACTACAGGCGTCGCATCAACTTTTCATTTTGGTGCTAAATTCAGAGGCGTTCAACGTCGGTGCAGGCCGTCACATCTATTTGAAGTCAAAATGCTTGTGGGTTGGTGGGATACCAAGTGGGTTGAGAGACGTTTTGCATCAAAATATACTGTTTTATTCCAACATTCAAGAAGGAATTCTCTGTGGAACTGATGCAGGATGGATGAGCCGGGAATTCTGCAATGGCTGCCACTGTATGGGACTATGGAGGATGGAGGTGGTCTGGGTAATAATTCAAGACATTTTCATATAAATAAATGTCAAGTTAAGCTTTTCCATCTGCTGCTCTCAACACCCGGTGTCAGGTAGGTCTTTACCGGGAGAAACCCTCTGGAGACAGGAAGTGATGCGTTTTACATTTCCACAGAAGAAGAACTGGGTAGTTAGCATGAGCAGCGATAGCCACCGTGGCTGAACAGACAGAGAAAAGAGCGCCACCTACAGGAACTCAAACTCCATCAACAGGAAATCCAAGGAGGAAGACGTCACAGTACTGGACACACTGTTGGATTGACAGGTGATCTCTGGATGACCCACCTGTTTTTCCTTGGTGATCCGGTCCATCGCCCCTCACACTCATCAGACACCCTGAAACAGAGTTGGTTTTCTGTTAAACAGCGATGACCTATTTTTCTAAATGCGTCAGTTGTTTGTTTCTTGTTATGAAGTAGAAACAAATCAGTGTAATGCAGCTAAAAGCAGGACATCTGCTCCACCGCAGAAAACAGAGGCTGATCAGCCAAACAGGAAGGAGGCGAAGGACGAACGGCCTGATTTCACATCAGATAGCACAGAGCTCAGCATCCTGTCAGCGATAAAACTGCAAGAACACAAAGAAGCATAATGCACCTCTGGAGGATACCTTGCAGGGATTGGCTGCTTATCTCTCATCTACTCATTATTGATCACCGCCGACTGATTTTAAGAACATCCTACGTCACAGTGCAACCAGTGTCTTCTGCCGTCGGCCACTGAGCAGTGAAATTAATTGAATTGAATGCCTTGCTGAAGGGCACGTCGGCAGTAGGTGTTGTTCCAGACACAGACCAGGTTAACCTCTAGGCTGACCTCTGACCTCTAGGCTAATAATAGTGACACAAATATGTTGTTGTAACAGTAGACTGACCCAGTAGACAGGATGACCTACTGAGACACACTTGAATTATTCTTAATATGAAAAGTCTTATATGTAAAATAAGACATCAGAACACAAGTTTATCTCATACTATTTATTAATCTTACATTTATTATTTTTAATCTGAACTCTATACAGCAGCCTGTAGTTCAAATAGAAAGCCAGTGTTTCTGTTGTTCTGGTCCTCTGCAGCAACGTGCCGAGACGAAAATAAGCTTCTTAATCTCTGAAGGTGTTGCTAAATACCCTCTGAAACACACACACACACACACACACACACACACACACACACACACACACACACACACACAGAGTTAAACAGTTCACATGCCTATTTTAGACGTAGCTTGGCATGTGCTCACTGGTTGGTATGTTGATGTTGACGGGGTGCAAGAGCCAAGAGACGTTTAACCATTATGTGGCAACGTGCAGCTCGTGATTTGATTTCAGTGTTAGGGACCACAGAGAAGCAACAGGGTTTATGGGTAATGTGGTCTTAATTTGCAATGGTGGGGATCGACCTAATGCAACTCCCAAATGGTCAGCGCAGCCACAATTACGTCAGTTTGTTATTTATTTGAAGTTCAGCTGGGAAAATCTAGTAACGGGAATCAACCAAGATGCACTCTAGCTATTGCCAAGGTGCCCTGACAGTAAGAGAGGCTGACTGCTCAGCGGCTAACAGTAAGAGGTTGTGCTGGGAAGCTGCCAGCTGTGAACGTCTGTAACTGAATGACAGCGGTGTTGCTGAGAAAGAGCATGCAACCTCAACAAATCTCCCCTGGCTAGCTAAGCTTTTAACGAACCCAGAACCTGTTGAGACTAAGTTAAATAGTTCCACCAGAATAAAACCTATCAATAAACAAGAAGCGTGAATGACCTGTGACCTTTCACAGTGTGAAATGTCTGTCTACGGTTATTTCATCGCAGTGAGTGGGATCAAGTGTCCGATGACCAGGGTTCGACCTGTTACATAACATGTCCAGCAAGAGGGGCCAGGACAGACTGACAGCTTACTGACGCATTAGCTCACAGGCTAACCTGCAAATTGAGTTTAATAACAAGAAGGCAAACGCCCAGACAGGGTTTTAATACCACTACTATAACACATAATAATGACAATAGTAATAATAATCATGCATTTACATCAGAAACCATACGTCTGCTCATCCTGTGCAGTCCTCACACATCCTCACATAAAACACACATCTGCATTGCCGCAGTACTCACCCATGATGAAGACCACTCTGATGAGCAGACGCCCACCCGTCTCAAACTGTCTCATCTCTCCAGGAGATTCTGGACTATTGTCTGACAGGTTGTGAGGGCTCCTTCATGCTGCGACTCTTTTCTCATGTATTGTCTGACGAGTCGTTTCCTGAGCCCTGGCGGTTTCAACACTGGCTGATTAAATCATAAGTGGTTAATGTGGCTTTGCATGCGAGCACTACAGGAAAGCTAATGCAAGGCCCATTATGAGAAGCTTTGTTTCTGGGAATGAAGCTTTAGCCACTTGAGTATCACATTCACTAAGAGTGCAAGTAAGATTCTTATGTTGAAGTAATAATCTATGACATTTTCACATAAATACATTTTCATTTTATTACTCTGTAATGCCAATCGCGATAACACAACAGTTATTCAACCTCTAGCCAGTTGAAGTATGAAGCTTTTCCATCTGCTGTAGAGATGGAAGCACATTTAAAAAAAAATAAACACACAATTAAAAAAACAAAGAGCTGCAGGATCAGTAAAAGTTTAAAAACAGGAAGTGATCATGTGTCCCTGACTGTTGCAATGGCTCTTCGTGAGTTCTGCTTCCTGTCTCCTGTTGCTGTTTATGATTCATACATCGTATAACTTCTCCCACCTCTTTTAGTCACAGAAATTTACAAAACCTTTAAATAGAGTTTACTCCATTTGATGCCTTATATAGTAATGTCTGTTAGCAACTGTCCTGCAAAAATATGGATGATGCAATAAGTTTCATTCATTCATTCAGTGATTTTATTCATTTGAAAAGGTGGAGAAATAAAGAACAACAACAAAAACTTGCAGGTGAGATGAAAATAAATAAACCTTCACTGGAAAACAAGCAGACAAATAAATCAACATGAAAAGCCCAATTGAATCAGACAACAGTAAATACAGGAGTAAAACAGCTGAACATGAATAAAGTCATAAAATGACAAATAAGGGAAATATCAGTTGAAATAGCCCTGATTCAGGAAATAAACTCACAGTGGAAGTGAGAGTAAGGTTGTAGGTAACTCCTGTCATGAAACCAAGTTAAAAAGTTTACCAATACTTTTTATTTTAAATACTACATGTTTTAAAAAAAAAAAAAAAATTCACTGAAGCTTTTGTGGTTTTGTATTTTTAGAAGTATGCTCCTGTGTCCACACTGTTGCAGGAGCCACTGATTTCTAGGGAGAGAGAGAAAAACAGGGTGAGGTATAACTTAAGTTCAAAATACTAGTCCTTTCACTCCCTCCAAGCAGTGGTTGTGGGCTAACACACACACACACACACACACACACACACACACACACACACACACACACACACACACACACACACACACACACACACACACACCTTTCAAACCTAACCATGTAAAGCCATAACGATAGCCAGGCTAGGCTACAATCCACTACCTGATACCCTCACTTAGGATCACTTGGGATCTGCTGTGTGTTACATTGCACAGATGTGGGCAGACTCCCTGGAGCTTTGTACTTCCCCGGTTGTCTGAGATGCCTTGGCCGTAGTCCAGAGGGTCACAGAGGGCTAGCAACAAGCCAAAACCAGCTCCGGAGAGAAATAATCTCATTGGTTGAGATAAACCTCAATGGGCGGAGCTAAAGAACACAGTTTTCTGGCTAAGTATACTTTGTCACTATATTTAGTGTCACTATACCCCCATGGCGACTTTATTTTGGCAAATATAGTGACTTTTTAGAAGCGCTATGCTACCTAGTTATCTAGGTAGGTTAGTTAGCCTAGCTTCCAGGTTCATTCTAGCTATAGCTAGCTAGGTAAGCTAGTTAGCTAGCCTGCTGACCTTCCAGGTTCATAATAGCTATAGCTAGCTAAGTAAGCTAGTTAGCTAGCCTGCTGACCTTCCAGGTTCATAATAGCTATAGCTAGCTAGGTAAGCTAGTTAGCTAGCCTAGCTGACCTTCCAAGATCAGCTGTGCTCATGAATTAATGAAAATCTAAATGACAAAAGTTATATTTTTATTCAGATTTTGATCAGAGTTTGCTAGTTAGCCAACTTGCACTCTAAAAACTGTATTTTTGGCTTTACCCATTGAGGTTTAGCTCAACCCATTGAATAGTAGTGGATTTAGTGGATTGTAATTTAGCCTGGCTATCGTTATGACTTTACATGGTAAGGTTTGAAGGTGTGTGTGTGTGTGTGTGTGTGTGTGTGTGTGGATCAAGGATTAAGCCTACTGTCATTCTAATATATACTTCTTTCCATGACAGCGAAATATCATGAGGTACTTAGCCACAAGATTATCTATAGCACAGTAGAGTACAGTAGAGTACATGGCTCCCATACCCACCTGACACCTCGTGACACCTGGTCAAACTGTCTGCACTGAGGAGGTCAAAGTTGTCTCCTCTTCACTTCTTTGGCTTGGAGCAAAAGCAGTACAGCGTCACTGCCATGCCTATCGTCCTCATCTGTCCCAAGATTAAATACAATTACTATTTATATTATTATAAGATATTGAATGGATTCAATGAGATCTTATATGGCACCAGGGAGCCAAATACACTCAATATACACAGAAGAAGAAAAAAAGTAGATGAATGGTTTTCAATAATAATAATAAAACAAATAATCTACTACATTTTCATATAACAAAATGTTAATGAATATATGTATTCTACTTTTTATTGGCAATTTATTTCTTCCAAACAAACCGGAAACGTAAAACACATCACTTCCTGTCTCCAGGGGATTTCTCCGTATCAATTGGTCACAGAGAGACATATGAAAATAATGAACACTTTAAAATATCACAGATTATTACTTTAAGAACAGTTTGTAAATTGATACCCACCAATGGAATAAATTGGAAGTCGGCAAGCTCGCCACCGTTTAGGACGGCTAGTCTAACCACCAGCTGGCAGCTACTGTTGCTAGATAGCATCAGCAGACCCAGTTCAGCCACCTGAACATATACCACAGCTGCTGGACCTCACATGGTTTACTGGCCTGTCCCAGTTCCCAGTGGGCATGACCCATCATCAGCCAGCCAGCTCCCCGGCTCGCTGTGGTTTCACAAAGTCACACATGTGGGTGTCAATCATAATGCCACCAACAAAAGGCTGGACTGCCACTGCTTCCCTTCCTCTACGCCACGTGACAGAAGAACATCTTGGTTCTTCATCTGGTTTGTTTACAGCAACATATACACATCTAAATCTTTTAATATGATTAGAAGAAAACACATACTCTGCATCACATTGACGTGTAAGCAGTGCTTCTATGTAGGTGTGTATGTATGTAATATGCTGTAAGTTTGCAAACAGTTCAGTTGCTAATGTTACTAGGGTACTAGTACTCGGGTTCGACCAAAATGGGGTTTTGAAGGCTGATAGTGATTTTTTGTTTTGAAGCTGCCGATAGCCTCTGAAACATTTAGACCATCATGGACACTAAAACTCTCCATTGAAAGACTAATGAAACTCTTTTAGGGTTAGCAGCTCTTTAAGGCAGGGTGAGGGAATAAAAAAATGAAAAAATAAGAGTAAAAAACGTACAATTTACAATTTCATCAGAGGTTTTTCATCAAGGCCATTTTCAGTGGTCAGGGAGGAACCGCCATCATATCTGCAGTGGACGACATTGGCTGGCTGATATCCACTATTTAATAAAAGCCCAATATTGGCTCAACCCAACTGAGACGTGCTCTCCAGAGGCAGCTCTCAGTCCTCAACTCCCATCTCCTATTATAGCACGGTGTTATGGGCCGGGGCATGGGGGGTGACTCCACTGGATTGGGGTAGCTGACACAAGAGCTGGGTCAAGTTCGCTTTTGGGAGTTGGAGGCTGGGTTGCGAGGCAAACGGAGAAAGGTGAGGAATAGGTTAGGTTGGGAGAGAATGAGAGAGAGAGAGAGAGGCCCATGTGAGCCTAATTCTGGGCGAGCCGTGACTGTAGACAGTAAAAGGGAAATGCTCTCACATGGCTGACATGATACCCCCTCACCGCTGGGCCAGTAAGTGTATCTCCTCAAAACAATGTGGGGACTTTTCCCTGTTAAAAATGGAAACACCACACACTACACATGTTCCTGAGCTACATGAAGGGGCAAAAATAAGACGCTCCGATAAACTGATAAACAATGACTCATACAAATATTTATACCCGTTAGCGTTGCAGTGTCATTATTAAATCTCAGTGGCGACACTTTGAAGCCTGGTCTTTTAACCTGATGAATGAGCAGACCCTGCCAGACCATGTGCGGTGGTCTCAAGCTAGGTAGCTAACAGGTGCGAGGTGATATTTGACTGGTGAGTTGATATATGGAAGGTGCGGTAGGATGAGAGCTTTTACTTTATGAAATACAACATGACAGAAATAGACTGGCTTAAATAGAACACCTGGCTAGAGCTCAGCGCTGTGGATGTCCTGGACCATAGAGGCTAACAGGGGGCAGCGCTACGGGGAATATTCAGTTTAATGTCTAATCAAGTGTCTAATCAATGAGAACACAGGGATAACAACATCTATCTTTAACCCTCTGAACCCCGTGAGGATTATGTAAAAAGCATTGGCAAAATGAAACCATTTGCCATAGCTAGATTTTGTAAAAAGCGAAGAATTCTGCAACCGGAGATCGCTAAATGCTTCCTGTTCTGGTATCGGTCGCATCAGGGAAAATAAACACATCTAAGATTAAAATGTTGAGATTTCATCAAAAATCACTTGATTCCCCATGCATCATTTAAAAATTCACCTCAAATAAACCGATTGTGCTGCGAGATTCTGTAGAAAAACAGGACATTTTGAACTCAAGCAACAGGGTGAACCTGAACGCTTCTGCTGTCATTTCTGGTGATGTCGTAACAATTCCTTGAATCTCGACAAAAGCTCCATGCCTCGGTAACTTGGTGTCTGAAGAGATACTTGAAAATGCCTGCAGCAGTTGTAAATTTGTAAATATCTTAGTATGTAACTAAGATATCCTAGTAGGTATAAGGAGCAAAACTTGTTGATCAATCCTAGACTACCAGAGGCTTGTGTTGGAGGAAGTTGTTGCAATTCCTATTGGTTGCCGACAGAGGTTAATAAAGGTCATATGTTACTTAATGACCCTATAATTAAGATCCAATCAACAATCAGAATGAGAAGAGGAATTTGTTTCAGTGACGTTGGTGCATGAACATGTTAACAACACAATATACTGGCAGACAGCACAGGGCCAGCAGGGCCTCACATTCACTGTAGTGCAGTGCAGTACATACAGGCAGTAGGCTATACAAACCATCCTGCTTATATGTAAAAAATGAAGTACACAACATATCGATTTTCTCAAATGCTCCACTTTCTCCATTTAAGGAATGCCGAGGGTCAAGTGCGACCGCTCCCCCTGACTTCCGTCAACAAAATGCCTCTTCAGCTTCAGCTTGATCTCAAAGCAACAACAGCTGCATTGGTCCTAAAGCTGGACCACCCAGTCACAGGCCCTCATGGACACAACACTTGTAAACAAAGCTTGAACAATGGCTGTGAGTTAGGACAACCCCCCCCTCCCACCCCCAGACACATTACTGGTAGCCCCTACCATTCTCCATTTCAGGGACTGTGACACTTGTTTGGAGTTGGGTGATGCAATGCTCTATATCAGCAACCTTGTTTGTCTGGATGAGACAGACTGAGTCATAAGCTAAAAGTTAGCCTACAGCTAACCGGTTAGTGCTCCACCTCCACCAAGGCTTGAGAGACGTGAAGACCCTCTGTTGTCTTTCATAGGTGCCCAACAGTAGAGAGAGGGCCCGTGTGGGAGGCTACCGGTCCTTGCTGCTTGCTCACAAAAATAACCAATGACAGTGTCCATTTCATCCTACTCGCCTGCTTTGCCCTGCCACACGACACCCAGTGGTTATTCCAATGTGGGCTAGCTAGCTGCCGCCAGGGTTGCTGCTCAGTTTGGCCACACCGGCCTGTGCGTCTATTTTGGTATCTTCTGTGCTGGCTATCAGGAGTCCGTCCACTCCAGTGCATCTGAACATGGATCTGAGGGCTTGACTCACTTTGGTGAGTTTTGTTTGTTTCTTCAACTTCAAAAGAAAACTTTTTTTTTTTTTTTTCAAGAGTGGCAGTCGTTAACAACAATTTATTTTCAGCAGGTGACGTGGATCTACATCTTATGCTGAGGATTTTTGCTTGATGCCACTATCTTGATTGGACCCTTATGCTCAGCATGGAAGACCCATCACCAAGGTGAGGGAGTGGTTATATGAATGTTTGCATGTAATGAAGTGCAGTGACTGGAAGAGTAGATAGATTATGTTATATAGAGTCTTAGCTACACGTCCAAATATGGACTTACCCATTAGCAAGACATCCGCAGGCCAAAGGTTTACAATATATCATTACCAAAACTATTACACATTCCTGTTGTCGTTATATGCCTTTTTAAACTGACATATTTTAAGCGTTCATCAAAGTAATTATGTGGATGTCATATTTACACTAATTTATGAGGCTAATGCAACATTATTTACTGTATTTACTGTAGTTAATTGGGTTACCCTGGTGAGAGCTAATGGGTATAAATATACAAGCAGATGCTGGGAAAGTACCATGGTTGCTAACTGGTATCGGGTTATAAGAGCTGGAAAATAACTCAACGGCCGCCAAAGTCTCCTGGAAAGACAAAGCATTCTCTAAGTCGGGCTCATGGTTTTTACATAGTACAGTAAAGTCAGTGGTCTCCTCAATATTAATAATCACAAATGGAAGTGCTTAATTGGTGTTAGCACACCTACCAGTGTTGATCTCCACATCATATTTGACCATGAACACAGCTGCTGACAATGAGATTACCTTCAGACTAGAACTGATCTCTTTAATGTTCAGATATCTTCAAATACACTTTGGAGTGTTTGTGTTTATATTTGTCTCGATCGGCTTCATCTGCTTTTAAGGAGTGAGTTGGTTGTGTGGGAATGGTTAAAGAGTTGACTGATATGTCAGTGGCTACACTCCCAGGTCAGGATATATAAATGGGTTAATGAGCTATTCTAAGCCTTCACCCAGATAGCTAAAGTAAGCTAGAGCAGCTGCTGCTAAGCCGCACTGCATGATGCGATGATTTACTTGCATTTCTAGAACTCTGCGGTATAAATCTACTGTCACAATTATTGCTCTAATGCTTTGCAGTGGGATTTTCTATATACAGTATAACTCCATTAATCGAATGAGAAGGTGACCATGTGGAGTGTGGGTCTTCCTTGGGCAAGGTACACACATCAACAATAGCAGTGGATATGGTTATCTTTTTAAAATATGGACTAGCAGCCCATTCTCAACACCACCAACTGTGTTGTTTAATGGTCACAGCTTCAAGCACCACAAAGTGCTTAAAATAGCCTAGCGGATGGTATGGAGTGTTTGCCTGCTCTGTACATAGTGACAGCATGGTCAGGCCTGCACATGTCTTGTACACAAAGGTCATCAGTACATCTACAGGTTTCACAACCATTTATAGTACTGTGTCAATTGGACAAACCCTTATTTTGCAATGTTTGGAATTGCGCAAATGAAATGCTGAAATAATATAGCCATGCACTCTGTAACAAATAAACCTCAACGTAAACCTCAACAGTGCTACTCCATTTTAAGGAATTATTCTGTTTTAAAAGTGACACTTAATGGATTTGTTTTTAATCACAGGAAGTTGTCTTATCTCCACCACTTCCCCGATGTCGACCTGAGCTGAGCACTAAGCTAAGGGATCCAGAGCTGCAGCCGCTGCAGAGGAGGTGAGACAGGTGATGCACGAGCCTCTCTGCTGGACAGACAGACAGATGTTGACACCATGAGCTGTGTGGAAAAGCGTCACATGAGCCATCGGACAGGGGAGCATGCTGCACCATCGCTTCCCCAACGGCTTCACCGAGTTGTTCATGGATGAGACTGATCGTGAAGTCAGCACTCTCACCGATCGAGCCTTCCGAAGTCTTTGCATTGGAGATGATGCAGTTTACAACGATGAGTTCTCGTATGGATATTCACCTTTCAGCTGCCACAAGCCATTAGCGGAGGAACCTGCAAAAAAGACTCATCATAAGGAATCTAAGAAACAAGGGCAGCATCATAGTCAAAATGGCACGAATGATGCGCAGCCATGGAAGCAGCAGAAGAATATGTCGAAAGTGTCGTCTTTCCTCAAGGCGTTAAGCGCCACAGAGGAAAGCTGTAAGGGGATGTTGACCAAAAATGGAGGTACGAAAGACTCTAATGGGGAATCGTGGGATAAATCGGCACTCCGGAGCATCCAACGAGAACTGTCAGAATTCTCCTCGGATTATCACGACAATCTCACAGATGGACATTTTAGCCACAAGAACCATCGTCGGCATCCCTCTGGTGACGGGCCAGTGAAAAAAACAGGCAAAGACGCCGCCCTGCCCTCAGGGAAATCCTCCAAGGTTAAAAATGGGAAATCCACTATCAAACTGAGGAAGCTTAACATCAAAAACTTTTTCCTCCACAGCGAGTTGAGTCCTTTCCAGACATGGAGAGATTTTAACCGGTTCCCTTTTGGCCAGGAGGACATAGTCACCTCTATTCTCCCCACAGATAACGTCCCTAAATGGTACGACTCGCCACTTTACAAGGAGCTGACAGAGGCACATAGAAAAGAGACTCTGTTTACAGAGGAGGCACAGCCATGCCAGAAAGCAGCAGTTGACCCCCCTCCCACTGCTCCTAAACCCATCCCTCCCCCTCCACCACCCAAGGTCCTGCCAAAGCCCTCAGCTGCTCCCGCTGAGAAGAGGTGCTCATCAGATGGAGGTGATGGCACTGCTGCCCCCTGGAGACGAAACAGATCAAGGGCAAGAAGCACTGTTCCGATTAATCAGCCTGGGATACTCTCACCTCCTCAGGACAGTAGCTCTAAGTCGGTGGAGGAGGGTCTTTTCTCATTCAAAAAGCAAGCTAGATCTGTGGAGGTGAAAGCTGTTGAGGAGGTTAGTTCTTTGGCCTCTACTCCGTTCAGCATCTGCCAGCTAATGACGCCCCTCATTCCCTCCAGACAACCAACAGAGACATCAGAAATCCTCCAATCTGTCCTCTCGCCCTCAGCCCTGGACCTCCCTCTTAGACCAGACTCTGAGGCCAAATTGACCCCTGAACCTCCGGTCAAGCGGGACAGCTACAAATCCCTTGCCTCCAGCATCCTCTTCAACCTCAAAGACAACAGGAAAAGAGTGAAAAGCCGTTACAGCCCACCTAAATTCATAACCTTAGAACTGCCTGATCATGGCACCCAGTCTCCACGACTAGATCATGCGAAATATACTCAAGCTGGCTCTGAGGGCAATGGTTCTGGCTTCAGCACTCCTGCCATCGTGAAAGAAGGACAGACCATTTACAGCCCTGATTTGGACCCAGCCAATACCCCAACCATTGGTTCTAGGAAGTGTGATACTGATAGGCCTATATCAGATGATTATTTGATATTAAATCTATTGCAAAACAAAAGGGAGTTTGCAGGTAGTCTTGGTGAGGAGAATCACCTCTCCCCCTTCATACACTCAAAGAAGAACAAGAGCCCTATGGCAAATAAACAAAACTATCCATCTCTGAATTTGTACAAGAAAGCCAGCCCTGTTGACAATGAAATGAAACACCTTCAAGTCCCACTGAGTTCTAACACTCCTGCGAACAAAGACAATCGTGCAGAGCAAAATAAAGGACTTTCGCCATGGAACAAAGAACCTTCTCCAACCACAATGCCAACCAACACAGGACTATCACCAAATATTAGACATGTCAGCAAGGAACCTTCACCCAATATCGCACCAAGTACCAAAGCAATTTCACCCCATAGACTTGAGAAAGAGGGGCTTTCATCAAATATATCAGTCAGCAAAATACATTCGCCCGATGTACCAGACAATGCAAAAAGGCCTGTAAGAAACACAAGAGATAAGGACTTTGGTGCACAGCATGTTAGTTCCAAGGAAAAAGATGTTAGTGGCCAGCCCATGAGTGAAATGGATGTGATCAGGGCAGCAAGGGAAGCAATAAATGCAGCCAAAAACAAAGCTCTATCTGCAGCTCAGTCAGAGAGCTTCAAAAAGCCCCTTTCAGATACAGGAGAGCTGAGGGAGAAAGGAATAGATGAACATGTAAATGATAAAGAATTGAGCAGTAGTAATAGTGAGACTTCAGAAATAGAAAGAAACAATGTTTTGTCTCCAACTAGAAATGACGTGACCCATGCGTCGGAGGCCAGTAAAAGTAGTGATGTCAAAAGAGAACCCCCGCCAGTACCTAAGAGAAATGTTACTAAATCAGATATTCAACTTGCTCTTGACAAACAGCAAACGCCTAATGACGACAGAATTGATAATAGTGATTTGGGGACTACAGAACTAGATTTACCGCCAAAGGATGATGAACCCATCAAGAAGCAGGGCAAGTTTAAACATATATTTTCAGCAAGGCAGAACAATTACATCAAAAGTCAGAGATTTGTAATGCCAGAGGATGAACAGGAAGAGGACGATGAAGATAGTTGTCTAACAGTGAACACAAGAATGGAGAAGGATGAAGAGACGATGCCACCCATAGAAATTAAAGATAGTGAACATATAATCAATGCTCTGAAAGAGTTGGAGAGGGCTAGGCTAGCCGATCGTATTCACGAGAATGCAAAGAACAAACTAGGTGTCATTAACATAGATGAGGAGGCGAAGACTAAGAATGATTTGATCTCAAGGGAGCTTAGGAATATTAAGAGGGGTATGTTGTCTATGAGAGGGAACACTTTTGCGAAGAGAGAAATCTTTACAAAGAGAGATCAGGAACAGAACAAGCATGGGGTTTTCTCAAAGATGGACAGCAACGTTATAGTCAACAGAGCACTTATAAATGACAATTATGACAAAGCTAAAATGGCACTTGAGGAGATCATATCAGAAAGACTGAAGAATAAATTGTCAAAAGAACACGATGTAAATCCAGTATCTGAGGGAAACACCGGTGATGGAAGTTATACAACAAGAGTACAGCAACACAAAAAAGTTATGAAAGATTCTATGATGGAGGCTAAGGAAAAACAAAATGACAGCATATCCACATTGAAAGAGAAGGACATGAAGGAAAGGTTAGGTGATCTGAGAGACCACAATCATATGAAAGAGATTCTGTCGCAAACTGAAGGTGAGACTCACAGGTCAGGTGATAGGATAGCTCTACTCGGAATGGACAGGGTCGACAGTGAGCTATACAAACTCCTAATAACCAAATCTAAACATAGGAAAGATAAACTAATAGATAATCCTAGCCACTTCACTAATGATCCAGAAGAAGCAAATGAGAGACATTTTGCAAGACAGATGTCTGACGAAAACAGAGAAAATGTGATGAATGAACATGAAGGAGATAGCAGAAAGAGAGATGCTCCTCCTGTTCCTCCTAGGAGCAAAAAAGGAGCAATTAGAAGAGATGAGAGTAAAACCAAGGAGACAGAAAGTTTGAAGTTTGCACCAGAAGAGGAAGTCTCTAATGAACACAGTAAATGTGACAATGCTCCGATAAAAGAGACGAGGAGTACAAGTTCAGGAAAACAAGAACTAGATAGCGACATTTCCAGAAAAGAAACTGTGCCAAACCAAAGTGAAATCAGTTCAAATAAACAGATACAGGATGTGGTAAATACTGCAAAAACAAAACCCATTACTCAAACAGACGGGCTTGGACGCAAATGTGTTGTACCTTCAAACCCCTTACAAACTGAAAACAGACTATTGGGTTTATCACCAAAAGAGTATAGAGGAGATAAGGCAAATAACAGGCAGACAGATTTAAGCCCTACAAGGGAAGCCTCACCTGAAAAAGGCAATCCTGAGCTACAGGAGCAGCGCAAGGTAAAGCGGAAAGCCCCTTTAAAGCCTGACCATTTAAACACATTAGAGGCCTCAAACCAAGATGATACTTTAACTAACAGCATAGTAGCAGAAGAGCCTGACAAAATAGACAACGCTAGTAAGGAAATGTATCTAGATGAGGAAGCTCTCGGTGAAATCCCCAGCAAGATTATATCACCCTTATTACTTGTGAATGGTATTAATGTCAATCAGAGCCCACCTGATCAAGCCAGTTTATCCTCAAAATCATCCTATTTCTCTGTGGAGAGTGCAATGCACAGAAATACTGAGAGTGACTCAAATGTTTACCACTCTTTGGAGAATTTGATTGGAGAGTTGGAGGAGGAGGTTGATGAGGTGATAGGGAATGTTGCAGGAAACCCGAAAAGGGATTCAGAGAGGACAGAAGTCGAGTATTATTCTGTAAGTGATCATGAAAGTGAGCCAGAAGTTGGAAAGCGAGTGGTATACTCTCCTCAGAGAGAGAAAGCAGCACCGGGCCAGGACTGCTGTGAAGTAGACAAAGATGGTACAAGCCATAGCTCAACTAATAATGTAAATAATCAGACACCAATGTCACCCACCAACACTTTCTCACCAACCTTAGGGATCCCTGCCTTATTTAGAGTCAAAGACAACACAGCACTCGGTAGTAAGGTAGTGAAAGCAGTGCAGCCATGGTCACCAAGGCAGAGTCTGGTTGGCTCAGACAGGGGAGTGGAAGGCCTACATCATGTAGAGGAAAATCCAGAGCAGCCACTGACTAATGAAACAACCACCACCAGTGGTAGTACCACGACACCAGTTGAAATCTGCCAACCCAAAGAGACTTTATCGCAGCATTCATCACTCACACCTCTCTCTCCTTCAAATCTACTAAGTGAAAACCCAAAGAAACCCCAGTTTGGAGGTTTCCTCACTGTCCCACAGGAGGAGGACAGAAATTCTGGGGTGAGCCCGTCATCTGAGGGGGTGGAGAGTTTAACAACTAGTACAGCTGACACAGGTGATGAGCTGGGATGGAACGTCGGAGCGCCGGAACACCACGAGGTGTCAAAGGTCCCCAGTGAGAGGTCAGGGTCCACCTGCAGTGGTAACGACAGCCAAACCGGGCTGCCCAGACCGCCAGCCGTCCTGCCCAAGTCTGAGAAGGCCCTTCTGAAAGCCATGAAACTGACTAACAGACGGATCAAGAAGGAGAAGGCCCAGAATAAGTCATCCCACAAGTCATCTCACAGCAGTAGCAAACACAGTCCGGATAAACAAAGGAGTGACAACTCAGAACACAAATCACTACAGCACAAAAGCAACAGCAGCAACAGTAGAAGCAGTGAGGAGCATAGCAGTAGCAGTGAGAAAAAACACCGGGAAAGAATGGAAGAGAAGCAACATCATAATGAAAGCCACAGCGACAAGGATAGTAATGACAGGAGTGAACAACCACACCATGGAAGAAGAGGCCATAGCAGGGAAAACCATCGTCACAACAAACCAGACCACAAGACTGGAAGGCAGAGCCACGACAGGGCAGAAAGCAGTGGCCACAACAGTGAAACCATTCCCAGTGTTTCAACAGAACGGCAAGGCCGCAGTAGTGACAGACACATTCGAGAACAGCCAGAACCCAGAGACTACAGCAGCGATAGGGTCATCAGTAACGTACCTGTATACAAAGCCCACGTGACTGAGAGACCCATGTCTGATAGGCAGTACCACCGATCACAAAGCATTGATAGGTACATAGGAGATAAAGTGGAGCGCAGGCTTAGTGCTGACATGTTAGTCAACGACAAGTTCGATCCGAGAGGGCAGCGCATTGAGAAAGGCATCATGGACGAGCTTCAGCAGAGAGGCCGAGCCAGAGACAGAGCCAGCAGAGACAACGCATTGAAAAGGAGTCACAGCATTGACGCGTATGGCACTGAGATCTCTCACCCTTCAGACCTGTCCCGCCAGTCCAGCCACACCAGCCACACCAGCCACACCAGCCACACCAGCCAGCTCTCTCGCCAGTCTAGCATTGAACACACCATTGTTACGCAGTCCTTCCCAATGACCCAACGCAAGCTCCTCCAAGACCCAGATTCGGGACGATACTTTTTTGTAGATATGCCCGTCCAGGTCAAGACCAAAACCTTCTTTGATCCTGAAACAGGAAACTATGTGCAGCTGCCGGTCCAGCCCCCAGAAGGTGCTCTTCCTCAGGCATCTGCCGTGGAGGTTTTGAACACGCCGCTGGTTGTCTACCACGGCTTTGTCCCAGTGCCTTTGTCCTCCATGGCTCAGAAATCTACCATCCAGGCCTCTCACATGGAGCAGGAGGACTTTGAGCAGAGACACCTAGAGAGGTCGAGGCAGATGCACTGTAAGGAGGGCCATCCCTATTTAGAGCCCATCTACGGTCAACATGATCTCATGTTAGGGGAGTTCCTGGGTACTGAGGAGCTGGACTGTGCAAGCTGATAAGCCATGATCTTTCAGGAGGAAGTGGTTTCTCAATACTGACCTTGGTTCAGGTTTTTGATTTCTATGAGAAATTGGGGACATTGACAGCTCTGTGGAGCTACCGAGGCCTTTATTCATTTTGTGAAGAAGAATAAGGATGGGTTTCTCTTGAACAGGAACTGAGAGGAAAGTGTGACTTTGCGGGTGAATGGTAATTGTTGTGGATAAATGGCATCTGTTGAGTGTGATTTCAGGGATTTGTGTATGATAATGTGCAGTTTTTGAGAGGAAGTTCATTGAGGAAATGCTGAGACATGGGTGACCCATGTACATATGTATTTTACACATAAACAGAGAGGGAACGCTTGAATGTAAATGTTGAATATTTAATATAAATGTTGAGAGTTTGTTATATCAACTAAAGTGGTATTGGGATCTCCACTACCTTTCAGGTATTATTGCTTTGGGTTTTATTGCCGTAAGATTTTTTTCACGAGAGTTTGCAGTCACATCAACTTGAAATAATTGGACTTAAATATAAATCAGTTGCGTTATGATCTTTGTTTTAATCAATAGTGATTTCAATAGGTCATGTCCACACCACTAAAATAGAACTGTTTTGCATGCAAAAGCTTAAAATTCAGTTACTGCAATTGGATATGTTTGATACATTACAAATATGATTTATACTGTCTAAAAGCTTGAGAGGACTTGGAGAACTGGTTTTGCAGTTTGGCTGCATTTGCATTTGATAACTAGAATAAAGCAGGGCTGTATTGTGTCTGTGATCCATTCCAATAAAAAACAACTGTTGTTACATTAGTGTCTCTTTAATTGGTAGGTAGGTAGGTACTTTATTAATCCCCGGGGGGAAATTTCTGTGTTACAACAGCCAGACATAGAGTAACACCAAGAAATAAAGAAATAAAACTATAATGGAAATAATTTTAAAAAAAACAATAACAAATAAAAAATATAAGAAGCTATATAAGTACAAGTACGAAAATTATGCAAATAGTGCAAAAGTAAAAACAATTTTAATGGGAAAAAAGTCCCGGGTGCAAGAAACTGAATTGCAGGGCATAATCATACTTTCATCATCAAAACCCATGTCTAAATGAAGCGTTTGATTCAGAGACACTATATATCCATTTATAAAATAATCTGATCGTTCAATTCATTATTTGATTCATTGTTATTAATTTAGTTTTGAAGTATAATTTAATGATGTAAGTGTATTTTTTCTGATATTGGATCATTTGAGAACAATTTGTATTTTTTATTTTAGTCATCCTTATACAGAGCGTCTGATTTTTCTCAATGGTTGGAAGATATATAATTATATAATTTTTACAATTGACAACAAAATCTCACATATTCACTAATATTGATTATCAATGAGTAATTTAATGGGTAACTCTTTACAGTAAGATCATTAACTCAAAAGGCACAACTTAATTAAAAGGTATATGGACTGATCATTTTGCATGACATCAGCACCCAGTTTTTCAAAACTCTTAATCTGGATCATGTCTAATCTCCTTTTTACAATCCAGGATCAGACTAATCTAATTTTACCTTTTCAAAAAGTCAGAAACAAAATCAGATGGGGCCATTCAGATCTCAATATCTCAATATTACAGAGTCAGGTTTCAGTCTTTAAATGGACTGCTATGCTGCCATCTGTTGGATAAATAATGTTATAACGACATGAATGAACTGGATGTTACTTACTTGCACAAGTATACAATGAACAAGAATTTAAAGAAAAAAATAACTGGAAACAAAACTTCCCATTTCTCTGCAAAGTGCTTTCATTCATTAATTGTAGGTCCCTTTTAAAAATAAAGGTTCAGGAGAGCACCTCTGATTGACAGCTGGTCCATCCTGCTGCAATGGTGGCAGTTGGTATGACACTTAACTTTGAAGGTTTTGTTCATAAAATGTAATCATCAAATAGTTTTTATTCTATATGCAAGATGTAAAGGTTGTAAAGTTTGGATTACCCAATCCCAAAATGAATGATCAGAATCTCATTTATCTGTTTTGAAAACCCAAATTTCACTAGGTTTGAAAATTGGGTTTTCATTGGATCAAGTCCTGGACCAGGAGAATAAGCCATGATCTGAGTCAACACCATAGTGACACTTACCCAAGGGGGTTCTGGGGACGTCCAGGGGTACTAGAGGGGGTTCCAGGGGGTCTCCAGTAAAATTAGGAAAAGTTTAACTTCACTATTGTCATGTCACTATGCACTATGTCATCCACAAGAGATTAGTACAATGAAAAGGATGTTTTGATTGAAGGTTTGGCAGCCCTCTCCCAACCTGCAGCTCTATTCTCCTGAATCATAACGAACAACAAATATCATCTGGGGGTTCATGGTGTATCTGCGTGACAAAGCTTGGTAACTGCTGGTCTAAGCTTTACAAAAGCTGACTGGCCAATAGTTTAGGGTTGTTTTATTTCTCAAAATAGTACAATATTTAAACATGAAAATACTGTGTTCTAGTCAACTCAAGTGAAACATCATCTCTCCATCCTTCCTGCTACAAAGTCCCAAAGAGTGCAGGAGTTGCAGAGTCGGTCAGTGGCAGCCGCAGCTCACCGCCACCATGTCGTCGTACTCCTTCAGCACCACGTTCTCCTCGTCATCGAAGTACAGCAAACTGATGGACTGGAGTCTGTCGGGCACGCAGCACGGCGCGCCCACGTCGTCATTGGAGAGTTTGAGCGCATGCATGATGGAGCGCACAGTGGCGTGGTTGGTGGCGCGGAGGCTCTCCCCCAGCGGGAACGGGCAGGAGCCTTTGCAGTGGTAGGCGTTGTAGCCCCGGGGGGAGATGATCCAGCCCGACCAGCCGATCTCCTCGAAGTCGACGAAGAGGGGAACCCGCTGGCAGGACTGGGGGCGTCCGCGGGGCAGGAAACCCGGGGCGGCGCGGCGCTTCCTGCTGCGGTGGTCGTGGATCTCAGGTGCAACGCGTGGAACAGCAGCCGGTTGCGCGTGTCCTGTGGATAGAGGACAGTCAGATCGGGTTAGAACAGCCTCCTAAATCAAAGACTATATGATGTGACTTTGATGTCGAACAGCCTGGTCACATACGACTCATTTTTGTATGCGCTCGTGACGTTTTTCAGTTATTTTCAATGGTTTGGTTTGATAAAAGCTATAGGATGTAATATACGGCAGCAGTTTTCAATGCAACCATTACAGCAGCTGATTTCAGGGATCAACTCTCGGGCCTCGGTGGCGCGTGACTGAAAACCACCGGTGTTAAGTTATGGCGAGTATAGGCCTACCCGTAACCCATACCATGACGCTCACGTTCAACATGAATTTCCACACATTAGCCAGCACCGTACCCAGGTTGAATGACGTGTTTGTGGCACCCGCTGTCCTCCCGTCGTCTGAGAATATGACCAGGTAAGCGTTCCTGTCCGCCAGCTCTCCGTTGTGCTGCGGCGGGGACACCACCGACTCCAGCCAGTTACCGGACGGCAGCGTGGTCACCACCAGGATGCCGTTGTTCTCCTGGCTGTTGCGGATCCACTTGGACACCTGGAATTTAAAACGTTAGTGAACGGATTACTCACTGGATTAAACGTAACACGATCATCGATTAAAGCAAATTATTTGGATTGAATGAGCGACTCGGACTGTCGTGCAATAGGTACCGTTTGAGTGACGTTGAAGACCTCCCATCCCTGCGTGTAGAGGGGAACCAGCCTGGAGGTGATGAGGTTTCCCCTCCACGGCTTCACGCGGCTGTCCAGCACCTCATACAGATCCACCTGAGGGTCAGAAGGCAGTTCAGTCAAAACATCCAACCAGACCAGCTGAGATCGACTAGGTGGAGCAAGATGACTGACATGTTACTATCGTTTGGTCAGTAAATTATTAAACGCAGCTCAGAGGGATCATTGGCCCTGAACGCCCCTCTGGTGGGATTTTGTAGATGTGAATTCCAAACAGATCTCTCTCCATACTAATGATAGAATCTACAAGATCTAACTGGGACTCACTTGGCTGAAATGTGGCAACTACGCATACATCTCCAAGTGACTCACAAACACAAAAGGCAGGGGTTGGTAACCATCTTAAACACGATCATGATGCCTACAGCCTGAAACAAATGAAACACTGAAACGTCTCGCTCTAGTTTACCTTGTAGAAATGAGGCCCGTAACTCTTCCCGAGGTAAAACTTCTGCTTCTGCCTGAACCAGCGGAACTCCGCTTTGACCATCCTCTCCTCTCTGCCGAAGGACGACAGGTTGAAGAAGTGAAACCTCTCTCCGGTTTGGCCTGCACGCGGAAAACATGTCAGATACAAAGTTTATACAATATTCTGCTAATAAAGAAATACAGTATTGTCTTCACAGCGATCCACTTAGCAGAGACCCAGCCACGCGTAATTGTGCGTAACTGCGCTTCTGGGTAACCATTACGCACTCGAATCATCACATCAATCATATTCATATTATTTGTTGCTATGGTGACACTTATGCCAATTAAATATCTTTTCCCAAAATATACACCCAAAAGATAAACACAACCCATGCGTAAGTTTCCGTTTGGAGACGTTTTACGCACCTTTATCCTCGAAGCTCCTCACTGTGTTCCCCTCCAGGATCTCCTTCTGGCTTTTCCGGGTCCCGGTGGAGATCGACACCGCGTTAAACAGATCCAACATGAACTGGGGCGCCTTCTTGTGAGGAGCCGGCGTGGGTAAATCCTTGAGATGGAACAACTCATCCAGCTTCTTGCCCACCGTCGTTGTCGCCTTCCCCCCGCCTGTCTCTCTGTGCGGAATGGCGAAGGGAGACACGCACCTCAGCTGGAGGGCGACGATGACCAGCGCGCGCAGACGTGGAGCTGTCATTTCAGTGAGGGAGGACTGAGCTCTGCACCTGAGGGACGGCGGGTGATAAGGCGACCCCGCTGCCTTTGATGACAGCCCGTCCCTGTCTTCAGCTAACGCCGAGAGATGATTGAGCAGTGATTGATGGTGGCGGAGGAAACGCTTCCCGAAAGCATCTCCAGGTCTCCAGAGGTGTAAACGGCCCGAGAGCCAGCCGGTTAGATCAAAAACGAGCCACTAATTTGACTTGGTTAGGTTAACAAGCCATTTGGTGTTTTTTTTTGTATTTGGCCCGTAGAAACCAGAGACAGGAGATTTTCTTTTTAGCTTGAGACGCAAATTGAAAAGACGCAGACTATTTAACAACCGTTTGTTAAGCGGATAGGCCCGGTCCTTAGTTCTGATTGGCTGAGTCACGTTGGAAACCATTGTATAAATATCTGATACACACATATATGTGATCGCATAACAATTAATATAAATCTGAAATAAATGAATTAATGAAACATTGCAGTTTATTGAATTTGATTTATAATTTAATTGATTATTAAAATGAATTAATATTATAACTATTACTTAAATTAATTAAATGCATTTATTTACAAAAACATATTAAATATAAATAATACATCATATATACATTTGTAATATAATATGTAAATCATGATATATATGATATATTTTTAAATGTACCATTAAAGACACGATTTATTTAAAAAAACAACTGATAAGATTTAATTTTTATTGATTCAGACGTCGTGAATATTATCCATCATTTTCAGTGCTGCTGGTTAAAACCAATACGCCTAATTAGACGCTTAATTGAACAACGTTGTCCCGTTATGAACTCAGAGGGCGTTTTGTCGCCGTTTGTCCACATCATGGGTTTGTCAGATCAGTTGACTGTTATCAGTATGAGGCCAGTTGGAAAGAGAGCAAACGAACAGCCGAGCCGTGACGCAAATGAAGCGGGTTTTTACCTGCTTGTTATGCGCACATATCCACAAAACGCCGTCGGTCATCGCGTCCCCATGACACCGGGGCGACCCTCCGTTACTGTTTGGAGAATGACTCAGAGTTAACACCGAAATCGAGATGATGTGTTTAGTCACACGTTAACACAAATCCGGGATTATCTCCAATCAATCAGACCGAACAATAGGGATCAAATTCGTAGGATCATCATGCTGATCAATCGGCCTTTCACCTCTCAATTGTTAATCATATTCATCGGAATGATGATCCCCTCATTTAGGAGCAATTACTCAGTCTAAGGCCTTCTCTGATCTATCAGTTATTAGTGGCCTATGGATAAATTATACCCATAACAAACCAACAAGATACCATGAGATAAAATATTGATTGGATTTGATACAGGTGTATTTAAAATCAGTTCAATTTCCTGCTGAAACTCAGGAAATCAGATACACATTTCAAAACAACCCTTATTCCTGTCAAGGTGCAGTGGATAGCTGAGCTGGAGGCCCAAGACATTCCCCTCTCTGTGTGTGTGTGTGTGTGTGTGTGTGTGTGTGTGTGTGTGTGTGTGTGTGTGTGTGTCATCTGGCACGTGAGTGTATATGAGGCAGCTGGTGGGCGTGGGATGTCCTCAAATGTTTACCCTGACCATGTGCCGATCACAGATAGACTTAAAGGGAAGCCCTCTGACGTACAGCGGGCCCGGAGGAACCACAGTGTACTGATGATTAATACCTGGAGCCAGCAGCTGGAGTCTGCAGACTGGAGCTTCAGCGGTACAAACCTTTCTCAGTGGCAGAAATAATCTCATTGGTTGAATTAAACCTCAGTGGGCGGAGCCAAAGAAAATGAAAATACATAAGACGAAACTTGGAGTGCTAAAGTGTTTAATTTCCACACTGTTAGAACAATGTGCATGTGGTTGTTCTTTGATCTGAGCGTAGCACCGAACTCAAGTCATGTACCTGGTAGTGTTACGACGACTTAAAGCTTTTACTTCTCAGTTCGGCATCCATCCAACCCACCAAGCAGCTCTTATTCCAATAAAACCTCTAACGCTGCTCACTACTGCTCTCCATGGGGCGTTTTGGTGTGAAGAAGATTCTGGGAACAGCAGATGAAAGTTGAGATTTTATTGGAGTAAGTGTTGATTGGTGGAGTGGCTCAGAAAAGTTTCAATAAAGGCCTCCAGTCTTTTTTTGCTGCTACCAGTTCTGGTGTCCTCACTTTTAGGACCATTACCTTTGATTCCAGTTGCTGCTGGGATGAGATGTAATGTTCTGATTTGACCAGCAGATGGTAATATTGACCAGGGCATGTTGAAAGAATTAAGCAGTGCACCTTTAATTCCATGTATAATGATGATTATTGTTATTATCTTTATTATTTGAGCCAAAGTACTTACACTTTTTTTTGTAAGTTTCATTGCAAAATTAGATATCCACTAGAAAAACTACCAAACTAACTACTTTTTGCCATTGTACCATCGACAGTCACCGCTCTTTAGAGTAAAGGGTGTGATTAAAGTCCCCGTTTGTCAAAATGCTGACACATTTCGGCCGTATTCTCTATATTTTAGATATAAAATGATGAATATCAGGTGATGTTGTACTCCACATGTCTTCGTTGTGTTAGAGGGGATGCTGTGTTATTAGCTGGTGTCCTGTTGTCTCTTGACACTCGGTCTACTCTTTCACCCGGAGGCGGCTGGCTCCACATCTGACAACAGTGTCCATGTGTTAATGACTTCACCTTGTGTTAAATACCTCTACTGGGGCAATTAGAAACACATGGAAGGCATTTGGTACAAGCCACTGGTGCAGCTCTGTTTGAATAATGAAGAGGAACACAATCATGGCTAAAGTGGAAACAGACGACGAGTCAGACCCGATGTACCGGGATTGTTTTAATGCATCTCCGTTGCCTCTGACCACAAGCGAGCAGCGTCAGCCGTCCACGATAGTTGCTGCAATTCGGTTTCTGAACTGTTGGGTGGCCCAGTAGCATCTGCCATCCCATTATACTAGTGCTGCTCAGATTAAAGGGGCATTATGTAATCTATAGGCAAGCAGTAGCAATTACAGCAGCATTAACAAGTCTCCTGGCCCCTTGAGCTATGGTGGCCTGTGATTGACACATAAAACCAAAATAAAATCACATTTTCACAATAGAGACGTCATTCTGGTTTCAAGGTCGCTGCCTGTGTTCATATTCTTGTGTAGCTCAGTCAGTAGAGCAAGGCACTGCCAGGGTCAGGGGTTTGATTCCATGAATACCGTGACTTTTCCAAGACTATTCAATGACATATAGCACCAATATTAGTCAGAGTCTATGTTGCACAGAATATCTGATCTGAATGCCCCAGGTCTGATTTCTGGTCAGTGGATCAACAAGCAGCCAAACCTGACATTCAACATTTCACTGGTTGGAAAAACGATTCTCAACAAATTTCCATGACATTCCATAACTTGGAAAACACATTTTTAAAATCCCATTACTTTTCCAGGTTTTCCATGACTGTAGGAACCCAAGTGCTTCAGATAGAAGGGTTCAGCCAGTGTTATACGTGCTTCAAATATGCTTCAGGGTCACTTTTTGTGTTTCGTCTGATTCCCCAGATCTTGCTAGCTTGTGTGTTATGGACAGAAGTGGCTTGTTGTGGCTCTAAAACACTTCAGTCATTCTCCGAATATCATTCCCAGCAGGAATGTCCACCCCGCCTGTAGGAATGCTAGCTGCAGCCAGCCCCGCTGAGCGCTGAAATGCTACCTTGATGGTGTAGTTATTCGTATGGACAATGACCGTCCCAGATTGTAGGAAAGGAAATAGATAAAGGCATGGCGGAGCTGAGACACCGGACCTGTTCCGCTTGGCGTTAATAACTAGTTAAAAACAAGTAGAGGGACTTCTTTATCGCTCCTGCTGTGTTGGTAGAGGGAAGAGGAAGGCCAGTAATCTGGTTGGTGATAACTGTGGTGGATAATGATGATTTGTCTTGTGCTTATTGCCTGAAACTCTGCAGGGCAACTGACTGGGTGTTTCTTGCGCCTTTTTAGTAGACAGTAGAACCAAATGAGTATACTGCAACACAAAACTGCCTCTCAACTCGTCCCACGATCATTGCTTGCAACTTCCAATGGCTGAAAAGATTGATTTTTCCTTGGGGGTGGAGCCAAAGTGCCTCAATGCAGCGAGCATTCGGTAACAAGTCAGACTTCTGTAATAGCTGCGTCTGCAGATTGGGCCGTCTGACCGTCTGTCATCTGACCGTCTGCCCTTCTGTTCTGCACCTCTTCCATTTCCCCTTCTGAGGCCAACCTAGACACGATACCTTCACCTAAATCTCTGCTTCATAAACATGTCAGAATGTAGCCCCGGTAGCAATCTGAAAACGAGAGAAAAATCAAGAAAAATGTAGACAAAAACAGCCAGACAGAAAGACAGACTCAAACATCCAGGTCTTGGTACGCCTCCACGGCCGAACGTGGGACAGGAGTATTAGATTAATACCCACCGGAGCCATTAGGACGACTGGAGGATATACCCATCAGCTCCAATAGAGGTGATGAGAGCAAGAGCATATGCCTTGGTCAGGTGGAGCAGAGAGACTGACTGACTGGTGGGCTTACTTACTGTCTGGCCATAATTTAGGTATTGGCTTTCCTTCCAATCAAGTCTTTCTCAACATGGAAAAGCACCAACAATCTAGGTGAGTTTTGTATGTATGTGGATGCATATTTGTGTGAGAATAAAATGCATTCCTGTTATATTTGCTAGATGCTTTGGCGATGCTGTTCATGCAACATTCAAGGCAAAGCATCCTGGACTGAAATGAGAGAAAAGAATGTTGGTGAACTCAACAGTGTTGAAGTGACTGAGATGATCGGAACAATTGAGATGGAAAAGAAAAAAAAACAGTAAAAGAGGATGAAGGAAAGGCTGAAGCTCCTCAAAACCTCACGTCCTCTCCTCAAAACCCTCAAGTCCTCTCCTCAAAACCCTCACATCCTCTCCTCAAAACCCTCACGTCCTCTCCTCAAAACCCTCATGTCCTCTCCTCAAAACCCTCACATCCTCTCTTCAAAACCCTCACATCCTCTCCTCAAAACCCTCACATCCTCTCTTCAAAACCCTCATGTCCTCTCCTCAAAACCGTCCTCTCCTCAAAACCCTCACGTCCTCAAAACCTTCATGTTGGATTAAAAAGTTAGCTTTTCCTTCACTCTCTTTTTATTCTTTTTACTCTTTTTTTTGCCTTTTGCAGCACCACTCCCTCTCAGTTGTTCCAATCAGTGGATCTCATTTACTTCACACACCGCACTGTTGAGTTTTCTTATCCAATTTCTGAATTCAATCTTTCATCTCGTTCAAATCACAGCTTTATTTGGAGTAAGGGAGAGAACATTTTGTTTTGGCTCTGGGCTCCAGAGGAATTCATATTGCATGTGGAGGTTTTTTTTTTTTTACGTCTCCATCCCGTTTCCCTCGGCGACCTCACCTTTCTAGCATTAAGTCAGCCAGACGCTACTTCATCTGGCAGGTTGTTGCGGTTTAGATGATATTCCTGATCGCTGAAACACACTGTTTTCCCTCTGGGTTCAAATATTTGCAGTAGAAAAACGACCTACTACAATTACCTGATTCTAATTATGCTGTTTGTTATTGTGGATGGCCACCAGGACAGAGTGTGTGTGTGTATGTGTGTAAGAGTGTGTGATTGTGTGTATGTGTGTAAGAGTGTGTGAGTATCCTTGTAAGCATACATTCATGTTTTTATGTGCCGTATTATTTCTTATTTTGTCTCCATTTTTGGTGCTAAATGGTCAAATACAGTATATATATGGTGCTTTTTCTGTGAGTGGCACTCTTCTCTTCATCTCCATCTTCGTCTCTCAGCCTCACTGTGGTGTTCCTCACTGTGGTGTTCTTCACAGTAGTGTCCCTCACTGTGGTGTCCTTCACTGTGGTGTTCCTCACTGTGGTGTTCTTCACTGTGGTGTTCTTCACTGTGGTGTTCCTCACTGCTCTTCCCAGAGATCACCTGTCAATCAAACAGTGTGTCCAGTACTGTGACGTCTTTCTCCTTGGATTTCCTGTTGATGGAGTTTGACTTCCTGTAGGTGGAGCTTGGTGATTGGCGAGCAAGGCGTCTCTCTGTAGCCATGGTGACTGCTGTTTCCTGTTTACGCTGTTCCCACAGTTTCCCCATCTTTTACACCCTTCCCCTTGAATAGGAGTGTGACTTCATACAGAGTGACACTCGGCGTTGGAGTGGTTTTCCGGTATTCTCTCTCTTAGTTTTTTGTTATAAGAAACTTCATCTTGTTTTGGCCACATACGTATTGTTTGTGACTCCTTCGCGTCGCCTCCCTCAAGCCAAGATGAACCGAGTGTTGAACGGAGAGAGATGGAGGAATGGGATGTGTTGATGGGATGGTTAGCAGGAGGGGAAAACCACCCCACCTCCCTCGCTTTGTGCCAACATCCACAGGGTGCCTTCCATGGCTGCTCTCCTGATTTAGATTAAAGTGGACTGGCCAAATAGACTGAAGCAGCCTTGTTGTTGTAGCCATGGCTCCAGTGGCTCCGGGGGAACCGGGCACGTGGAGTAGCAAAGGGTAATGTTTGTTTGTTAATGCCATATGCGCCGTGCAAATGTGTGCGTGCGTGCATGTGTGTGTGTGTGTGTGTGTCAAGTTTCCAGATGAAGTTGGGGTTTATGTTATTTGAATTGGCTCATGCATCACGCTACCAGCCCGTTATTACTGAGGTCCGCTATCTGGACCGACATCTCCCGCTCCCGTTCGCGTTCTTCATTTCTTTATTTGTATAAACTGGTCACTGGTTTCAGACATGCCGATTACAAATGGTGCGAGAAAAACTGGAGCCCTGCCTATCTATCTCAATTTTTTCCCCCTCCTTTTCGTTTCCTTTACTACTCAGTACCACAGAACCTGAGAATAAAAGATAAAAAAGTTCTCTCTCTCGCTCGCGCCTTTTGCTTCAAGAGGAATTTTTCGTAAAATTAAGCTTTGCTCTCTTTTGGGCCGTCAGAAGTTACTAGGCGTGATCCGGTGGCTAACAGAGAGCTACACCAGATCACAGTATGAAGGCAGAACTGAGTCACAAATCTGAAGCTGACCATCATGGAGGTCCACTGGAGAGTTGGCTGTGCTCACATATCTAAATCTATAACCTGACAAGAAAAATTGAGATACTTGTAAAATACAGCTGTGATGGAGGTGTAGATCATCCAGTAACGTTCTCAGTAAAAGTGATCAGTGTGATCAGGTAGATTTGTCTCCAAATGTAGGTTACTGTGACTCAGTAAACTGTCTTGTCTTTAGCCCTAGTCTCTACTCCAAAACACTCGTTTTGGAGCTGGAGAAGAGTCAGCTAGTTAACCTGAACTAACTGGTAGCTAGCTAACCAGCAGACTAGTTTAGTTACTGGTAACATGGGACTACTAGCCACTGCTAACGCTAGCTTCTACTAGAGACGTTAGCTAGTGTGCTAACCAGATGTGTTAACAACAAGACAGTGATGGTTAGCTGACCAGATACTATGGTTAGCTAGCTAACAAGCTACATGATCTAAACACTAAATCAATCAGATGGATCAGTGATGAAATGATCAGTTCAGTAGAAACAGACAGAAATAAACCATGAAGATTCAATTCAGTTGAGATGGTCAAGTTAGAAACACCATCAGCAACATAAAACACACAAACACAATCACTGAGCTCAATCAACACTAACAGGTGAGTTGGACACATTTGTCTGTCTGAGTAAAGGGTGGCCTGATTGTTATAGAGACCGTCCCAGAATGGAAAGGTCACAGGTTCGATCCCTGCAACAGCCATGTGCCCTGTTGAATGAGCTCCTACTCACTCACTGTACGTCTCTCTGGATAAAAGCATCAATTAAATCGAAAAAAGGTAAATATAAAAGCGTGATTGAGTAGGATCAAGAAACCCTAGACGCTGATTTGCGGTCAGTTTTTCTACTTTCTCGCTGATGCTCTAGTTGGGATTGGGGCTGGGGAATCTGATCCAGGGTGAGGGCTCCTGTCTGAGAGGTGAGTGGGTGTTGAGAGTGCATATGGAAGTCATCCACCGCATAGATCCATTTCTCATCATCGCCCTCCTCCCCTGTCTCTCGGTGCAGTGCTGAGTGCCTAATGGGACTCTGGTTGATGCCAAACGCTCTGTGCACTTTTATCCTCATCAATCCCTCCCACCAGCAGGGGTCCAGGGACGGGGTCTGTCTTATAAAACGTCTTTGAAGCCGGGAACGCTGCAGCAGTGGCCAAACCCACACACTAATGTAAATCTAATACCACTAAAAGCACAATTTAGCGAGTTTAAGCTGCACTGGGCAACTTCATACGCTGGCGTCTCCAAGTGGCAGCGAGAGGTTTGAAACATTCGAAGTACCCAGAAATCCTGTAAGGTGACGTCAGTGAACTGCACACAGCAGTCTGAGATGCTTCAGACCAAAGACACGAGTTTACGTTTAGGAGACAGTTTGGATTTTACTCTGAAGTTTTGATTCATCACTTCCTGTGTGTGTGGAGAAGATTTCCCACCAGTGACCACACCGACACCAGATTTCATTTCATAAAAGCCTGTCGGTAAAAGTGTGTTTTTAGAAGTGATTTAAATAATAAATAAAATAATAATAATAAATAAAACAAGGCAGCAGCATTACCAGGAAGGAGTCGTACTACACTCCCCTCCATTCATAACTCACTATCCCCTCGGTCTGAATTCACCCCCTCAGTATTACATCATTACCTGTCATCCAATCACCCGAGTCCACGCTCCACACGCCTTCTCTCACACCTTCTCTGGGAACCAATCACAAACCGGTACGTTCTACTTTTACTCCCTCAGCTGTTTCTGTGTTGTTGCTGTCATCTCTTACTGCAACAGACTGTTGACCAGCATGTTGTTACAGTAATAAATCACATTGATAAAGTAGTTCATGATTATTTCAGTCCGATATTATTATTATTATTATTATTATTATTAGTAGTAGTAGTAGTAGTAGTAGTAGTAGTAGTAGTAGTCGTATTTTAAGGCATGCTGTGTTTTACTACGTGTTCTCGTTGTGCTCTGGCTGTCATCATGTTGGTGATTCAGCTTGTTCTCTTGCTGCAGCTCCTGAAATGCAAAATGTTTTGGTGGTTGTACCGGCGCTGTCGGCTCTTCTGCTGAGCACGACGCAAAGATGAATTCATAGTTTCCTGCATCTATCTGTCTGTCTGTCTGTCTGTCTGTCTGTCTGTCTGTCTGTCTGTCGTTTCTCTCCTTCCTCTCCCTCTCAGTGTCTCAGGTTCATTTCATTCATTCATTTCCAAAACGCTAGATAGACATTTTTGAAAATAACTAAATAAACAAACACACTAATAAATAAGAATCACACGACGTTAGAAATGTGCCAATCAAGGTCTGAAGTTACATACTGTCCTTCAGAACGTCCCATCATGCTTCACTTCTTGTTATCAATCATTTTCAGAGTCTGTGTTTTCAGATGGTCGATATCTCCTTTTGGAACAAAACGTTTTAAAAAAAAAATGTAGTTTCCTTTTTCTCTCTGCAGACAAAGAGGCCAACACAAGAGGAATCACGGCCAAGCCTCTTTATCTCTCTGGCTTTTTGCTTCAGGCAGATTGTGGTTTGTTACAAAGCCTCCATGAACAATCTGAGACAGGCCTCATTTAGAAATAAGTCCCTCAATTGCTTGGAGCTGGAACAACAAGATGTGTGTGTGTGTGTGTGTGTGTGTGTGTGTGTGTGTGTGTGTGGACACTGAGGAGGATTTATAAAGTGTTTACATGAACGGTGAGCCGGCCAGACGAGGCCTGATGGAGAAGAAGATCTTGAGTTTCAAACCACAAAGCTTGTTTGAGGAGAAGCTGATAACAGCTCGGTTAGACTGCAATTACATTTAATTAATGACCAAAAAATCTTTTGCCACTGCCAAGCCTGATTCGACACACACACACACACACACACACACACACACACACACACACACACACACACACACACACACACAGCGTGTTGGGGGTTGAGGCCTGGCTTCAGAGCGACTATTTGACTTCTCTGGATAATTCCATTGTCGGGATGTTTATCGCCGAGCGGCCGAGCTCAGGTTTCCTCTGGATGACTGACGATCTTTGACGTTTTATGTTCGTTTCAAACATTCAAACATGTTCGAACTTGATAGTTTAATCTTCAGCATCGATTCTCCGATAAGCACTGATTTGAAACGAACGACCCCCGTGCACTCAAACGGATGTTTTAAGATTCCTGCTTCTGTTGAAGGATTGGAGAGAGAGAGGCAGGAGGGATGAGGGGATGAGAGCAGGAGGGAAACAAGACGATGTGTTGAATCTGACTGACGATGGGAAGGAGGCTGATAAACAGGAAGCACAACTCCCCTCCACTCTTTACGTCCTCATGGCTATGTCTATATATGTTATATATGAGACATTCTTTGATATTTTTTTGTCAAAACGTTTTTTAATGTGTTTAATAATATTTCAACCAGTGCACAGCGACCTATTCTTCTTCTTCTTCTTCTTCTTCTTCTTCTTCTGTTAAATAAATGGATTAAAGCTGCGCTGGCAGCGGTGCATGCTGGCAGCTCCAAATGGCAGCGAGACGTAACTGACAACTGTTTGAGCTTCAAAACCCAGAAGTCGTGTTAGGTGACGTCAGTGAAGCACAATGTCCTGAGATACAAAGACTTTTTCCTACCAGGAGATCAGATGGAAACAGGCAGCAGTTTACACTCAACAACCTGGATTCAATTCTCAACTCGTGCCAAGACCTTTTCATTTTTACAGGTTAGTCCTATTAGACCTTGACCAGTTTTAGTTTTAGTTGCCCAACTTTAACCTTAACCATAATAGAAGTTGCTTTAGTTGCTTTAGTTGTCGTTATCTGACCTTCTCATGTGACGAACACGAGAAAACAGCAGATTTTTACTTCATGTAGCTTTAAAGTTTCTTTGCCTGCCCATCCAAAATGTGGTTTGTTGACTTAACTAAGAGGTCATCCTTCATCCTCTTGTCCTCCTTTGACCTAACGATGACTAATAACCACTAACAATCCTCAGCAGGACTTTAGTTTAGTGGTAGGCAGTCAGGGGAGTGCTGGCGCTGATGGATCTGGGTCACCAGGGCAGGTTGCTGAACTCGTGTCTTCCCATTACCGCCTCTGTAAATCAACCTAGCCAAATAAACAGCTTTCTCTTTAACCAGATACGCTGTAGCTGCCAGCCTTCTGCCACTCCGTCCATCACCAGCTCTTCACCATGAACGCTGATCTACCTACATAAAGAAACAGAGGCAGCCCCCCCGTTGGCCCCAACCCGACTTGCATCACTACTTCCACGTTCTCAGCCTCTCTGCTGTGGCTTGTTGCTGCCAGATCACTGGTATTCTGGGTATGCGAGGCAAGAGCCTGTAGTCAGCCCTGTCAATCAGAGGTAATGTAACACAAAGGTCAAGTGTGTAGTCGGCTCCACCCAGCAGACGTGAGAGGAAGGAGTCGGTCCCACCAGCAGAAACCAGTGGATTACGATCTACTGCCGACATTGAGCCGTTATTTAATTTAAACGATGAAACCTAAAACTAATCAAATCGATATATTAACTGATATATTAGAACCAAGCAGGAGTTATTTCAATACGAATTCAACTTTAACACACATCCACACACACTATGTGCTGGTGGAAGACAGGCTTGGTGGATCAGATCCGTTGGGCCCTGGAAATTTGGAAAAGTTCTTCACTCGAGTCCTACCAGTTTGTGTTTGCGGATAAGCAACATTAAATCTCAAATCTCAGCATGCGGTTTGACGTGACGTGAACTTCCACATGACTGAAAGACGTATGGATACAAGCCAAACCCAAGCTAACGGTGACCGGCAGCAAGAAATCCCTCAAACGGAGGGTTTGATTTGATTGCCAAGCGCCAGCGTCCGCCCCTTGTCATCCCGTTCTCATCGTATCCAAACACCAACCCAGTCTGAACCCAGGGTGGAGGAAAATCTCATTCCATGCTCAGACCCCAAAACTGGAGATGAGGTGGAACAAGATCCTCTTTTTGGGACTCTTGAGGTTCAGCGGAGGATCAACGACTAGAAGGACTCGAATCAAACGAAGACTCTTGTTTCCTTTTGAAATGGTAGAAGAGGTCGAGAGTCAGGGAGCTGCTTCTGAGAAAGATGAGAGAGAGAGATCTTTACTCTCTGGAAGTATTGTTCACGTTGTATTCATGCCAAAAATAAAATACTAAACTGAGAGAGAGAGAGATGTGTAGCTTCTGAGTGACATTATTCTATCGCTTCACCAGGCTTGAGGTGGATGGAGCAGAACAAGGAAACTAAACGGGCTTGAGGCTTTTTGTTTTCAACTCGGTAAACCTCTGATATTTTTCATGTCAACGTCTTCTCACAACAACGGCCATACCTCCATGGCTAGCTGCTAGCTGCCCCAACATCAAATCAAACGCTCTTTGGTAAAGGTTAGGCAGCTAAAACAATCTGATCAAGGTTAGGGTAAGGTTTTGGTCCTGGTTAAATAAGAACATTTTTTAAACTTAACTCACAATAGAGATACAGGTCTTTGTATTGGTTGGGACTTGAACCTGCGTTGTCAGAGTTGAAGGCCCGTCCGACCTCCACAACCTTACTTACCACCACGTTATTTCAACGTCAAACTACTTCCTGTTTCAATCAGGTGAGCTCCGCTGATTGGTACGATTTCATACCAAATGAATGACAACAGGCTGTTATTATTCAGGTGGGAGCGCTGGATGTCCACACAACACCATGCTGCATTTAGCCTGCTAGCTAGCCTGGCTAACCATAGCGGTATAGAAAGCTAGCATAGCCGAACACAATTTGAAATGACATACACCCACTAGCTCTACGCTACATAATGACTGGGCTGCAAGTCATTTTTGCAGTTTCAGATGGATATACTGTATATTGTGCAAATCTATTGTAAAAGGTGATGTGCACGGCGGTTTAAAACGACGGTGATGTGCACGGCGGTTTAAAACGACGGTGATGTGCATGATGGTTTAAAACGACGGTGATGTGCACAGCGGTTTAAAACGACGGTGATGTGCACGGCGGTTTAAAACGACGGTGATGTGCACGACGGTTTAAAGCGACGGTGATGTGCACGGCGGTTACGACGGTGATGTGCACGATGGTTTAAAATGAAAATAAAGGTTTTTGGCCTCCGCTTTGGATTTTTGGACCTCACTAAAAATGTTGGTCTGGATCCAACCGGGAAGGAGGAGGAAGAAGATGACTTGTTGCTATGAAATGAGAGTGAGACAGGCTATTAGAGTAATGTCAGGGAGACAGAGGAGAGGGCAGACAACATGTCAGACAGAATGTGGAAATATCTGAGCTCGACGGCGGCCAAGACAAACCGAACGTAAAACCTTCCAAATGGACTCACGGCGCGCTCGCCTTCATCGACACCGAGCTGAGCCCCGGACTACAGAAGCGATAAAGGAACAAGATCTCTCTAGAAAATCGTGTTCTCCATCTCTTTAAAAGAAAATAACCGTATAAAAACGTTATCGTTAAATGCATCTGATACACTGACAGACATCACATCGCGCTAAACCTCTCGGTACGAGTTGGGAATTGAAACTGAGTCGCGTTTCTGTCGCCGTATTTCACCGTGAACCTACCGCCTGGTTCAGTCCTGTTTTATCTCAAACGGTGGAATATCGTTACTTTTCGTAGCTGCAAAGGAACTTGATATGAAAGCAGGCCGGGGTGATTTCAGAGAGAAAGGCTTTTAAAGAGTTTTGGAGAGGGATATTATTTAGAGTGAACACACACACACACACACACACACACCACATCATTTACTGCAGAGTTCACCGGGGTCATCCATGTGTTGCTGTAGCTGGTCCAAGACAAACAGAGTCTCACGGCGTGGACGTCACGCAACAGGACAGCAGGCGTGTTGTTTTAACGTCCACCTCGCTCGTGTTTACGACCGTATTTCTGTATTTATAGCGCCGGCGTTCCCAGGAGCGCTGGAGGCTACGGCGGCACGCTGGTCCGATCCAACCGCTGTGCATGAGAAATAGATGCAGACTCCAAGCCGGGTTTCACCGCAAAAATCAGCTAAAAAGTCATCTCCACCAATCAGGACGAATAAAACCAGCGTCATATGATCTACCGCCTGATTGTGAAACATTACATTATTTAACACGATGACACGCGAACGCCCACGGGGGGATCACATCGATATATTACGGCTGAACTTTAAACGTGACCACCGATGGGATTAACCCGCCAATTAGCCGCGAGTGGATTTACACTCGCGGGTTTTTCTAACCTTTATTTATCCAGAAAAGGTCGACGGAGCACGAATGAACCTTTTATGAACGCTGCGCTCACATTCACTCCGGGAGACTTTTCCACCACAGTGTATGAGATGCGTTCACTTCCCCCCCAACCTCTCCGGCCTCCAGGCTGCTGCCACCCGTGTGTGTCTTCTCTCAGGTATGCAGTGTTAACAAACGC
The DNA here is from genome assembly GCA_034670385.1 of Hoplostethus mediterraneus. Lineage (NCBI taxonomy): Eukaryota > Metazoa > Chordata > Actinopteri > Trachichthyiformes > Trachichthyidae > Hoplostethus > Hoplostethus mediterraneus. The sequence goes on along the minus strand of JAXDDW010000130.1, from coordinate 850,560 downwards.
TCTTGGAAAAAGGGGCTCCTGAACACCGAAACAATGGATTTTCAGTAACAAGCACAACTCTACCCCCCTACCCTAACCCCACCCCACCCCACCCACCCCCCCCCCCACTTCATATAATGGACACAGAACATGGAACAAACGGAGGATGGGTTTCCTGCCAGGGATTCAGCTCAGAGGCTTGTTCACCGGCCATTTGGAGGCAGAATTAACTGATTTTAGCCATCAACATGTAATTTGGGAAATAAGAGGAAGAGTGTGTGTGTGTGTGTGTGTGTGTGTGTGTGTGTGTGTGCGCATCGGAGGTTGGCGGGCATTCCTCCCTTTAAAACGATCTACATTTGATTCCTGTCCAAGGGTTCAAAATGCCAGGATTTATCCAAACGATATCCTATTACGTTGCTGGCGTGGCGTCCGGGCTTGGCCGCCGCTACAGAGCGCCCGCCCCCGGCTCCTTCTGGGTATCGATCAGCAGGCGGGCGGCGCCAAAAACAATTGATAGAAACAGTACTACGGTTTAAATGTATTGTTTATCCCCGTCTTGATCCGGGGGAAGCACCCGGCGCCACCCGTCCACACCTGGAGCTTCCCAGTCCGACCAGTTTGCTGCTGCCGGCCCCTGATTGGCTCCGCTGGGGGTCATGTGCTTTAAGAGCGCCTCGACGGGAACTGCTGGAGGAAGGGAGTCCCTTTTCTGTTTCTACTCCATGTCCTTCTGAACTGATCTACTAGCAGTTGTTGTTTTTGTGTGTGAGGTCGGTGGAGGCCAGAGTGCAGCGACGTGGGACGACCAGACGGTTGTCTTCTCAAATCCCTTGAGCAAGGCAACAGTGATAATAATAATAACTTTACTGATATAGTATGTGGCTCAAAGTACAATAAGAGCAATGACAAGACAGGGTGAAGATAGTAAAAGTAAAACAGTACCGGTAGCTCATCGTCTGCTGCTGGGTTGCTAGACGACACCATCATCTCAGACCGACTCGTCCTCCTGTCGCCTGGTCGGTGGGTTTCTGTCTCTTTCTTCTTCTGCCTCTCAGATCTTCCATCTCTCTCTCGTCCTCCGACGGTGTGAAATTCCCCGGAGGCTTGGCAGAATCGGTGAAATTCCTCCCATCGGACATCTGCTCCGGTTTTCCTTGGCAGATTCATCTGGCAAGGAGATTCGACCATTGTTGTTTCTTTGTTCCAACTATTATAGAAAGTAAAGACAGACCCAGCGGTTACCAGGGACGACCATTTTACGTGTCAGGCAGTTGGCTGACGAGAGATCTGCAAAGAGAGCACCGGGGTTAGATCACCAACGTGACAAGCAACCGGCAGAGAGAGTCATCGTGCCCTGATGATGATGCCTGGATGCTGAGGAAGAGGTGTTAGATATTAGGAAGAAGATATGGCAGAGAGGGATTAGATTCAGGGAGGAAATGGATCTGTGAGGTACTGAGCTTTCTGAAAACGTTCTCCCAACTAGACGAGTTTGAGTTGTGGTGTGGACGGCGAAACGAGAGACTTTGACGATGACGTTTTATTGTGACGTGATCCAGGAGGAAGTGGCCGGCCCCGCTGGTCTCCACACGCCCGTGGAAGGAAGTATGACTTTTGTGGTGGTTTAGTGTGGACGGCAAGCTTTTCGGAAACACTAGACAAGTGGGCGGAGCCTCAGTAACCGGGGTACTGCTCAGCATGTGAACATACCCAGTGACAAAAACTTGCAGATTACTACTTTAAAGTCAACGGGAGATGTGTCGGTTTCCATCCTTCCTACCAGTCAATCGATCTTAAGGTTTGTTAAACTGATCCCAGAGGAGAGGTGACGTCTCGCTGACCTGCTGCTAGTAAGACACTTTCCCCCTCGGTGTTTCAGCCTGAAGCCAAAACTGTTGCAACGATCACATGCTGATGTTTGGTGACGATCCGCTGCTGTGGAGAGTTTTGTGAAGTGTGTTCAGACCCACGGAGGGAAACAAGACTAATATTCACTCATCTGCTTTTTGGGGAGAGTGAGTTTTATTGTATTTAGACGGTTTGCAAATATCGGTCATGTAATGTTCATGCCAGACAGAGAGAGAGGAAAGGAAAGGAAAGGAAAGGAAAGGAAAGGAAAGGAAAGGAAAGGAAAGGAAAGGGAAAAAGGAATCATCTCCTCATCTCTCATTCTGATTCTTTTAACACCTTTTTATTTCCCTCTTCATCTATCAGTTTCTGCCTGCCAGATGAAGGATGAAGGCCTGGTGTGGTCAATAATATATTTATATATATCTAGTGAAGGTTATGGGTCTTCCAGGACCTGTAGACTATAGTCTGTTAGAATGGACAGCTGGTCTGGACAGGGGAGGAGAGAGATAATGCATTTCCCATCATATCGTTGACTCAGTAAAATATGGTCTAATAAGAGGAAAAAGCAGAAATTAACACAGTTTTTTCTGAACATGTAATTGATTTATATATACATATATATATATATATATATATATTTATATTGTTATTGTTATTGTTATTGTTATATATTGTTTATATTGGTGGTGGTTTGCCTCATGATGAAGCAGGAGATCATAGTTTACCCTCCTTTTTATTTGCCACTCGGTCCCTGGCGGTAGTATTCTGCAGTCAGGAGGTTAAAGGTCAAGAGGAAAGCGGTGAGATGATATTTCTCCTCAGAGGTGACGACCTCGCTTTTTATTTTCAGCACCTGGCCCAATGAGAATCCTTACCTGTGAGTGGGTCAAACGTTTTCAGACGCTGAGGTTGGTGTTGAGCTGGTGAGTTTTTTTTTGGCTACTTTTTCCTCTATAATCCAACACAGGTTTCTTACCCTAAATACCACCAGGCTACAGCAGATGTGTATTGGTATGTGTTGGTAAGTGTTGGTAAAGTCAGCAGGTGAATAGTGGTTTGATCTCTGTGTTGGTTCAGGACTTCATCAGTTACCACTATGGTCTAATGGAATAGACTAGATTTTGTTTGAATGCAATCTGCATTTCTACCCCCCCAAAAAATCTTTGTGAGCAATGTATTGTATTGGTTTTGGTAAAAAAAAAAAATCACGTATAAATCACGTTTAAATCACGTAAAGAGCATCATCTAAATGCCCAAACTGTACAATGTAATAGGGTTCCAATAGTTGCAGTACCACATGTGACCTGATGGTGGTAGTATAGCACCACAGAACGGCCAAGGCTCGCTGCACAGCAACAAGGAGATGTGAGCCTGAGCACGTCCTGCATGGGAAGGAGAGAACCTGGAGACAGTAATTAAAACTCCTGACGCCACATGTTCGCCACCTCTTCCTTCCACCTCTTTTTCATTCGCAGGCCTTTTGCAGAATCTCTCAACCAGAGGAACTTGCAAGAAGAGAGCATCAGGTGGGGCACAAGAATGCATGGCTGATGGAGGCATGGAGGGGTCGACCCTGTGACCTTTCAGCTACAACCACAGGACCGCCCTTCCCCTCTCTGTCCACATTCGCAGTGTGAGCGTTGAGGAGTTTTACCCATACTGTAATCACGCTATCACCGCTTATACCATCTTATTGTTCAGCCAAAGAAGCATACTGAGAGAGAAAGCGAGAGTGTGTGTGTGTAGGTGTGTGTCAGCCGCTAGCTTCGGCTAAGCAACCATCATAAAAGGATTAACACGCCGTCCTGCCGTGATGCAGAGCCACCGCACACATGCGAATGCCATCTTGTGTGGGAAGCGTGTTTCGAAGAATATGCCAACTTTGGGAAGGAACACGGGCAACGCTGCCATATGCTCAAACACTATATACACAGTGAAAACTATACGTTTTGTACAGTTAGGAACTTTAAAATGGAGTGCTAAACTTTTCTCTGTGTGGAAAGCAGATGTAGGCAACTAAATTAAAACGCCCAGGGTCAGGATGTGCGAATGTAGTCGAGGGAATGAAGGAGTGCAGGAAAGTAAAAAACAGGTTGAGAGATGTATAATCTGATTTCTTAGCATGTCAATATTGGCTGGTTAACTTTTGTTGGTGTGTAGTGTGCTAGCTGACATATTGTTTGCTACTAGCATGGTTTCTCTTGTTGTTTGTCAGTAGTAGCAGTTCCCTGGTATATTGACTTTTTAGCACGTCGCTATGTTGGCTTGTTAGCTTTTGTTTGTAGCATGCTAGCTGACATATTGTTTCGCTAGGTTGCTTTAGCTAGCTTTTTTAGCAATACGTGTTCTGGTATATTGATTTCTTAGCATGTCAATATTTTGTTAGCTTTTGTTTGTTTGTAGCATGCTAGGTGACATATTGTTTACTAGTAGCAAGGTTGCACCGGCTGTTTGTTAGCAGCATGTTCCCTGGTATATTAATTGATTTGTTAGCATGTCGATATGTTGGTTTGTTAGCTTTTGCTTGTCAGCTAGCCTGCTACAAACATTGTTTGCTAGTAGCACGGTTCCTCTGGTTGTTTGCTAGTAGCTAGCATGTTCCCTGGTGTAATCATTTTTTTAGCACGTCACTATGTTGGCTTGTTAGCTTGTTTGTTTGTAGCATGCTAGCTGACATATTGTTTGCTAGTTGCATGGGTGTTCTGGCTGTTCGCTAACATGCTCCCTGGTATATTGATTTCTTAGCTCGTCGATGTGTTAGCATTTTATATTGGGCACTATTTGTGGATTAGTAAATCATTCTGACATCTGAATCGGGCTTTATGAACGCTCACAACGGATTGTAACATCAAATCCTGTGTATTGGTAAAAACATGAGTACATGAGTATCTTCTCCTGGAGTAATCCCATTAACCATGTAGTCATTTCTATTTATTGTCTCTGAGACAATTTCCTGTGCATTTATTGTCCTTGGCAAATAAAGTGATCCTCATTCTGAAGCGACTCATTTGGAAGTTTCTCTTTTCTCTCCCTCGTTCTCACACACATGCCCACCATCACGGTCCGCCCTCGTCAGTTACGGTGCATGAGCTCAGGGATTATCAGCCAGTAACGTTTGGCGCTTGTTAATGATGTCATCGTCAGGGACCCTGTGGGGACGGTGAGGTCAGCGGAGGGATGATAAAGGGCTTTTAAATAAACACCAGAATTGTGTTGTTAACCCCAAATTGGCAGCACAAACAAGATTACAGTGTTTTTGGAGGAAGTCAATCTTTGGAGATTTGGCCGCGGCATGCTGTTCCAGGAGTCTGGCTTTCTGTGGGTGGGAACAGGAGGATGGACACGATGTGGGACGGGACAGAGAGGCATGGACCAAATACTACCGAGACAAATAGCCACGATGAGAGAGTATACAGGGAGATTATGTAGTTGTGTGTACGTGTGGTTGTTTGAGTGTGTTTAATGCATTTAGGTTAGGTTGGGGGGGGTTATGGGCCAGAACGTGAGTTTGTTGAAAGCCAGAAATCTTCAGCATCTGGCAAAATAATCTGTGGTATTGATCAACTTCCCTATCAGTCAACCTCTCACAGATATGTTATGGTCACTTTTGTTACAGGGCAGTAAAAACCTGATTTATTACCTCATTACCTGTAAAAACTCACTTTACAGTTACAGCATTGTTTCAGTGGATTAACCATCAGACTCTAAGAACTGAAAGATTTAAAGAGGACATGTTTTTCTTTAGTCTCCATCTTTGTCTCTCAGCCTCACTGTAGTGTTCCTCACTGTGGTGTTCCTCACTGTGGTGTTCTCCACTGTGGTGTTCCTCACTGTGGTGTCCTTCACTGTGGTGTTCCTCACTGTGGTGTTCCTCACTGTGGTGTCCTTCACTGTGGTGTTCCTCACTGTGGTGTTCCTCACTGTGGTGTCCTCACTGTGGTGTTCCCCACTGTGGTGTTCTTCACTGTGGTGTCCTCACTGTGGTGTTCCCCACTGTGGTGTTCCTCACTGTGGTGTTCCTCACTGTGGTATTCTTCACTGTGGTGTTCTTCACTGTGGTGTTCCTCACTGTGGTGTTCTTCACTGTGGTGTTCTTCACTGTGGTGTTCCTCACTGTGGTGTTCCTCCCTGCTCTTCCCAGAGATCACCTGTCAATCAAACAGTGTGTCCAGTACTGTGACGTCTTCCTCCTTGGGTTTCCTGTTGATGGAGTTTGAGTTCCTGTAGGTGGCGCTCTTTTCTTTGTCTGTTCAGCCACGGTGGCTATCGCTGCTCATGCTAACTACCCAGTTCTTCTTCTATTGAAACGTAAAACGCATCACTTCCTGTCTCCAGAGGGTTTCTCCCAGTAAAGACCTACCTGACCCCGGGTGTTGAGAGCAGCAGATGGAGAAGCTTCATAAAGTGATTAAAATAGGTTTTTGTGGTAAGACTGGAATAAGGCGGCGGTACAGCACGGTGTTACCAGATCCCCTTCCCCCTTTTGGAGAAGGCAGTAGAGTCAGTAGTACCATGTAGAGGTGTGTATTCCTGTCCTCGTGGGGAAGCCCCTAGTCCGAACTAATGACTGTTGTCAGTCAGCTGTTTGGCTGAGTCAGCGCGTAATCCCCCTCAGTGAGAGCAGATGATTGACACTTGAGCTCCGCCCCCACAAGCCTCTCCAGGTGTGTAACATAGATGAGGGGGCGGATCCTGACGGGTGCCCTCTCGCTCTGTCTATATGAGGTTTAAACACATTCAGACCCAAACTACTTGGTATATGGTTGTTTTAGTGCAGCGTGTGTGTGTGTGTGCGTGTGTGTGTGTGTGTGTGTGTGCGCGTGTGTGTGTGTGTGTGTGTGGATGACCTTCACAGCTGCAGTGTCACTTACATCAGCGCTGTAGCTCCTGCAAGACCTCTCTAATTAGACCTGTGTGCCCTGTCATCACATGCCGCTGTTATCCTCTGAGCAGCTGTCCCTCACACACACACACACACACACACACACACACACACACACACACACACACACACACACACACACACACACACACAGGTGCTCACGCCCCACACAGGTGTCCAAAGCAGGACGCAGGCCAGGCCAAATATCATAGCAACGTTTGGTGAAGCTCCACAAAACAAGACAAAACACAAGTGACACAAAGAAAGAGGCAGCTTGGATTTCCTCTCTCTCTCTCTCTCTCTCTCTCTCTCTCTCTCTCTCTCTCTCTCTCTCTCTCTGTTATCAGTTTAACTTCACTCAGTTTTCAGTTTGTTGTCATGTCAGGTTTGTTAGTTATAGATGCGAAAAGTATGAAGCAGGAGGCGGAGCGCAAGTGAAACAGGGAAGTGGTTCCACGTACTAAAGTACGGGTGTCGGGGTCTTTTTCACCCAAAGGTTTTCCTATGGAACCACTACCAAAACCTTTTCCTCACCAACGTAGTTTAATTGGATTTTAGTGCACGTGCAATCTAATCTCTATTTAAGCCGGTAGAGATTAGGGAACTCTTTTTCAAGGGGAGATCTTCCAAAAAAAAAATCCAGTCAAAAACATTGGAGCACAGCGATGCACAAAGGCAACGTTCAATGTAAATCTCTTGGAGTTGAGAGTTCAACACCAGGAGGACCCGGGGCCAAGCCCGGATCAGTCTGGGTCAAACAGAGACACAACTCCGCTCCTGATTGGCTCTTGGAAATTATTTGAACCTCCGACTGAGACCGGCTTTCATCCTCCAATCACTCCACAGAGAGTCAGATGGAGCAGCGGACCCAGAATGACCCGACACATAAAACCCACCAACGAAGAAGTCTGGGAGTGTCCTGAGTCTGTCTGGTCCAGGTATCTCAGCCTGGGCGGGTTTCTGCCACATCACACCAGAACGTGGTCCTTCATCCTGCCCCGCCTCAGCTCCTCACCCCGGGGAGTCTCTGGGTGAAGCTGCTTCCCAACAGGGCAGCACCAAGTTTCACTGCATGTTAAAATGCTAAATGCTAAATGCTAAAACAGCATAATGCATAACGCGTTGGACCCCCCGCTGAGAGGAACTGTTCAAATCAGTTCAGCTGCTGGAAGTTACAAGGAACAAAACTACACAAGAGTTCAACCATTCTGCTGGTTGAGGTTTTGATGCCATCAGTTCAAAACGTCTAAATTATTTTGTTCTTCTTTCTCTATGATTTGTGCAACTAAACTAACTAACTAAACTAAACTAAACTAACGTTGGGCAGCAGCCAGACATCGACACCTCAGTGAGTGAGCATCCTGGGAGGAAGTTCCCGTGGCAGCTGGTAGCGATTCAGCAACATGAAGCGTTTAAAGGCGGGTCGAGCTCTCGAAGCCACATGGGCCCCGGTGTGTTTTCACTCTGCACCCTCCCCCGGGCCAAATGGCTTCAAGACCACAAGCGTCACAGCTCGCCACTCCATGCATCTGAGGAGAGAAGCTGGCTGAGATTCACCGACTTTACCGCTTTACACATCCACATGACGTAACCTGGTAGGAAGCCTCTCGGTGACGTACGACCTGAAGCTTGTTCTACTTTTGTCTCAGCGGCTAAACACCTTAAATGTTCGCCAGGCTGGGAAAAGCACCGACACCATGTCAACTGATAGCAGAGGAAACGTGTCAATGGGGAGTTTGTCATTACACATATTCTGCCTTGTCATCGAACTGCTTACATGGAGCTCAACAGTGATGTTCCAGAAGAGAAAATCCCATTCATATTCTGCATAGGGATTTTGATTATTATCCATAATGTCGTAACCATCCAATGTAGCCTCACCACAAGCTAGTAGGTTGTGAAACGATAGTGTCTGCTCCTGTAGAAGCCACAAGTCCGTATGATATCAACCTTGTTTTGAGAAAAACATGGAGAAGTATTACACTACCCACAATCCTAAAGTGTAACAGCGACGTCTCTGATTGGTGGAGCTCACTGTTACCATGGAAATGTTTACCGCACCCACGAACGTCTTGTCAGCTAACGCTAACGTTAGCTACTAACGTAACCTAGCTAGCTGCTTATCCTATGCAGCTGGAACGAATCACTGTACCATGTCGATGACACTTTACACTATACTATATGAAACACTATATATACGCTGACAACACAACAACAATATCAACACTATACTATTGACAAATGTTACATTCAAGAAGAAGCTAAACTATCGTTAGTTTGGAAGTTTTTGGAAAAGTATCATTCAAATGGATTATGGGATGAGTAGTTCCTTCACTTCATAAAATAATGATGTACACAGTCTTGTACTTTTGCCTTTTCTTCCATTTTCCAATCTTTTTTTTGCTCAGAATCAAATGTTTTATGTCTCGATTCATCGTCTAGCTGGTTGTCTTGGTTCCTTAAAACTCTTTATAGAAGGATTTTCTGAAACGTCTCTGGAGTAAATGAATGGGAAATTTACTTCCGGAACCAGAGCCGTAAAAAAAGTGGGCGGTCCCTGTTGCGCTTACATGCACGGGAAGCTTACACGGATGGCCACGCCCCCTCCCTGTCAGAGACACAAATCACTGTCTATCGCTAATTTCCCTGGTAATTACAGGTTCGGCTCCAGACTGGAATTCACTGATTGTGCTGAAGAACACAAGCCAGAGCTGTCAGGGTGTCATGGCCGGGGCTTTCCACCCAGAGACACAAAGGCTGCGTTCACACTGCAGCTTCAGGCCCGCTTGTGAATTTCTTCTCATAGATATATATATATGTTTGTTTTGGATGAGGGTTCTTATCTCTTGTAGGGTGTAACCCATACCGACCACCAGGAGACGTCACATCCACGTCTGACCCCGCTGCTCGTTTCAACACGTCTGGCTGAACCGAGGCTGAACCGAGGCGTCTCCCCACATGCCAGGTCGAGTCGCTAGTCGTCTCGTCGTCTCGTCGTCCTCCACCCCGGCGCCCCCGAAACCATCACACCTGGCAACGCTGGCAAATTCTGATTGGAGCGTTCAAAATACAACGTTGTGAGCAGTGTGGACGGAGCCACAAGAGAGAAGAAGAAGAAGAAGAAGAAGAAGAAGAAGAAGAAGAAGGAGGAAGGGAGTTTCCTTTTACTTCCTCTGGCTGCTGTCGGCTCATCTGAGAGGGGAGTAGTGAAACTGAGAGGTGTCCTGTCCTTTGACGTCCTCCTGCAGCGACATGCACCCGCCCCCCCACACACACACACACACCCCCACCCTGCCTCCGTCCTGCAGCAGGCTTTCTATTGCTTTTAAATGTGTGTTTATTTTTCTCTCTATTTCATTGCACTCTTGGTTTGTGTTTTTAAAATGTACTTTTATTGTGAAGCGTCTTTGAGTACCCAGGCAAATAAAATGCATTATTATTAATATTTCTTTGACCATCAGAACCAACCAAACCTCCCGGCTCTGTAAATCAGCTGCTTATTACTTGTTCGTTTCTGAAAACAGCAACTTGATTTTTCCTCTCGGGGATCCGAAGTGCAGCAGCAGTTCAGTTCTGCTGCTACTGGAACCTGTTTGGTTTTGCCTTCGCTCTCGTTCTGAACTCTGCTGGAGTAAACGTGGCTGTGTGTGTGTGTGTGTGTGTGTGTGTGTGTGTGTGTGTGTGTGTACACCACTCTGGCATACCAACCACATATACTTGTAAATCTGCAATTAGATCTAAAGTGATCCAAAGGGTAATCTCGCCCTTTCATCTCTCTCTCTCGCTCTCTCTCTCTCTCTCTCTCTCTCTCTCGACCGTTTATGAAGACATTAGGCTAATCGTACATAAACAGAAAATGGCGTTGGTGAATTTTCCTCGTTGTGTCTGAACGGACCTCGTTACGTAAGCAAGCAGACGAGGTCGGCGGCTCAAATGATGCGGATCAGACACATGTGCTGCCCAGGCTTCAACGAGAGAGAGAGAGAGAGAGCGAGGAGGTGAGAGGGAGAGAGAGAGAGAGAGCGAGAGAGAGAGAGGAGGTGAGAGGGAGAGAGAGAGAGAGAGAGAGAGAGAGAGGAGGTGAGAGGGAGAACGAAGGTGTGAAGGAGGAAAAGAGGGCAGAAGTGAGGCAAAAAGAAAGCAAAACTTTATGAAGCTCAGCAAACATGCAGTAAAAAAACGGGGCTTCTTGAATACCCAGCATGCATGGCGACGTCCATGAGGAGGTTCAACCTTTTACGTTCACATGACAAAAGTATTAAAACAGCGTTGGGAACTGATTTGATCTGAAAGGTGTTTTTTGGTCTGATGGACGATGGAGCTCAACCTCAACGAGGGTTTCAAACGTTTGTGTATCTACTCAATATCAAAATGATTCCTGGGAAGATTCATCTCTGTGTGTGTGTGTGTGTGTGTGTGTGTGTGTGTGGCGACCAACACACACACACCCCACAAATGATGCAGAACCCCTTCGGCCAATCAGGAGCAAGATGCATCGTCCCTCCAAGTCTCTGCAAAATCGCACCAGTGGAGTTTCCATTAAGCGCTTCTCTCTTTAATTGCAGCTCGCTAGGCCAGTCGGTGTTGTATTTGCAGTGAAATGTTGAGGTGCGGTGAGAGCGCCCCCGCAGGCCAGTTAGAGTAATGATTTAAACCCCAGAAATGTCAAAACGCTTCATCCCTTCAGGTTCCATCAAAACGCCAGTGGTGTCTGAGAGATCACGTTTGACTGACAGGAAAGATTGACGAGCAGCTCCAAGAGTTGTCACGGCAACGATTCCATTTTTCACCCGGCACGTCTAGCCGCGCGCTTCATGGGAATTATCAGCGCGGCCGGAGAGCGTTTCTGTCCAATCAGATTGCTCGTCTGCAGCCAGCCGTGGTGTGATGTGCATCGCGGCCGGTGGAGGGTCGGTCCGCCGGGCCTCCCTCTCTCTCCACGCTCCGCCGGCAGACACGCCGACAGCCCAGACGCAGGAATATGACTTTCATGCGGCCCTCGGTCCCGAGCCACTCCAAACAACATGATGTCACGGTAACCACGCACTATCTGATTCTGAGTAATGGCGGAGCTGCCCTCCCACGTATGCTAATGCTGTGTGTTCAACCCCTGTTGGGAGGAAGCAGGAGGCTGGCCAAGAGGTCCAGAGCTGGAGAGAAGTGAGTGGGCGAGGCCAGCGCTGGATGGTTTTCCTATAAGAGAGAATTAGCTCAGAGGACTCTTTACTTTTCTATTTTATTTTATTTTGATATGCTTTATTTTACCCCGAGGGGGAGATTCTGGGAGCGCAGGGTTGCATCGGGTTAAGTGTCTTGCTCAAGGGTTCAAGGGCTCTTCCCTGGGGATCAAACCCCCGACCCTCCCGCTACGAACCACCAGGCCATCCTAACGCCCATTTTATTACATGTTATTCCAGAATGCACTACGTAGTGGAAGCAGAAGGACTGGGATCCTGCAGTGAGGCTGAAAGGTACCAGACATCCAGACTAGAACACAATAAAACCCTGACTACTGAGTTGGACTCAAACGAGGACGAGGGCTAGACAGGAAGCTCGGGTTCGATGACGCAACCTCCTCTCGGTCGTTCCTGATTTCAATATTCAGACAAGAAGCTCGCAGGACGACAATATTTGTCTTCCAGACACAGATATCAATAAAATAACAGAGTCAGCATCCCTCTGGGCTCGCTCTGGCACACACACACACACACACACACACACACACACTTACACACACAGTTACACAGCAACAAAAGCAGACATGTTGCAGGCGAAGCAGTCGGAGGAGAGGTGAGGATGTTAGAGGGCTAACAGGACTGATCCTGGTTCGGTCCAGATGACGGAGCGTGATTCAGCATCATCTGAAGACACGACACTCAACTGACCTGCAGTATCCATCAACATTAAAGGGGCAATAAGTTGATTTTTACTGCCCTGTTGCACAAAATGACCTTGATGTGGTGATGGATCAATAGGTGGTTTATCAACATCTATCAATGTTCTAGGGCTGGGCGATATGACTAAAAATCAATATCGCAATTATTTCAAACTTTTACCTTGATTACGATTAATGAACGATTATTTTATTTGTTTTGTTTTATTTTGAAATTGACCGGATGCTCTATGCCGTTTCTGTGTCTGACTTCCTGTCCGGCTTGACACATTCGCTCGCGGCTCGCCAAAAACGACCGGTCCAAACCTGTCTGAACACGGAGGGACGTGACTGAATACCACGTAGTATTTTTTAAGGGGACAGTACATGAACGCAGTACTGGGGAAAGTATTTGTTCCGTTCATTCACAGGAAAGTGATGTTACGTCTGATGCGCGCACACACACACACACA
>JAXDDW010000130.1:817500-832500 GCA_034670385.1 Hoplostethus mediterraneus | reverse complement strand
GGCTACTGAACACCACAGCCTCTCGCCTATCTCCATCCTCTTCATCACCCCCTTACTTTTCACCTCTCTCTTCAAATCAAATCAAATCCCATTTATGTGTAGAGCCTTTAATCAGGGTTAACGTCTCAAAGTTCATCACAGGGTAAAACAATACATGGTGACGATAACGCCAGGACAAGGACAAACTCCCACAAACCCTTTCAGGAAAAAAATAATGGCAGAAACCATGGGAGGGGTTACTCAGAGAGGGAGGGGCTACGCAGAGAGGGAGGGGCTACTCAGAGAGGGAGGGGTTACTCAGAGAGGGAGGGGCTACTCAGAGAGGGAGGGGCTACTCAGAGAGGGAGGGGCTACCTGGGGAGGGAGGGGCTACCCGGGGAGGGAGGGGTTACCCAGAGGGGAGGGGCTACGCAGAGAGGGAGGGGCTACGCAGAGAGGGAGGGGTTACTCAGAGAGGGAGGGGCTACCTGGGTAGGGAGGGGCTACCCAGGGAGGGAGGGGCTACGCAGAGAGGGAGGGGTTACTCAGAGAGGGAGGGGCTACGCAGAGAGGGAGGGGCTACGCAGAGAGGGAGGGGTTACTCAGAGAGGGAGGGGTTACACAGAGAGGGAGGGGCTATGCAGAGAGGAATCCCCCTACCAGGACGGTTGGTCTCCAATAGTTTGCCGAGTTTCTCCCTGCAATACCAGAGCAGACCTGCCTGAGACCTTGTAGGACTACATGTCATGCTTGGCCAGTGAAAAAACGTCTAATGTCCCGCCCACCGGCGCTGATCCCAGACCTGCTGCCCCACACCATCAGACCAAGCAAACACAAGAGAATCTCCCATTCATCAGCGGGACACGTGTTTGTATCCTCCTGGTTCTGGAGGTGAGAGGTGACGCCATGACTAGTCCAGAGAGGAGGAACAAAACAAACAAGACAAAGAAGAAGAAGCAGGAGATTGAGTAGAAGAAGAGAGATGGTTTCTGGTCTCAGAGGAGGTCCCGTCACTCGGCCTGGAGCTCGGCTGGAGAACCAGATCCAGATGAATGGACTGTCAGCAGAGTGTGTGTCAACACCGCCTGGCTAATCCGTCTTGTATCACCGTCACTTATTCTTCATTTGGAGATTGGAATTTTAGTTTCTGGAGGCAATGAAACCTCAGGGGGCGGAGCCAAAGAACCACCGTTTATCTGGATGAGTGATGTCAGACTGAAGCCCAGTGAGAGAGGAGCTAATATGATGAAGCCTAGCGCTCTGCTGCTACCTATGGAGGTTAGCTAGCTAGCCTAGCTGACCTTCCAAGTTCAAACTAGCCATACTAGCCTATAGCTAGCTAGGTTAGCTAGTTAGCTAGCCTGCTGACCTTCCAACATCATGAATGTAATTGGCATTTTTATTGGCATTGTCATTTTCATTTATATTTTACCAGAATTCAAGTTCACTTTGCTAGCAGTGGTCATTTGGCCCCGCCCACTGAGGTTAACCCAGCCAATTAGATAAGCTCCGCCTCTGAGAACCACCATGTGACTTATTTCCTACTGAGATCCCAGCTGAAACTGATATTCTTGTTTGTACACACCGAGCGCCCTGACAAACATTACACCAGACAGACAGGCAGACAGGCAGACAGACAGACAGACAGACAGGCAGGCAGACAGGCAGGTGGGCGGTCAGACAGAGAGTTATGTAGGCAGGCTTACATGCAGACAGGCAGGCAGCCAGGGGGAACAAAAAAACACAACTGTATTTACTGTAGGACAGATTTAGTGACGGACGCTGCCTGGCTGGTGGACATGATCATGAACATGGATCATCTCCTATATTTATATTGGTATATAATATTCCTATAGTATTCCTGCAGCGTGTCCAGCGTGTACTTTATGGTAGTATTGCCTTTAGTATCACCATAATGTATGAAGTGTGTCTGTGGTGGGATCACTATAATATTAAAACAGGGACATTATAATTTTATTATTATTATCTTTCTTTCTGCATAGAAGTTCAATTGTAACAATAAACAAGAGGAACGTTTCCTCCTGAGGAGACCTCATGACTTCCTGTCGTTTAGTTTTATGTTTGATTGAAACTGTTTTGTTCTGCTGTCCAGAGAAACTCACCTTGACACCTGAGCAGGTTGATGTTCAGCGCCTTGCTCAAGGACTCCTCAGGCAGGGGGCTGCTGTGGGGGCGGGGCTTCCCGGGGCCTGCTGTGGGGGCGGGGCTTCCCAGGGGCTGCTGTGGGGGCGGGGCTTCCCAGGGCCTCCAGTCCAGCACACCAGCTTAAACCATCTATGGAGAACGGAGAATCCACCGGGATCCATTTGGCAACGAGTCTGGCCGCAACGAGGCTAACCAGAGAGCAGAAAGCATATTTCCATCTAATTTCTTCTCTCTCTCTCTCCCCCACTCTCTCTCTCTCTCTCTCTCTCTCTCCCCTACTCTCTCTTTTCTCTCTCTCTCTCTACCTCTTTCTTTCGCAGCAGTCTAGACAGAAAAGGCAGCAGAGGAGGAAGAGATGCTGATGCCAAGTCATGTGCCGTTGAGAGTGTAGGTGACACACACACACACACATACACACGCACACACACACACACACACACACACACACACACACACACACACACACGGCCGGTGAGGTCTGGTCGAGCAGTAGAAACAAACAACGGTGGATTATGACAATTAGTGGCCTGGTCCGAACCCTGGTGTTTCCAGAGCTTAGTGGACAGACCAATTAATCACACACACACACACACACACACACACACACACACACACACACACACACACACACACACACACACACACACACAGCTAATGAGCAGAGTAATATTCAAACATGTGGGAACCATTTCTCCTCCTGCCTCCTACCTCCTGCCTCCTGCCTCCTGCCTCCTATCTCCTGCCTCCTACCTTCCTACCTCTCCATTGTGTGACGTTAGCTAGCTAGCGGGCTAATCTCCAATATGTCATCAAATGTCTGTCAGTATCTCGTTACAGGAGGAAAACGAGAATCCCGCCAGTGTGGAGGAGGTTCAGGATGTTGAGGACGAATCAACTCTGCCGGTCTTCAAACTGCTCGTGACAGGAAGTGAGGTCGACACAAATTCCGCCTCAACCACCTGACCGCTGGTGTGGCGTCACGGTTTGAGATGTTGAGATGTTTGAGACGCAGATGCAGCTCAACCCCTCTGCAGAACCGCCTCGATACAACAGACCATAACACCGGTTGAAGGTGTGACGGCGGGTCACTGTAGGAACGTGAAGCGCGACGGTGAAAAACTTCCCCGGATCAACTTCTCATCTCTCTTCACCTTTTCCACATCGCTCTCGCGTCACGTCGGGCTGGCAAGTCCTGACACACCTGTCCTCCATTCCTGCCTGTTCTTCCCCAAAGGCTGCAAAACCACAACAGCAGCGTTGCAACACAAAACCTCATATCTCCCAAGCCACCGCTGGCGACATCCTTCATTCCTGTTGCTGGTTTTTTGTTTTTTTTCTCTCCTCTTTTTCGTTTTTTAGGCATTCGGTTTCATCTGAGACACAACGAGCGTAACAGAGCCGCTTCAAAAAACTCCCAGATCACCGAGATCACAAACAAACCAAGAGGTGCAAACGGTCGGAGAGTCGACTCGACGCGACTCGACTCCTGATCCCGGATGGACATGAGAGGTGAAGAGGAAGGAGTTCATCTAGAATGACATTTTGCCTGCAGCACGTTATAAAAACCGCTTCAATAAAACCCCCGCTGGGCAGTTATACGTTGATTATCAGTTTAAATGACGTCTTAATGGTTTACGTGTTCAACTCAACGTTATTGTCATTACACTCTGCACATGTACAACGAAAGGGTACAAATGGGAAATGGGAGGAAATACAATATAAACAAGATGAACTGCAGTAGGGAGATGAAACAGGAATAGATAAATAGAATAAGAAGTTTAGTAGAGAATTAGAGAATTATCTCACGTTGTCTGGTACTTCCTCGTATCTCCAGCTGTTGATGCTGTTCAATAAAACTGGGCAAGAACAGATGGAGGAGGACCGCCGCCTCAACGCGGTTGGGTTTACCAACACTATCATCAATAATTCAAAAGCTTGAGGGGAATGACGCTACAGTTGCATATTCAACACACACACACACACACACACACACACACACACACACAGATAAATACATGCAGACTCACACACACACACACACACACACACACACATGATTGATTCACTCCCCTGCCGGCAGGTCTGCGGTCAGTCGCATTGGTCCTTGTGATTGCACATACATGATCCTATAAATATGTTGCTTGTATAAACAGCGGTAACCATGGAGACGGAGGGTCAGCTGGTTTCGCTGACCTCTCCCTCCCGGAGCTGCAACACGTTTACAGCAGGAATAACAGAGCAGGCCATCGGTATGCACGGACACGCGTCCTCGGGGGGGATCACCCGCTGGTAGGACCGCTCACCCGAGGCGACCTCTGTCCTCGTCTGACCTGCGAGGGCAACGTACACCCCCCCCCCCCCCCTCCATGCATTCAGCCTGGATCCCTGCAGGCATGTCTTCCCTGAATATTGGTGAAGGTTTTTATATGGATGGATTTGAACCCAGGACATTTACATGGTCTGCACCTTGGACCGCTGAGCCACCAGGATCACCCAAATAAAATCCTTCTGTTAAATCTTCTGCGCCCACAGGAAGTTGCACATCAAAACTTCAGAGTAAAATCCACCGTCTCCTCAACATCAGTGCGTCTCCGTCCAGAGGAAGCAGATCGTCTTCTCTCTCGTCTCTTTGGTTGGTGAACACGAGCGTGCTGTGTGCAGTTCACTGACCTCTCCTTACAGGATTTTTGGGCACTGAAGTAAAAAAAAACCCAATTCAAACCGTTGCCTGTTGCTGCCAACGTTCAAAGTTGCCGAGTGCAGCTTTAACAAAACCCCCGTCTGTCAGCCAACACGTTGACAGCATCAACATTTACTTTTCCAAACAAGTCCTCCTGGAGACAGAAGAGCAGGAGGGCTTTTCACCTTCATCTCTACACGTAGTCTCTGAAAACCAAACTGAACCACCTTCATGGACTAGTGGTGGTGGTGGTGGTTGCAGCTGTGGTGTCGGTGGCGTTTATAAAGCTCGTTCCAGTTGCTGCCGTCAGTTTGACCGTCTGTCTCTGTCGGCGTCGCTCTACTTATTTCTTCTTAAGTTTATATCATCATCACCAATCATCTTCTGCATCTCTGAAGGCAGGTCATCCTCTTTTCTTCTGGATCCCTTTTATGAATATGAGTTATAAGCACACAAAGATGTGCATAAAGTCAACAACATGTTGAAACTGAGCAATGAGACGATATGATGACAAAAACAGACAGAGGGCTTAATGGAGATCATATGAGGGGATGGAGGGAGAACAGCCTCACCCATCCCTCCCCCCTCTGGCGCTCATCTCCCTCATCCATCTCACTTTCCCTCTGTTATCAGTTCTAGACACACACACACACACACACACACACACACACACACACACTGGAGGGATATAGCAGCAGTCTGTCATGTGACCCGAGTCAAGAAAACAAAAGTATCTGGTTTGGTGTTAATACAGAGACTGATGTTAGCTAGCTAGCTAGTTCATGGAGGTCAGGAAAGACAGCCTACTGTTGCTGTGCCTGCAGTTAGCTAGCTAGCTCGTTGTAGCTAACAGACAACTTATGTGGTGTTAGCTAACGTCACATAACTGAGTGGTGGTTGAGTTAGCTGCCCGCTGGGGAACATGTGCTCATAGCAGATGAAGTAATAAGTACAGAAACACCAGCAGACCAGGGAGTGGGCACACACACACACACACACACACACACACACACACACACACACACACACACACAAAAATGCAAATAAACATGTACGCAATGTATGCATGTATATCTGTGAAAACCAAACTGAACCACCTTCATGGACTAGTGGTGGTGTTGGTCGTTGCAGCAGTGGTGTTGGTGGCGTTTATAAAGCTTGTTCCAGTTGCTGCCGTCATTTTGACCGTCTGCACACACACACACACACACACACACACACACACACACACACACACACACACCCTTGGCCAAGCCTCCAGTCTGGCCGGGGGTCGTGTTCTGCTGCTGGCCCGGGAGGTCGGTCCGGTCCCGACAGGCCTGCTGATACTCAAACCATGTGTGATAAACCGTCCCACAGCACCACGATGACATCACCAGCCTCTGGGAAACTCTGGGCCACCTCCCGCCGTCCTCCTCTTCCTCCTCTTCCTCCTCCTTCCTCCTCCTTCCTCCTCCTTCCTCCTCCTTCCCTCCTGCTGGTGTGTTTTTTTTCTCAACCTTTATTTATCCAGGGAACGTTGACTGAGCACACATGTTCCTCCTCAGCGCCGCCCTGCTGCACAATCACACAATCACACACCTGGTAGCAACCACAGGCTTCTACTGTTGGCCATGGAGCACCGGAGCAATTAGTGCTTTGCTCAAGGGCAACTTGACACTCTCCCCTACACACACACACACACACACACACACGTCAACACAAACACAAAACAACCTCCATTTAACAGAGGGGAAACCTTCCGGTAACCAAATTCAGATGGAATCCAAACAGGTACCGGTCCAGCTTGTGCCTCGATGAGGTCACGGCAGGAAACGACCTTTCGGTTCTGGCCGGTGGAGCAGACGATCCTCCAGCTGCAGCTAAACTCTCCCAGCGGTTGGCTTCGTGACGTAGTCATTTCTCATCCTCACCACAACAGAGGCTTTGCAGTTGCATCATCAGGCTCTTGCAAACACATGGAGGTCCACTGGAGGAGAACGACTAAATATTTACCGGGCTGGAAAGAGAGAGCAACATTTGGTCCGTCCAGTAACGTTCTCAGTAAAAGTGATCAGTGTGATCAGGTAGATTTGTCTCCAAATGTAGGTTACTGTGACTCAGTAAACTGTCTTGTCTTTAGCCCTAGTCTCTACTCCAAAACACTCTGAGTTGGAGCTGGAGAAGAGTCAGCTAGTTCACCTGAACTAACTGGTAGCTAGCTAACTAGTTACTGTTAACATGAGACTACTAGCCACTGCTAACGCTAGCTGCTACTAGATACGTTAGCTAGTGTGCTAATCAGATGTGTTAAAGGACAATTCCGGGATTTTTAAACCTGGCCTCTATATCTACAAAATCACCTATTATACCGCAAAATAGGTCCAAAAAGTTTTGGAGTTGCTCCGGTAGATCGGCTCAGTCGGCAGTCGTGAAACGGGCTCAATGGCTGCAAGGTAATCTGTAGGGGCATAGAGGCGCGGTCAAAGTACGTCCACTAAAAGTGCTTGATTTTGCCACTGACAGGCTCAGATTGTTATTCGTGTGTCTGACAACATTACTGAAAGGATCGCTACAGAAATAAACCTTTTTTAACCAGAAAACTAAAGTCTAGCTCAAGGAGAAGTCCCGCTCTGAAATGGACGGTGGACAAAGGTAGTCTATGAAAGCGATACTCTAAACTACACTTTCTATACTCACAACACACATCTCCAACGCTGACTTACGTTTCCACCATCCTCTTCCAAGTCAACCCTCTTGCTTTCATAGACCACCTTTGTCACGTTTCCACGTCCTCTTCCTGCCCAAGAGCTGAGGACCTCCAATATGGCCGCCAGAGGGAGGGGGCGTTACATCACCTGATTGCCTCTCTCATACTGCTGCAGTAGGTGAACAAGCTGAGCTGCCTCAACACACATGGAGGCTGAGTTGAGGCTTTATGGAAGCGGGTTCAAGGCCAGGAAGTTAAACAGATGTTCTCATAAAGCAAACACAATGGAGACCTATCTCCACCTCCTTCCAGGAGAAGAAGGAAGGAGGTGGAGATAGATTGATGGATGATGGTCGGGGGGGCGAACGGAGGATTTTGAAAAATGTGAGTTCTGCAGATCATCAGAGGCAGAACCAGATAACTCTCTCTCTCTCTCTCTCTCTCTCTCTCTCTACGTTGTTTCTTTGATCTTTCTTGCTTCTCTCTCTTTTTAAATGTAGCTTTGTCTTGTTTCCTCAGGAGCTTTCCGCCGCGGCGTGTCTCCCGGCTGATCCCAGGTCAGCTGCAGCAGGACACAGTGGTATCTGTTCTGGGTTCATATTTGTGTTGGAGGCGCCACACAGCCTGAGCTCCGTGTTGGCTTGAGGTAATTACACCTATACAGCACCAATATCCCTCCCATTACTGCACACTAATGGGCTGCTCACACACACACACACACACACACACACACACACACAATTACAATCATAGGCACACACACACACACCACTTTGAGGCCAGTGACAACATCAGTTAACGTCGGTCTGACACGCCGGCGTTGCTCGTGTTTTTCTGCGGTCAGTCTGAAAGCCCCTAGAGGTTTTCAAGTGTGTGTGTGTGTGCGTGTGTGCGTGTGTGCGTGTGTGTGTGTGTGTGTGTGTGTGTGTGTGTGTGTGTGTGTGTTCAGGAAGGATAACCCGCCGAGTCTCGACACCTTCCTGTATTTATTTTACCTGCAGAGACAAAGAAGTAGATGGAGAGAGACGCCTTCAACCATTCCTTCCTTCATTGTACAGATAGAGAGGATTGATCAGAAGTCGATCGATCTGATCAGGGTCAGACTGATCAATGATGCAGCAGCCTGTATCTCCATCTGACCACTTTAGGAACTTTTCCTTTCATGCTTTGTGGCTGGAAACGGTCCGATGGGGTCGTAAATAACTAATGAATTATACAGACAAAGCCTCAAAGCCTCCAACACACACACACACACACACACACACACACACACACACACACACACACACAGGTTTTGTTTACCCTGCCTGGTACTATCAGTAGTAGTCGTAGTAATACATCATCATCAGATGATACCCCCTCAGCAAACCTCTATAAAACTACTGATGATACTTTCAAAACACAATGAAACTCAACGCTGCACAAGCAGGCAGCCAAGACTCAACGACTCGGTCTGTAGAGAAAGAAAAGGGGGAGTGTGTGTGTGTGTGTGTGTGTGTGTGTGTGTGTGTGTGCGCGCGCGTGTGTGTGTGTGTGTGTTTGTGTCGGAGAAAGTTTTTACTTTTGAATCCGCGTTTTTATCCTTAATGGACTTGGAAGGAGGCGCCGACGTCACAACGAGGCAGGAGGCAGTGTGGTCTCTTATCTCTTTCTCCGTCTCTTAACACACACACACACACGCACACACACACACACACACACACACACACACACACACACACACACACACACACACACACACACACACACACACGCTCTTCCTCAAAGATGGATGTGCTGCTCTGAGGCGCTTAGCTGTGAAAACAGGTTGGAGACAGAAGGGTCAGATTTTACATGCTGTCTAATGAGAGATCCAGCTGTGTGTGTAACTGATCCACTCCTCTCATAACACACACACACACGCGCACACGCACACACACACGCACACACACACACACACACACACACACACACACACACACACACACACACACACGCATATGCGCACACACATGCACGCACACACACACACACACACACAGTAGCTTGTGGAGTCGGACGTGGGGCCCTGGCCTGGAGCCAGCGCTGCACCGGTCCGGCAGCAGAGATCTGACCCAGGACCAGTTTCAGAACCAGGACCGACTCCAACAAATCCAGTCCAGATCCTTAATTGCACTCTGGTGTAAATAAACCCACTCAGGCTGCACTTCAATACAGCAGAGAGACGAGGGAACTTCAGCCTGGATCACAACAGGAGAAGAAGATGATTCATTACTCCTTCCTCCTTCCTCCTTCCTCCTTCCTCCTTCCTCCTCTGATACAACCTCCAATCAAAATGAGCAGCAGACGTTCCAAGTGTGTTTTGTGTTTTGTGGCATGATCCTCTCCAGGATATTACCATCGTTTATAATCGTAATCGTCATTTTAATTATGTAATCGTGGCAAATTTGAAAAATCGTTCATTTCGATTGTTATTTAGGCGACAAGAACGAGGAACATCTAGAAGCGCCAGTTAGCAAAGCAACCAGTGTGTGTGTGTGTGTGTGTGTGTGTGTGTGTGTGTGTGTGTGTGTGCATCAGACGTAACATCACTTTCCCGTGAATGAATGAATGGGCCGGGCAGGAAGTCAGACACAGGAATGGCATAGAGCATCCGGTCAATTTCAAAATAAAACAAATTTCAAAATAAAACAAAACAAAACAAATAAAATAATCGTTCATTAATCGTAATCAAGGTAAAAGTTTGAAATAATCACGATATAGATTTTTAGTCATATCACCCACCCCTAGTCTGTACGTCCCAAACAAACCTCCCTCGGGACAAATAAAGAACTGCGTTGAGTCCTCACCGTCACTTTCACCACTTTCACCACTGAACAGCTTCATCTTGGCTTCAGGCTCTCTGGGCTTCTGTTCAACATCTGCACCGTTCGCTGTACCTGAGTCTGAGACGCATCGAACCTCCCAGAATGCTCTCTGTCTCTCTCTCTTTTACAGCGCTGGCCTCTTTCTTCCTCATTATTTTCGATGGAAATAGTGTGCTGTAGCGTCTGGTTGCTGCCAAGCGCTAGCAGTTAAAAATACTTTCACTTTTAGCAACAAAAAAAAAAAAAGGGCGCTGCGCTTCAAATGGGTTTGCAACAGTTGCCTGGCAACAGCAGCAGCCGCGGCCAGCGCTCCCAACATGCATCTGTTCAGCGCCGTTTGCCAAAAAAAAGACACCGAAGCTGTGAAGGACATTATATAAGGTATGGGAGGCTGTGTGTGTGTGTGTGTGTCTGTGTGTGTGTGTGTGTGTGTGTGTGTGTGTGTGTGTGTGTGTGTGGAGGGATGAGGGTTTTGGGGCGGGGGGGGTATCAAGGTCATCCAAGGTCATCCAAGGTCATTCAAGGCTCTCTCTCTCGTCCATATGCCTACTAAGTTTGAATGTTTAATCACACGGGGGTGAAGCGTGACCCCGTGACCCCGTGACCTCGACCCCAGTCTTCCTCCCCCTCTCATCACTGCAGCATGCTGGGAGTTGTTGCATTTCACGTCTCTGGGGCTGGTGCTCATTTTGTGGCCGCCGGCAAGATTACCCCCGTCGAACTGAGTCACAAGGCGACTAAGGCTGGGGGATAATGTGTGTGTGTGTGTGTGTGTGTGTGTGTGTGTGTGTGTGTGTGTGTGTGTGTGGCTGTGCTAACGAGGCTGCGGACGGAAACCCGAGCAGCTCCCACGTTGAATACGAGGTGAGGCAGTTTGGCTCCGTTCTCACTGCAGATGAAACTTTCTCACGTGTTTTTTCCTTTCATGTGCGACACAAACGAGACGGTTTGTGATCAGTGTGATCAGCAAGAAGCTCAGATCCCATCTGGACCCCCGAGGATGTGCAGGAAAGAACTAAATCACACTTGAAAATGAATTTTGGCGAAAGTCAGATTTTATTTTAACATGCATACACACACACACACACACACACACACTCCCTACAACAGCGTAGCATTGTCTCTCTCGGTTGGTTACCATAGTGACCGGCTACCACCTTCCCGTTTGCGGGCGGTACCGGTATCACGTTCGCTGCCCGTCTGTGTGATCCCGGTGGATCTCTCCTCTCGGTGTGGAAGAGAGAAGTCGGCGCCGAACCCCCGGTCGGTCCGGGGCGCCGGATCGGATGGCGTCGCCGAAACCTTCTGGCCAGTAATGATGGGTAATCACCACGGCAACCTGGCAGATTACATGATTCAGAATGCCCAGCGGACACACACACACACACACACACACACACACACACACACACACACACACACACACACACACACACACACACACACATGTTCAAGCCTGAATACATGTGTGTGCAAACAACCCCATACACCCCACCACAACCCCCCCCCCCCCCCCCCCCCCGTCCCAAACTACATGGAACAAACGTGCGGTGTTAGTTTGACCTCTGACCCCTGCGCTGGTTTCAGTAATCACCTCCTCTTCCAGTAAACTCTCTCCTCCTGTTCCTTCCCGTCACGGCGAGTCTGTGTGTGTGTGTGTGTGTGTGTGTGTGTGTGTGTGTGTGTGTGTTTACACGGCCTTCAAACCACAGAGCGCCACGTGGTGGAAACGCATCACCACAGAAGAAGATGGAGTAGAAGAAGAAGAGTGACTCGTCATGTTTTAACTAGGGGGGGAAAATGACATGTGACCATTTCATCCTGGTCTGACAGAACAACGGTTGAACCTGCTGGACGGGTTTTCTCTGCCGCCTCGACACACGAGACCGTCCGTCTGCGTGAGTCTGATGGTCTGCGGTGTGACCTCAGTGGCGGGGTCACCAGTAAGCTGCGTGGCGATTGGCCGGGGCCTCCTGGGAGGGCTGCTGTTTAGTCTGCGTCTGCGGGGGCTTACAGCAGATCCAGCCTGTGAAACCAGACTCCCCAGGCTTTAGGACTCTCTCTCTCTCGCTCGCCCTCGCTCGCTCTGTCTCTCCGCCAGCTTATTACATTTTAGTTGACTTTTCATCTGTGTCCAAGGCACACACACACACACACATGCACACACACGCACACACACACACACACACACACCAGCTCTGCCTCTATCTCCTCAGACCATCTTGAGAAGGCGCTAGGTTGCTAGCTAGGTATGTCGGTTAGTTTATAACGTTTGGCTTTTAATATCTGCCTCTGCCAGACATCTTCCACACACACACACACACACACACACACACACACACACACACACACACACACACACACACACAGCGTTTAATACTTGTCTCTGTCAGACATCTTCTGGTTTCTGTGGTTCTCTTGTCTAAATAAATGTTAACTTGTGACCGTGGGTTTGAAACCTCCCCGCCGCTCCGGTCGGGGAGAATCAGCCTTGTCAATCACGTCACGCATCCGCCTGGCCGGGCGCCATGGTTACGAGCAGCGACGCCGGTGGGCTCCCCCCCTCCTCCCCCGCCTCCCTCCCTCCCTCCCTCCCTCCTCCTGCCATAACAATGGAGAGGGATGTGGAAATCCAAAGCACACAGATGATCAGGTGCTGGATGTGTCTCGGCCCCGGGGTCGTTCTGGGTCAACGCCAAACCGCCAGAGAGCGTTCGCGTCTCGGGCGGTTTGTTCTGCGAGGCTGGAGGAGTCCAGGCTTCTGTCTGGCTGGTGGTGGAGCGCTGCCGCGAGGCTGACCGGTGCCACACCGCTGACCCGGAGAGGACAGGACACACACACACACACACTCAGACCGATATCGCTTCAGATATCGGTGTCGTCCACCTGGGACATGATGGAGCTGCCTCCCTGACCACAGCGACAGAAAGACCTTTATTTTGAAGTTCCCAGAGTTTCAAAGAAAAGGGGGGGGGGGGGAGGTGTCAGCAGCCTTAAAGAGCTGCTGACACTAAAAGACTTTCTGGTTCCAGTGGAGAGTTTTAGTGTCCCTGATGGTCCTGATGCTGCTTCAGAGGCTTTTCACCCTGAGGAGGAGAACACAACACACACACACACACACACACACACACACACACACACACACACACACACACTCTCTCTCTCTCTGAGGCGAGCCAGCTGAACCCTGAACAGCGTCACTCTGAATCAGAAGGTTGATCTCAGCAGTAAACCAGACCTGAGGCTGAGGGGGGAGAAAACGGGTGAGAGAGAGAGAGAGGGGGGGGGGAGGAGAAAGGGAGCAAATACTGCATGATAGGTTTAGATTTACTGACAAGGAAGTGATGGAGAACAGAGGGAGGAGGAGTGAAGGTAAAACATCCTCCTCCTCATGATGATTTATAAAATATGTATTAGTATTATTGTTGTTACTCCAAATGAGAACTACCTGATTGGACGGATAACAGGAATCCTTTAGTGAGGGGAGCCAATCAGGACCGAGTCCAGTCGTGATGCTGATAAAAGAGTGTACTGAGAGAGGGAAAGAGAGGGGGAGGGAGAGAGAGGGAGAGAGAGAGAGTGGGGGGGGGGGAGAGAGAGATAGTGAGAGACCACAATGTGTCAATGAGTCATACACTATGTTGAGTAATAGTAGGCTCCATGCTAACACTTTAGCGTACACTATGTTGAGTAATAGTAGGCTCCATGCTAACACTTTAGTGTACACTATGTTGAGTGATTGTATGCAACCAGCTATATCCAAAGTCAAAAGATTAACTTTTAAATCTATTTTAACACAGCCGGTGTAGTCAGTCTGTCTTTACTGGGAAAGTCGTCCTGTTGTTGAAAACTGTTTGTTATTTTTTTATCATATGTTGTGTAAATTATTACCACATATCACTTAGCTTCAGAGCTACTCTGGAGCTACTGTCACTCAACCTCGTGTATGCTAAAGTGTTAGCATGTTAGCACAGGGAGTCAATGATCTACCGGGGACACGTGGATGATTTTGCTGTTTCTGTTCTCATCACTTAAAAGGCCAATCTCTGTCGCTGAGAGAGAGAGAGAGAGAGAGAGAGAGAGAGAGAGAGAGAGAGAGAGAGAGAGAGAGAGAGAGAGAGGCAGAAATAAAAATAGAAAGAATAAGAGAAGGAAAGAATGAAAGAGAGAGGAGGTGTGAGAGAGAGAGGAGGGGAAAGACCAGCAACAAGTAGGAAACCTCCAGTAAATGTCAGGAGAGCAAACGTGTGACGCCAGTCTGGACACACACACACACACACACACACACACACACACACACACACACACACACACACACACACACACACACACACACACACACACTCAGGTTGATGTGTGTGTGTTGCTATGTGTTTGTTGGGCAGGTTGGGAGGTTATTTTTGTGGAGGGTGGGGGGGTATAGGTGGAGGCATGGGTGTGTATGAGGTGGTGTGTGGGTGTGTGTGTGGTGGGCGGGGGGGGGAGGTGGAGTCGGTATATATATGGTGGCATGGGTGTGCATGGGTAGTGTGTGTGTGTGTGAGTGTGTGTGTGTGTGTGTGTGTGAGGGCGTGGGATGTAACAGGGTGTGTTGAAGTCCTGCAGACACACACCCGTCCATAAACAGCAGCATGTCAACG
>JAXDDW010000130.1:695000-805000 GCA_034670385.1 Hoplostethus mediterraneus | reverse complement strand
GTTTCAAACTGTTTCAGAGTCAAGGACTTTAATACCCAGGAATCCTGCAAGTCAGTGAACTGCACACGGCACGCTCATGTTTCCCCCGACCCACCGGTCTGTGACGCTTCACCCCAAAGAGACCGAAGAGACGGGAGAGGAGGGGATCTGACGTCGGTGAGTCCTGCTTCCTCTGGACGGTGCCTCGCTTTTGTATGTTGCTCTTAAAGGAGAATTCTGGGATTTTTAAACCTGGCCTCTGTATCCACAAAATCACCTATTATACCGCAAAATAGGTCCAAAAAGTTTCGGAGTTGCTCCGGTAGATCGGCTCAGTCGGCAGTCGCGAAACGGGGCTCAATGGCTGCAACGTAATCTGTACCAAAGTACAATCAAAGTACGTCCACTAAAAGTGCTTGATTTTGCCACTGACAGGCTCAGATTGTAATTCGTGTGTCTGACAACATTACTGAAAGGATCCTACAGAAATAGACCTTTTTTAACCAGAAAACTAAAGTCTAGCTCAAGGAGAAGTCCTGCTCTGAAATGGACGGTGGACAAAGGTAGTCTATAGCAAGAGGGTTGACTTCCTCAACAGTCTTCCTCAACATTTTGTTGGCACAGTTCGGAAGTTTTTTATCTTTTGGAAAAAACAAATACTCTAAACTACGCTTTCTATACTCCAACACACGTCTCCAATGCTGATTTACGTTTCCACCATCCTCTTCCTGCAACAAGTCAACCCTCTTGCTTTCATAGACCACCTTTGTCACATTTCCACGTCCTCTTCCTGCAACAACTCTCACAAGATTTCAGAGTTCAGAGTTGTTGGAGCCATTGAGCCATTGAGCCCATTTGGCGAATGCCGACTGAGCTGATCTACCGGAGCAATTCCAAAACTTTTTGGACCTTTTTTGCGGTATGATAGGTGATTTTGTGGATATGGAGGCCAGGTTTAAAAATGTTAAAAATAATTCTCCTTTAAGTTTCAGTTCAACCAGAATCTTGTTCAGGAAAACGGGACAAATCTACAGCGTCTCCAGTAGGGGCGCTACTCCCTGTTGCAGCCCCACCTTCTGGTTCAGGCTCATGACAGGTGCTTTCCTACCTCAACGTCTCGCCTGGTGCAGCTTTAAATGAACCGGTTCACCTGTGACCTTTTGTCCTCTTTCACTGTCTGACTTCATGTTGTTCGTTTCAGAGACCTCGCCCTCGTGACCTCTGTGGATCTCCCTCCCCTCGTTCTCCAGACGACAGCCAAGACCAACTGAACGCTCAACTGGCTTTTTACAATCAGGCCAGTGCCCTGTTTTTATTGTGCCAGTGGCTTTAACAGGTTTAGAGGGCTCTTCCAACACTAATTGTGGAGGTCCTGAACCCTCGACCGAACCACCCCGCCGCTGTCTCGTGGCACAAGGGTTGTACTATTCCCCCGGCACAGTCGAGGTCTCGAACACAAACACGCCTTCAAGTACACATGCATGCACACCACACATGTATATATCTACAGTCACAATAAAAAAACGGTGAGGTCGTACAAAGTTTTGAGTCCTTGCAAGGGATCCTCAGCAGATCTAAACCCTCTCAACCATCACGCACAACAAATCACCAGATCTATTTAGGAGTAAATCCATTGCATTTGCGTTCACAGTAGCCTGAAAATCTGATTAGTTTACTTATTCTGGCATAAATATGGAGCGCAACCTCTCGTATCGAAGCATCGGGTCATGAATTGAGCAATTACGGTTCCAGAAATTGTTGTTTGGTCTGTCGCTGAAGCTTAAGGGCCAATCAGACGGGGCGATTTGCCCTGTTTGCTTCTCATTTTCCCAAACATTTACAGGGGAAAAAACGGTATGGGATCATGTGAAGAACAGGAGTAAAGGTGACTATCACTGTGGTCCTGAGGGCTGAATGTCGCCTTTTTTATGGGTTTTTTTTTTGGGGGCCCAAAATTTTTTTTTTTAAACCCCCCCCCGGGGGGCCCCCCCCCCCCCAAAAAACCCTTTGGGGAAAAACGGGGGCCCTTTTTTGGAAGCCCCCCGGGGGGGGCCCTTAAAAAAGGGGGGGGGGTTTTTTTTTCCCCCCCCCCCCCCGGGGGGGGTTTTAAAATTTTTTTTTTCCCCCGGGGGGGAAAAAACCCCGGTTTAAATTTCCTGGAAAAAACCCCCCTTTTTTTAAAAAAAACGGGAGGGGGGGGGGGGGGGGCCCCGGGGGAAAAAAAAAAAGAAAAAAAAACCCCCCCCCGGGGGAAAAAAAGGGGGTTTCCCTTTTCGGTTTTTTTTGGGGGGGGGGTTTTTAAAAGGGGGGAAAAGGGGGGAAAAAACCCTTGGGGGGGGCGGGTTAAAACTGGGGTTAAAAAAAAAAGGGGGGGGGGGGGTTTTTTCCCCCAAAACCCCCCCGGGGGGAAAATTTTTTTTTTTTAAAATTTAAAGGGGGGGGGAAAAGGAAAAAAAAAAGGGGGGGGAAAAAGGGGGGGGGTTTTCCGGGGGTTCCCGGGGGGGGGGGGCCCCGGGGGGGGGGGGTTTTCCCCCCCGGGGGGGGGGGGGTTTTTTTTGGGGGGGAAAATTTTTGGGGGGGGAAAAAAAAAAGGGGGGGTTTTTTTTTGGGGGGAAAAGGGGGCCGGGGGGGGGAAAAGGAGGAAAAAAGGGGGACGGGGGGAAAAAAAAGGGGGGGAAAAAAGGGGAAAAAGGGGGGGGGGTTTTTGGGTTTTAATTAAAAAAAGGGGGGGGGGGGGAAAAAAATTTTTTTTTCCCCCCCGGGGGGTTTTTAAAAAAACCCCCAACACCCCCACACAAAAAAACCCCCCCCGGGGAAAAAAAAGGGGGGGAAAGGGGGCCCCTTTGGGTTGGGGGGGAGGAAAGGGGGGGCCCCCCCTTGTTGAATTATGGGATTTTTGGGGGGGGGGGGGGGGGGGGTTAAAAAGGGGTTTTCCCCATGTGAAAGGGGGTTTTTTCCCCCCCGGGGGGGTTTGGGGTTTTTTAAAGGGGAAAATTTTGGCCTTTTTTGGGGGGGTTTTTTTTTTTTTCCAAAAAAATTTTTTTGGGGGTGCTGTCAGCAGGAAAAAAGGGTTTTATAATTTTAAAAAAAAAAAAAATTTTTTTTTTTTTTTTTTTTTTTTTTAAAAATTTTTTTTCTTTTTAAAAAAAATAGTAGAAAAAAAATTTTGTATTGTAGATTTTGGTTTTTTAAAATTTTAAATTTTTAATTTTTTTTTAAAAAAATTTTTTAAAAAAAAAAAAAAATTTTTTTTTTTAAAAAATTTCCCCCCCCCCCCCCCCCCCAAAAAACCCCCCCCCCCCTCCGGGGGGTTTTTTTTCTTTTTTTCCCCGGGGTTGGGGGTTTTTTGGGGGGGGGTTTTTTTTTTGGGGGGGGGTGTGTGTGTGTGTGTGGGGCCCCTCCTTTTTTTTTTTTTAAAGGGGGGGGCCCTTTTTAAAAAAAAGGGGGGGGGGGGGGGGGGGGGGGGCCCGGGGGGGGTTTTAAAAATTTTTAAAATAAAACCCCCCCCTTTTTTCCCAAAAAAAACCCCAAAAACCCCCAAAAAGGGGGCCCCCCCCAAAAAACCCCCCCCAAAAAACAAACCTTTTTTAAAAACCCCCCCCCGGGTCCCCCGGGGGGGAACCCCCTTTTCCCCGGGCCCCAAAAAACCCCCAAAACCCCCCGATTTTCCCCCCCCCCCAAAAACCCCCCCCCCCCCCCAACCTTTTCAACCCCAAAACCCAAAAGGGGGGGGGCCCCCCAAACGGGGACAAACCCAAAAATTTTTTTCCCCCCCCCCCCCTGTTCCCCCGGGGGGGCCTCCCCCTTTTGGGTTTTGGAATCCGGTTTTCCCCCGGGGGGTTTTTTGGGGGGGAAAGGGGGGAAAAAGGCCCCAAAGGGTTTTAAAACGGAAAAAGGGGGAAAACCCGGGGGGCCCCCCCTTTTTTTTTTTGGGGGGGGGGCCCCCCTGTGGGGGCACGGGCCCTCCCCGGGCCCCCCCCCCCTTTTTTTTTTTTTAAAAAATTTTTTAAAAAAAACCCCCCGGTTTTTCCCCCCCTTTGGGGGGCTTTCCCCCGGGAAGGGGGGGCCGGGGCCCCCCCCCTTTTTTTTTTTTTTTAAAAAGGGGGCCCCCCCCGGGGGGGGTTTTTTAAAAGTTTTTTTGGGGAAAAAAATTAAACCCCCCCCCGGGGGGGGGAAGGGTTTTTTTGGGTTTTTTCCGGTTTTAATTTTTGGGAAAATTTGGGGTTTTTTTTAAAAAAAAAACCCGGGCCAGACTTGGGTTTCCCTCCTGGGCCCGGCGCTGGCTGGCCCGGACGCCTCTCCCGCCTCCCCTGCCTCCCCTCCTCCGGTAATCCGGTTCATCTGGGCCCCCCGACCAGGCTTTTCACCACCTATTAGCCCTCAAAGTGGCGGCGGCGGCGGCCGAAGACGGGTTCTGACAAAGCGCCAAAACATGTTGTCACAACGCAGATTACTTCCTCGCTGATTAGCCGCCGCTTGAGAGCAGCGAGCGTCAAGATCGGTTTGCGAACGATTCAGTCAGTCAGGTCGGTAAACAGGCGGGCAGCTGTGGTGTCGGACCAGGTACTCGATACAGCTCAGTAAAGCTCCACCGCAATCTCTCGCTGCCAGCCGGGTCCGAGCGAGGAGGAAACCTGGCGCTCCGGGAAGGTGCACGGTTTCACGGTTTCACGGTTTCACGGTTTCACGGTTTGAAGGCAGAAGTGAAAGCTGGCCGACCGGGCCGCCTCGCCCCGCTTCCCCTACAGGTACCTCGTCATCACTCGGCCGCTTTAAAACTAACAGATGATGTTGAGTTGAGTGCAACACGTTTGTCATGAGATCAATGTGAATGTACCGGGTTGAGTGTGGTGCTTTCACCCTGAGGACGGGTCGAGTCTCCGGAGCGTCTATCTTCATGCATCTTTCCTTCTTCACACTTTTCCCTCCAAAAATAGGGGAGAAAGGGGTACGTTGAGCCTGTGGGTAGGATGAATCGTCATCATGAATCATGTGATCACAGATTCAGGTGGAGTGATTCATTGAACCTGCGAAGAGAGCCGGGTGTGATTCGGTCAAGATGTCATGATTGTATTTGTGGTAACGCTGGTCGAATGACATTCTAGTGAGATCTAGTGTTGAGTTGTGTTTTCTAATTTCACAGAGAATAAATCCACAAGACAAACACAGAACAAACGGGGGGTTCGGGTCCCTGGAGGATCTGAGCGAGGAAGGGAAGTCGATTTGATCAGTATCAAGAGAACAGACTGATTGAAGAGACACTGAAGCCGATAAAGGAGATGTAAAGTTGGTCTATCTGCCCCGTCCTCCTGCTCAACGTAGCCCTACCTACCCTGGGGCAACTCGTGCCAATAGACCAACTTTTTTAATGGATTGTACTAAAAACAGAAAATGAAGACACAGCCAAAAGGTCAGTGAGGAAGGAAGGTCGGTGCTTTTGTAAACACATGAATGGATAAGTTTCATCCCAGCAGGGGAAACGGGATCAAATGAGACACTTTTTGCATTTTCTGCCACTACGGCAAATGTGTATTTATTTAAAGGAAGTTTTGCTATGTAAGGTTGTTGGGAATTCATGGAAATAAAATAAAAATCTGTAGCTGAAGCAGTTTTAGAAGTACGACCATTAAAACATGTTGCCCCAGGGCAGGGTAAGTAGAGCCAGGCCGGGGCAGAGCTTGTGCCAATAGAGCAACTTTTTAATAAGTTGCAATTCTAAAAGTTTTAGCTGCAGAAATGCATTGAAAAGTGTAATATCTGTAATTACTACCAGCAAAATACCCGATAATAATACAATACTTCATCCAAATACACACCGATGACAGTCACTGTCTGAGGAAACTACTACAGAAGACAGGGCCTTTTCAAGGCTTCTCCAGGACCCTCCAGGCCCTCCAGAACCCTCCAGGACCCAGGACCCCCCAGGATCCTCCAGGACCCTCCAAGGCCCTCCAGGACCCTCCAGGACCCTCCAGGACCCTCCAGGACCCCCCAGAACCCCTCAGGACCCTCCAGACCATCCAGGCCCTCCAGGACCCTCCAGGACCCCCCCCAGGACCCTCCAGGCCCTCCAAGGCCCCGTGGAGGAAGCAGACAGCCTGGAAACTGACTGAGTGCTGACATGCCCGGAGCAGGGAGCACGCTCGGCTTTCCACATGTGTTTCCAATGGGGGGATATTAGATCCTGGCTGGTACTGAGTGTAGGCGACAGAGCTGGGCTGCAGACGTGCACGGGGTTTCGCCCGCATACAAACACACATACGCTCGCACGTGCACGGCGGAGTATAGTCTGAGGAGGCGGCGTCCTGGTGGCTCAGGTTGGTGTCGCGTGTCACCCGCCCCTCCCCTAATCTGTCCTGCCTCTCCTCACTGGGAAGCATCAATAAAGACAAATATATATTTAGTCTGAGATGTGGCGTGTGTGTGTGTGTGTGTGTGTGTGTGCGTGTGTGTGTGTGTGTGTGTGCAGGGTTCAGGTTACTGTGTGGCTGCTGAATGTCTACCGAGGGAGGACGTCAGTCTTGTTTGAGAAGCGGGTGTGACAGCAATGAGATTCAGAGGAAAGTGAAACCTCAGCAGAACAGGTTGAGTCTGCAGCAGGAGCCTCGTCAGGACTCCGGCCTGCAGCTGTCACTTCATTTTTTATTTCATACTGTAGAGCCAAATTAGTACGTTGTAACCGAAAACAACCCTCTCAGCGAGCGATTAACCACGCCGGCGCTCGCAGCGTCTGGTTACATCTGCATGTTACTGGGAGGAGAACAGAGTTTAAAACATGGAGGAAATGAGTTTTCTCCAGAACCGCAGCGGCTGCGCCGATGCATCACGGACCGAATCCATCACAGACAAAATCCATCACCGGGGCGAATTACAAACAAATGCCAACCAAAAAACAATTCAGGTTGCATGTCCACTGGGAAACTTTCTGCTTTTTCTCGTTATTTTCAATGGAGAGTGAGTGATGAAAGGTAAAATTCTTAAAAAACATTTTTTTTTAGCTTTGTGCTTCAGGAGCCACGACCAGAACTTCTCCCACACCTCTATGGAGCACTGTGAGTGTAAAGGTGCTTCATGTTGCATTATCATTGACATATTAACTGAGCTACCTCGGTATAGTTACCGTAAACAAGTGAGACCATGGTGGAGACGACTGGTAGCCTCTATGTCAAGCAAGCGGCATTGTCTAGTGTTACTCACAATTAAGACTACATTTCCCACAAACCTCTGGTTGTAAATAGGATGTGGCTACTTAATTACTTATTCCCAACCCCCTGGCGCTGGTGCTTTTATTTTGAAGTGCAAGAAGAAGCATTAGAGTTGACTAGGCAAGCTAGCATGAAGTTGAAACTATGCACTGGAAGAACAGCGCCCTCTTCCAGCAGATTTCCCTCCAAATCGACCCGGTGGACACAAAGTAGAAAACAGAGTAGAGACTGGTAGAGGCTGACAGGCTGGTAGAGGCTGGTAGAGGCTGACAGGCTGGTAGAGGCTGGTAGAGGCTGACAGGCTGGTAGAGGCTGACAGGCTGACAGGCTGACAGGCTGACAGGCTGACAGGCTGGTAGTGATGGTAGAGGCTGGTTGAGGTCTTCTCAGCGATGCTCTAGTTTGTTTACGGTAAATATACTAACGTGTCTAAATGATTTATTGATGTTAAATCGTTACCTAGCACCTTTAAAAAGGATTCTGGCGGATACAGATGTTCTCTGATTGTCTGGAGGAACCCCCCCCCCCCCCCCCCCCCCCTCTGCCCACAGCCTCCATGGAAAAAGCTTCCATTCTAATAACACACAGCTAAGTAAGAGTTTATGTTTTCAGCGGCCGATAAAATAAATGAAAGCGAGTAAACCTGGACACAGGATACCGGCGTTTAGAGTCCTGCTTCTCCAAGCAACGAGCCTGAGGAAGTGGAGAGAAGGGGGGGGGGGGGGGGGGCACCTGTATATTTGTCCAGACCTTAATTCTCGTGATGTCATCTCTAGACAGTAAACATTTATCTGTGTTTTATAATGGCCGACCAGACGCAGGATCATTAGCGAGCGCTGAGTCAATGAGGCCTGCAGCAGCAGACGTTTGTTGCTGCTTTAAATTCACTGAAGTACAAACAGAGTTTGTTCATCCACATTCACCGAGTTCAGTCACACCTACCGTTTGTTTTCTCTGGTCGGAACCGTAGTCCAGAGGTTTACTTTGTTGAATTTGGTTGTATTTGGTTCATTTAGGTTCACACCGACCAATCACAAGCCAGCCAGAAGTCCCATGATCCTCCAGCAGCTGGTTGACTGGTTGAGTTCTGGTCACCTGTCATCCCACCAGGTTAGAGAGTCCAGACCAACCTGGTTCCAGTCTGGAACTTGATCCACCATGATGGACTTGTCTGCTCTGAACATGAGCATCAGTCCAGACTGACGTTACGCCAGGCTCTCCAAGCATGAGGAACTGCTGGATATCAGATGTCGACATCTGTCTCTTTATACCCATAATCCCTTGCGTTTTGGGGTCATTTCCTGTAGTTGGCTGAAATTACATCATGTAACGAACCACCACAGTTCTCTTGTTAGAGGACTGAGACGTTTCCAGGCATCTCGTCGGTTATTTGGTGCCACCAGAGTTCGAATGTCGTCGTTCTCACCTGGACAAACTAACCAACTGTGTTGAGAGCTGAGAGAGTCTGGACGAGGGCATGTAATGTCTAATACCGGTGAAAGTAGGAATTAGTGTGTTGGTCACTTTGGTTGAAATTTAAAAATAAATCTAATATATAGATTATAATTCTGCCATAACATACAGATGAGATCCTCTTTGGGGTTTTAAGATCTCAATTAAAAGATCTGTCTTTCAGAGTCGGTCCTGCTGGGCTTTAGAAGAACAAGCTACAGGAGAATGACTGCAAGAATAACAAAGTAGTAACAGTAACCGGCTCTTATCAGGCGCTTGGAGTAATAATCTAGGACATTTTCAAATAAATAAATGTCCGTTTTGCCACTTTGCGTCACTGATTGCTAAACCACCACGGTGACCGACCTCCAGCCGGTCCAGGAAAGCTGTCAGGTCCTCTGGTGCACAGGAAGTGATGTGTTCTACGTTTCCGGATAGCATGAGCAGCAATAGCCACCATGGCACAACAACATCACCCCGCTGGACTTACTTCTTATTTTAGATATTTTACTAAATATTTTTTGATAATAAAGTAAAATCTTCATTCAGATATTCCTCTAAAATCAGGAGCAATGAGTTTCTGATTTCCTTTCCTGCAGGGTATGGTGTGTGTGTGTGTGTGTGTGTGTGTGTGTGTGTGTGTGTGTGTGTGTGTGTGTAGGTGGCCCCTGCATACCTCCCACCATGAGGGCAAACCACCATGTCTTCCCCAATACCTTTCCCTTTAGCTGTGCTGGTTGGCAGGAGCTGAAGTGGACAAACTGTGGTCACAGAGGTATCTACTGGAACGTGTGTGTGTGTGTCTGTGTGTGTGTGTGTGTGTGCCTGTGTGTGTGTGTGTGTGTGCAGAGTTGATGAGCGGTGGTGTGAAGCTGAAGAGTAAATTCACGTACAGTAAAGTAAAGTAAAAGTAAAGCTAAAGATGGGAGGTGTGCCCCCCCCACGGTGACCAACACTGGTGCTCTTATTTTGACGAGTGACGCCTCGCTGCCGAAGCTCCTGTATTCTGTTCTGTTCAAATTATCGGTTCAAGGTTTCTGTCTCCTTAATCAAGGGGTCCAATGGGAAAGCGCACAGGAAACGTCATCAAATCTAAAATGATTTGGCCAAAAGATGCAAATGAGATTTCCAGATGGAGAAACAGCTTCAACGTTTCAACGTTTCAACATCTCAACGTCTCAACGTTTCAACAGGCTCTTCAGGCTCTTCAGGGTCATTTCATTTCTCCAATCCCTGATGAAGACAACTCGTCTGTTGAAACGTTGAATCTAGACGAGTGCGTTGAGATCCACCAGTTGAAAGAAAGGACGTCTGCTCTTCCAAAGTGCCTGATAAAACAAAATGAAAACAAATGATGTGTTTTTAAAAGCTGGTTGGTCACATCAGGCCTTGGTTGACAAAATGAAAATATTTAGTAATGGTTTAACTCTAACCCAAAATGGATTTATAGTCCCTTGGAATTTGGAAATGAACTCATTTTATTTTTGTATTCAACCTTTATTTTGACAGGAAGTCATACTGAGTCCTGGACGTCACACAGCAGTCATACAAATCTTAGTTACAGAAGAAAATAAAAGAGAATAAACAACAAACAAACACAAAATTAAAATAAATAAATACATCAATAAATAAATAAATACATCAATAAATAAATATATAAATAAATACATTAGTAAATAAATGAGTCGACTTATGAGAAACAGGAACAATCGTCAATAAACAATCCACTTTGTTGTTCAGTCGTCCGGTTGGGATGTTGTCAACACAAACCTGACTCTCTCCCCCCCCCTCTCTCTCTCTCTCTCCCCCCGTCTCTCTCTCTCTCTCCCCCCCCCCCTCTCTCTCCCTCTGAGTTATTTGGAGCCCAGAGCCAGCTCATAATGACTGGTCAGTGTTTGTGTTGGTTATGAGTGATCAGGGCGGTTGCTTAGTCTGGAAATCCTCTAGACGGTAGTAAATGACACGTCCACCGGGAGGGAAAACAACCAGAGAAGAAGAGTCATCGTCCAATAGCTTTTACTGTTGGTCAACAAGGAGCGAGGATGAGGGCGGATCTTCTCCAGTGTAATAAATCCTTCCTGACAAGACGTTTCCATTGAAGACTTGGTGCTGATTGGCTTCCTCACTAAAGACTTCCTGAAATGAAGTTTGCGGCATTTGAACTAGACAGCCTCTATCGGCCAATCAGGGTCCAGCATTGTGATGACTTCAAGTTCATTCAATTTTAAAATTTTAATTCAACCTTTAACTAAACCACATTAATTTTCACAACATTCATACCGATTATTTTCTTGAGCCACGGTACGTTTGAAAACAAAATCCTGAAAGCAGGATAACGCGGGACCCTGAACGCACCAGACTGTTCCAGGTCGTGAACACTCTTGGTGCTTGGAGGGTTTGAAGTCTCTCTGCTCAGCGATATCGGCGTCGTTCACACTGCTGACAGGAGCTTCAGGACCGGTCCCAGCGGGGGGTCCCAGCGGGGGGTCCCAGCGGGGGGTCCGGCCCACACACAGCTTCAGCCGGGTCCGAGCCTGGAGAAGGTAAACAACATGTGGTCTCGGCACCGACAGACGGAAAAACAGTGATGGTGATGATCCACAGGAAGGCTTGGACCAGGAAACCGTCTCCACAGGTATGCAGGACGGCGGTGAGCTTCATCCATCCTCCGTCCTCGTCCATCACAAACTACTGAGATGTTTTGTTTCACTCAACCTTTATTTACTGAGCCACTGATCGGCTCCATTGGGGTTGGATGGAGAGAGCGTGTGCTGTTCACTTCCCATGTCCAGATTTTCCCAGCAGGGATTTGAACCTCCAAGCGACTGGGAACAAGCTGACTGCAGGTCAATACCCAGAAATCCTACAAGGTGAAGACAGTGAACTGCACACAGCGCGATCATGTCTACCGGTCTGTGATGCTTCAGACCAAAGAGAGAGGAGAAGATCTGACGTTGATCTGAAGATCTGATTGGTGTTTGAGTCGTCTCTTCCTGTGGGAGGAGGCGTGTCCTGTGACCTTACATGACACTATTTCATTTGACCAAATAGGGCGGATCTACGGGGTCTCAGTGCTCCTCTGTTAAACTGATAGTAAACATGTTGCCTGGTCCAGGATGGAAACTACTCGCTCCTTCGTAAAATGGCCGCTGCTTCTTTTTAAACCTTTAATGTTGTGAGGTGCAGCAGCATCGTTTGATGTTCCTCTCCGGCGCGACCTTCTGCACCGGAGGCCGCGATCTGGTCTCTAATTGGCTGTGTCCTCCAATAGGAGGCCCGCCAGTCCGGTCCTCCTGATCTCCATGACGACGAGCCCGGGAGGGTTCAGCGTTCCGCCTCATCTGGCTGCGTTCAGGACCAGAACCCAGAAACAGAGGTCAGAGAGAGAACGAGAGAGAGAGAGAGAACGAGAGAGAGAGAGAGAGAGAGAGAGAGAGAGAGAGAGAGAGAGAGAGAGAGAGAGAGAGAGAGAGAGAGAGAGAGAACGAGAGAGAGAGAGAGAGAGAGAGAGAGAGAGAGAGAGAGAGAGAGAACGAGAGAGAGAGAGAGAGAGAGAGTCAGGCTTGTTCACATTGATTTACTTTATTTTTAATTTTAATTTTTACCTTGTTTGGTCAAAGTGGGAGGGACAGGAAATGGTCCGGGGTCAGATTCAGGTTCAGGCTGCTCCCTGTTTCCAGACTGGGTAGTGTTGGCGTCTCCGTGGTCCCTCACTCCTACGACACCGCCGACTGAGCCGCCACTTCCTGTGACGCCCCACATCAGATCTGGATGTCCAAACTGCTTGCACAAACTCGGCCGTCCTGGTAGGGGGATCCCTCTCAGATTAGCCCCTCCCTGTCTGAGTAGCCCCTCCCTGTCTGAGTAGCCCCTCCCTCTCTGAGTAGCCCCTCCCTGTCTGAGTAGCCCCTCCCTCTCAGATTAGCCTCTCCCTGTCTGAGTAGCCCCTCCCTCTCAGATTAGCCCCTCCCTGTCTGAGTAGCCCCTCCCTCTCAGATTAGCCCCTCCCAAGTCTTCCATTTCTTCCCTGAAAGGTTTTGTGGGAGTTTTTGTGAAGCCCTTTGAGACTGGAGGGTGATTGAGGGCTCTATAAAATAAATGTGGTTTGGTTCTGACCCAGGAAGTCGTGGTCACACGGTGACCCCACGGTGACCTTAGCCGCCAGAATGGACACAGAGGCATAGAAGAAGAAGTGATCATAATCTTCCTAAAGTTTCTTTCATAGTTTGTTCAAATTTCGTGTCGTCAAGGATTTTGTCAGAGTAGGAAGGAAACGCGTCGTCTCACTCGGCCAAATCATTCTTGAGACTCGATGACGTTTCCAGCGTGCGTTCACATTACATCCCATAATTAGGAAGAGCAACACTTCGACCAATGAGGTGAAAAGGGCAGAAAACAGGAAGTAGCCCACGGCAGCACGTCACTCCGTCAGGAAGCAGGACTGGTTCTGTTCCTTTGACGCCTCCGTAATTACAACTCATAAATTACACCGCTGTGGCGAGTTAACCTGCCGTCGGTGCGTGTGTGTGTGCGTGTGTGTGTGTGTGCGTGCATGTGTGTGTGTGCGTGCGTGCGTGCGTGTGTGTATGTGTAGGTGCGTACCTGCCTGGACGCCTGATTGGAGAAGACACTTTGATTGACACCAGTTAAATGGAGAATCGGGACTCTTCTCACACCGAGGTCAAAGGATGACGAGGACGGGATGGAGAGGGATGAGAGACGGGGTGATGGTCTGACACGTTGCTAGGAGACAGACTGATAAGGAGAGATAGAAGGGGGGGGGGGGGGGGGGGCGTTCTCTGCAGATGCCAGAATGATTGAACGTTGGGCTTCCCAAGCCTGGAGTAACACTGCTGCTCTCCAAACAAACACTTTGACAGAGATGGAGCTCTGGTCTGTATAAGACTGGGAAAATGTGTGTGTGTGTGTGTGTGTGTGTGTGTGCATGCATAGTTCATGTTCATATGTGTCAGCTTTCTGCTCAATGGGAAGAATTTGAAGAGTTTGAAAAAGAGTGGAAAGTGTCTGCACTCGTGTGTGGGAGCTTTTTAAAGAGGAATTCAGGAGAAAATGTGTGTGTGTGTGCGTGTGTGTGTCAGAGGTTTCGGTTCAAATGAGAGGCAATCAAGCAGAGTTTGTGTACCTAGGCAAAGCATGAAGCATCTGGGTAGTGCTAGACTCTGCTTTCCACAACACTTCCCATATCTCTCTCTCTCTCCCACACACACACACACACACACACACACACACACACACACACACACACACACACAGCCCCCACAGATTGAAAGCTATTCGTGTGATCTACGTTCAAGAGCGGAGACCTAAATCTTGGCCTTGACCTCCAGATTCCTCGCCGTCTCTTTAATCCCGTTTCATCCCGTTGACAATCCCGCTTCCTCCCGGCTCGCCGCCGCGGCGTTGATCCTCGGCTCAGACACCAAAACACACGACTCCCTCCCCCTCACCTCCCCCCGACCTCCCATGTTCTCACCCCCTCCCTTGACCTTCTCTTCGCCTCCTTCCCTCCACGCCTCACTTGACCCCTTCTCCCCTTTTTTCCCTCCTCTGCCCGGGTGACCCCGCCCCCTCCTTGACTTCTCTCCTCCACTCCTCATCTCCTCCTCCCTTTCTCTCTCTCCCTTCAAC
Source organism: Hoplostethus mediterraneus (assembly GCA_034670385.1). NCBI lineage: Eukaryota > Metazoa > Chordata > Actinopteri > Trachichthyiformes > Trachichthyidae > Hoplostethus > Hoplostethus mediterraneus. Next base: position 790,715 of record JAXDDW010000130.1, on the reverse strand, counting down.
ACACTCCCCTTCTCTGTTGTTTGACCTTTGACCCCTTGTGTTGTGTTCCCATGTTTTATTTTATTTTTTTTACCTTTTTTGTTATTTTTCCAAGCAACGTTCCTTGAGGATGCATGCTCTTCTCTCAGCGGTGCCCTTCCTCAAACTAACTACGTCGGTTCAAACCTGACTTTGCTCAAGGGCACCTCAACTGTAGCTGCTGTTTCTTCACATTAAAAGAAGTAAACAGGATTTATTGTGCATCGTCATTCTGTGTGTTCATGCCTACATTGTTCCATTTGCCTGAAATTGGCTTGTCAGTGTTGTTCTCTCAGTAGCAAGCTAGCGATGCTAAATCATCCCACAGTTTGCACACAGTAAACAGTTAAAGCGTTAGCTATACTAGACTAGACCAGCTACTTGAACTTATAGATGATAAATATAAATGGCAAGCCTTCACGACCGTGGCATCCATGATCTTGGAAGGTCAGCAGGCTAGCTAACTAGCTTAAACTTAAAAGCACAGCTAGGCTAACTAGCTAACATAGTGGCTAGATTGCATATTGATATTATCGGGTGGTGAGTGGATCTGGAGGGGTCAGATTTAGTCTGTAATGCTTCACCAGATGATCTCTGCTGATACTCGGCCCTGATGAAGCCTTGGATCGGGGAGCCGGCCGATTCTTGGAAAGCAAATCTGGAAGAAATCATTCAGATTCTCCTCTCGTGTATTTCCTTCAGCCAGAGGAACTGTGGTTGTTTGGCTCCGCACATTGAGCTCATCAATTTGAGTGATAAGTATTGATGAGTGATAAGTATTGATGATGTATTCCCCAACTGTTTGTACCAGCAGGTCTGGGATTGAAACCTCCAACCTAACAGTCACAAGCCCTGTTCCCCCGACCGCCAGGCTGCTGCCACTCATGGGGGTTGTGCTTGAGAAACACCAGCTGACCCCCTTGGAGACATGGAGCGGTCTGTAAACACTTAGGATGGATTAGAAAATGCAGGAGGGGGAGGGAGGGGAGGGGGAGGGGGGAGGGAGGAATGGAAGGAGTGCCAGGAGAAGATGGTGGAGATATCGATGGACGGAGGGGAGGGGGAGCACGACAACAGAGAGAGGAAGTCGAAGGTGTTAGACGAAGAAGATATATATTTTTTGCGGTCAAGACATCTTCCTCACAGGCTGACTTTAACGACACAGGGTCATGACCTTGACCTTTCCAGGGGTCACGGGGTCACATTTGTTTCTCTCAGTCGGAGCAGACCAAGATTTATTTGGCAGCCGGGAAGGATTTTGAATCTCTCTTTCTCTGTGACGAGTTTATGGATTTACAATTTGAGGAAAGAGGAAATATTTGATACCAAGTCAGATACACAGAACATGATGAAGAGATGGACCCCTTGGATGGAGCCAAATGACCCTTTCAGCTTCCTGTTTTGAACAATCAGCACAGTGAGAGAGAGAGCGACCACATTTCAGTGTTTTTCTTGCGAGCGTCGCAGAGCGAAGCCTGAGGGGCATCGCAGACCGACCAAGTGCCAGACGGTGGATGCAGATGCTTCCTGTAAACAAAGCACTCTGGGTAAGGTTGTGGGGAGCCCCCTCCCAGATACATTTACAGCAGGTTCCAAAAATGGCATGTGCATGTGGTATACGCCATTGTAAACAGGACCCAGAAGAATTACCGGGCCAGAGCTGCATTACCTTAAACCTCAGTTTTGACTGGCTGAAACCGGACCAGAACAGGGCCCAGTTTGTCTCCCCTCACCCTGGTATTTGTGATCTGCGGTTTCCAGGTCGTGTTCTGGACTGTTTTAAGCATAAACCAGAGAGCCGGGTTACAACCTCGCTGGGATCAAAACAGAACCGAGAAGCAGCTAAACAAGAACAAACACACAACTGAGCTCCACCGTTCTCTGATTCCCAAATCCTTTAATTGGTGTAACAAGTCACAAACCGATGCTAATGGACGCCCTTTACAAGCCCGGTGTTCCTTTTACTAGCAGGTAGCTTTCCGCCCTCGTCCATCACCCGCCCCGTTTTCCAAAAAAAGCCCGATGTAAAAGCTATGCATATAAAAGTCTTGGTTTGCAGGCCGCTGCCAGAGTAAACTGGGTGGTATATGGGTTCGAGACATTTCCTTCTTCGAGAGCGAGGGTCCCGGGTCCCTGTTTGTGATGGAACGGTCCGCCGCTCGCCAAGCGCCGGCTGTTTCTGAGGCCTCTTTGTGGCTCCGACAAACACTGAGAAAACCGCAAGTTATCATTGGAGCGGCGGAGGCGGCCATCACCATCACCATCACCCCATTACACCTCCTCCTCTGACCCTGCACACCTTCCAACCTCGCCTCGCCCTTTCCATCGGTCCATCCGCTGCCAGTTTACACACCTTTCTCCTCCCCCCATCTCTCTTTGCCAGTTTCTCTCTCGTTCGTTCTTTCTTTCCTTCCTCCACCGCCCCACCACCACCACCACCACCACCACCACCACCCAGCCATCCATCCATCTCCGCTGTCAGCACTCCATCAGTCTAGTCCAGCTGGGTTGTCAGGAGGAATGGCCGCGCTGCCCGCCAGGTACATGCTGTTTTATAAACATGGCTGATAGCTCGGGTCTGGTGTGTGGCCCGCTGAAGACTGAACAGAGCATGAACATGTTTCCTGCCCCGAAGCACAAAATGACCATAACATGCATCCATATGATTTCTGCAGGGGTTGATATGGGTTGCGGATCGATACCGATACCGACTACCGACTACCTCACCAGGTGCTGAGATTTACGGCTTTTGAACGACTCTCAACGCCTCACCTACTGGCATTTTCAACTACTCAGCGATGTTCTCAAGCCAAAACAGCAAAAGACAAATCAGGAAATATCGGTAAATATCGGTAAATATTGGTAAATATCGTCGGCCCAGTATTTCGCAGGGTGACGGGTTAACTGTTCACCAGACGTTTCTGTTGGATCTCTGTTAGATTACTTGTCTCTGCTACGAAAATGTGACTGTATTGTTTGTGTCGGCTGCAGGCCACCGTAGTTGAAGGGGGCGGGGCTTGTCTATCAATGTTGTTGATAGACAGGTCGATAAAGGTCATCCACGACTTAATGCCCCTTCAAGATCTTTTATCATTTGAGTAACTTCACCGACAGACAGCTGCACCTCTTCTCTCAGATAAATGATCTTCGGCATTTTCTCCTCTACTTCTCCCACCACCCCCCCACCTCCTCCTCCTCCTCCTCCTCCATCTACTATACAATATTTTCACGGGAAATGGAGTGAGAGCTAAAGAAAATACTTCTAAAAATCTTCTTCGTCTATTTTCCTTCTGTCAGCCAGTCACGCTTACGTGCGAGTACAGTGCCCTGAGAAAATATTATCATATGGTTTTGCAGTTATTTTTAGTTGCCTTTTCCTGGTTTGTTTTTTTGACATGTATGGTGCACCTTGTTCCACAGAATAACTCTGATTTCTTATACGTAAATACTGAAAAAAAAACAGGGACCTGAATTAAATGTTACTTTCCTCTGATGAATGTGGCCTTTTTCCACCCGAACACACGAGGCAGTCAGGACAATACGACCTGGACGCACGAGGCAATTAACTTTTTGTACCCAAATCATTTCGCAAAAATGTTTAAACACACATGGAAAGCTCACATTCATATTGAAAAAGCCACGATCAGTAATACGCTGTAAAACCTGCGCTGAAAAGTATATTTAGACAGCAACAATATACAAACCTGACATTATGTAAAGTTCAGCTTGGAAGAAGAATGGCGCTGCGGTCTTCTAACCCGTGTTGTTGCTAGCAGGTACAGCTGTCGACGCGCCGCGGCCTCGTTAAAAGAACGTTGAGGCGATCGATGAACTCGGACCCCGAACGCCCGGACTCGACGCGCAAACAAATTGCAGCAATTATCGAAATTATGATTTCCCAATTCTAATTCTATCTGCGGGGGAACGGCCGTGAGTCATGAGGGGATTCCTCCCACCAGAACATCCCCTCTCGCCGGGCCGCTGGCAGATGAAACATGAACGCTAACTCATCCAGAATGTTCTATCTTGATTAGACAGAGGTTCTTTCACAGCAGGCCCCAGGGTGCTACTGTAGATAGAGTAAATATAACCCAGTGCTGGCTCCGCTCCCGGCTCTCCGTTGGCAAGGAGAGCCGATGATTAATACCGTCGCAACGCTGGCGTACTAATTCAGGAACATGTAAACATTCGGACGCGCTCCAAGAGCAAATATACCATATTTATCTAAATAAGAAGAGGGAGTTAGGGAGAGGTGGAGCTAAACTCAAGAGTTTTGAAGGTGTTGTCTAACGCAGCGATAATACCCAACTTGTCTTTCACTCTGATGTGGCTGCACCTCGAAATATCAGCAGAACCGTGATCTCGGTGAAGAACGTCCTCAGGGCTGTTGAGGCGTCATGTCACCGACGCAGCAGAGTAACTGTAACTCCAGTCTGTCTGTCCAGGCCTCCAGACCCGGTGAGTCGGTAGAAGTCACGCCAGCAGGAGCAGCTCTAGGTTGGTGCGCGGTGCGTTCACAGACCAGGAAGTAGCTCGGACAAATATGGACAGGAAGTACATATTTAGTTCAGTGATTCTCTGAGTTCCAGCAACACTGAGCTACCACAGCACCTCGGGGTTAACAGGTAGAGTTTTTAAAGTTTCACTAGTACTGCAGTAGTATTGATTCATAAGAACAAAAAACAGAAAACGAGAGATCACTGACCAGCTGCCTGTTTTCCACAATTATCAGCATGGTTACTATCGGTATTTGACCAGAGTCCTTGGCTGAAATTACTCACTGTGTCATCTGTGATTGATTGCATTACCACAGAGTGAATTAACTCTATTACAATAGAATAGAATAGAATCTGTTGAAGTTAGAAAGTTTCACCTTTTCGTAGCAATCCTGAACTAACCATCCAGACAGCAGAGAAACAGAAGAGTAAGGAGCAGTGTAACAGGCAGCCAATCAGGAGCCTGTTTGATGCAGAGCTATTATTTTTGCTTTGCTGTGATTGGCTCATGGTTGGGGAGTGTACGGTGGTCAGCAGGGACAAAGTTTGAGAACAGGCAAACTGTCCAGGGACCGGTGACCCTGACTGATCTATCCCCAGCGTTTCAGACAGGACGTGCAGGACGTGGTACGGTACCTCGGGCCCGCCGGCCTCCTGGCAGCTTGAATCCATCAGTTGCCACCAGCCGGGTTCACGAGCCTGCAGGAGGTCCACCGGGACCCTGCGGGGAACCGGCGGCGGTCTGCTCTCCGGGCCCCTGTACCTGTTAAACGGAGTAGCGGGGGCCGCCGCGGACCGAACCCTGGTCGCGTATGAAACCCGAGGCACGCCGCGGATTACAACCCCAAAGAAAATGTAGATTTTGGCCCGGGCCTGCGAGTGATTTTATTATGATGTTTTTAATCTCCTCTGCCGTTCAGATCCCCGGTGCACGCGGCGCTCGGATGTTATAAAAAGGCTTTGTGTACTCAGTAATTGCTTAATAGTTCTATAAAATGTCATTAGCTGCTCTCGCTGGTTAGGTTACATCCACACCGGCGACCAGAGGGACCTGATGCCCCGCCCCCTTTCCTCTGGCGTAGACCTGCTCGTGTTTCCTCCTACCTCTGTTACCCTTCAAATCCCTCCAGCCTCTTTTAACTTCTCTTTCACGGCCTCTTTTTTTTCTCTCTCCTCCCTCCACTCATCCATCCATCACTCGCTCCTCTCATCCATCGCCATCCACCCTGTTAGCGATACGCCTCCTGACAGGTGAGGCATCTGTCGGCGGAGCGGCTCCATCTCCGCCCGGTCGCCTGTCAATCAGTCAAAGTGCTCAGGTAGCGCCGCGACCCCCCCCGGGCCCTCGTATCCCATCACCCATCACTCCCGGACGCTCGAGGGGAAGAAGAAGAAGGCCGCAGCTTCCTGCGTGAGGTCATCACCGCGGGCGATTTATGCCTTCCGCTGTTCGCCGCTCGCTCGGCCGCCATTTCTTTTTCAGCTCCATTAAAAATAATTGGTGCATCGCTCCAGAATAAATGTTGAGGCCGGTCGGGCCGAGCTTGTTTCAACACGCAGGAGAGGACGGAGAGGATCGCTGTGCAGAGTAAAAGTTCACAATGTATTTGTCTTCTCTCCTCTGTCACGCCGCCAGAGCGGTGGTGGGGATCTGCTCCGGTGAGGATCTGCGAGAGGCTCGTTTAGTGAAAGGGATATCTCCTGAGCGAGCAGAGCCCATGCTGAACACATTACTCACCTCCTCCGCCAACCACCACTGTGAAGTTTCCCTATTAATCCACTGCACTAATGACGCTAATAAAAAATACTCCTGATCTGATGAACCGCTGCGTCCCGTTTGTCTTGCCGCCCGTTTTCCGCTGCGCGTTGGGAAACGAGCTGAAGAGGTTTCTGACCGGTTGGTTCACGGAGCGCCGCGGTGAGGAACTGGAATGTACCTTAGAAACTTGAAGTAATACTCTGAGTAATACTCTGTAATACTCTACCTGATCAACCTCCAGGTCATGAAGCACCCGGGGTCAACGACTGAACACTGATCACAGATCAATAACATAAATCAGGTGTTTCATAGTGACAGCAGTATTGTGGTGATAATATAATACGCCTCATGATGGAAACAGAATCAACAAATACATTTTATGTTATATATATTTTATGCCTGTTTGTATTTCGCTATGCTCTCCTCTCCTTCTGTCTGAAGAAAAGAAAGATATATATGTAGAAATACTAAAAACAATTGTTTGAAAGTGTTACATTGTTAAACTCATTGAGTGCCACAGATACACTGTAAGTCCCTATAGGAGTATTATAGGAGTATTATAGGGATATTACAGGAGTATTATAGGAGTATTATAGGCGTATTATAGCAGTATTATAGGAGTATTATAGCAGTATTATAGGATTATTATAGGGACATTATAGGAGTATTATAGGAGTATTATAGGGATATTATAGGAGTATTATAGGGATATTATAGGAGTATTATAGGAGTATTATAGGGACATTATAGGAGTATTATAGGGATATTATAGGAGTATTATAGGGATATTATAGGAGCATTATAGGAGTATTATAGCAGTATTATAGGATTATTAAAGGGACATTATAGGAGTATTATAGGGATATTATAGGAGTATTATAGTGATTTAAGGGGTTATACTGGGTTCAGACCATCGCTTTAGATCCCGTGTGGAGGTTAAATATGAAATATGATTCTGATTGTTTTCATTACAGTTCTGTGTAAATAAGTGTGTATATTACTCATGTATTTAATGTTTCCTGTCTATATGTGGTCCAGTTAAACGTTATATTTACACATCTGGAGGAGAAAACTTCATCATGAGAGAAATTATGTGTTTTGAGCTGATCGCTCTTGAAGCCTCACACTGATCCACAGATGCTTCACCATGTTGGGCGGTAGCGAGTCTCCATGTGATGGACAGCAACACAGCATGATGAGGAAATATGTTCTTGTACACGCTCACATGTTCAGTCATGTTCTCACTTCACACAGACATAAACTGACCTGAATATCAGTGTCAACTTGCAGGACGAGGTTGAGGGAGTTAAAAGCAAACCTCAGCGACTCAGCCTCCAACCCTGTCACACACACACACACACACACACACACGCGCGCGTGCACATGCACCTCTGCACCTACACACACTCTGCAGCACCCCGAGCGCCGGCGCTGTAACAACAACCTCTGTCTGTCGGGGAAACGTGAAAACAAATTAGTCTGATGATTTATGGACGGGAAGAACCAGCAGATTATCCTGCTGTGAAGATGGGACACCCAATGTGGCACACACACACACACACACACGCACACACACACACACGCACACACACATACACACCTCTATTGACTACAATCATTTTCTAACCCTAACCATCTTATCCCTCACCACTTCATCATGATTGGAGTTTTTTTTTTCCTTTCTGTCCCTGTACATCATTTCCAGTGTTTTATCACGTTATGACACATGTGCTATTATTCCTTTATTTTAGTTGCTGTTTATTTTGACACAAACTCAATATTTTGAGATACAACTTCCTCCCAGTAAAGAAGAAAACAGCCAATTAAAGCTATAATTGTGTAAAATGTGGCTTTATGTTCCGTTTCATTGTACAGACTTTATCTGGCGGAAGCGTCTTGCTTCGGTCTGCATGTTGGCTTGGCTGGGTTGTGATTGACAGGAGGCGGGTCCTAACGTAGCTGCAGAGAATGTCAGCTATTGGTTGAAAGATTTATTTTGGAGAGGAAAAAGCAGAAGCTCCCTGGATCTCTCCTCTTCCTGTAGAAGCAGAAACAGGAAGTCTTGTCTCGGATCTCATGATGCTGCCGAAGAAGAAGAAGAAGAAGAAGAAGAAGAAGAAGTGGCTGTTTGAAAGTGAGGCTCACGACCACCATGCCTGGACATGAAGTGGCCAAAGATATCAATAAAGTGGATTGAAAAACAACACGACATACTGAACTATACTTTACTTTATACACGTTATGTAATACATTTAGGTTTTTTGTGTCAGAGATGATGTGATGATACGGAGAAAGATCAGATTCTTCATTTGCTACGATAACAGAAGAAAAGGAAGCAGCAAGAGCTCGGAGCTGGACCGGAGTCTGGAACCACCCGAGGAATAACAACTTCACCACCGCTGCTCTTTGTGTTTTTTGACTCCTTTCCCTTTTACAATGGCTTCCCCCTCCTCCTCCCTCTCCTCCCCCTCCTCCTCCCTCTCCTCCTCTGTCTCTTAAAGCTGCACTATGTAAACATCCACCTGTCTGGTGCGAGATCCCTCACCGCACCATCCGACCAGGCCTCCAGCAGATACCAGAGGATGTGGATCCTGTTTGTGATGGTTCGGTCAGGTCAGGTTTATTTGTGCAGTCTGGGACACCCAGCAGAGGACGAGCCCGACCTCAGACCCTCAACGACCTCAGACCCTCAACGAGAAGGAAAAACCTCATGAAAACCTCATTAGGGGAAAAGTGGAAGAAACTTTTGGAAGAATCCCACAGACACTTTTAACATTTCAAAATGTTGAAATTTTAAGTTGATTTTATTCTCTATTTTCATAATTGAACTTTTATTTTCCTATCTTTCTTTTATATAATACATATAAATATTATTATTATTTCATCCACCTCCTGGTCAGGCGTCCACTGTGGGCAAACAAAGATTAAATGCTGATGAAAAAATGAACATAAACTAAATACAGAATAAACACAATAAGAACGGAAGGACTCCATTAACACAACTTGGTCATCATCATCGGTGTCAGCGGTGCAGGAACATCCCACCTGACTGAGGAAATGAAATCAAATTGGTGGGAAATCTTGTTGTGCAACAGGAAGTGATGAAAGGAAGTGTGGCTGGAGCCGCTCGCCACCACCGCGGTCCAAGCAGAGCGGCGTACCGACGTCACGTCACATTTCTGGGTTTTAAAGTCTCAAAATCCAAACCACCGACATGCAGAGTTTCCCGGTGCAGCTCCAACAGATCCTCCATCCAACAGATCCTCCATCCAACAGATCCTCCATCCAACAGATCCTCCATCCTGCCTCCCCGAGGAATCACTGAACCAAGACCAGCAGAGCCACTCAGAAACCAACGCAGCCTCTCAGCCCATACAGCTTCCATCTGTGTTTATGTCCATGTATAGTCTACTACCGCGTGCTGTGGTGTGTGTGTGTGTGTGTGTGTGTGTGCGTTATGCAGCACGTGCACTGAGTGAGGTGCACGTCTGTTTCCTCTGTGTTCGTTTGATTATGTCTTTGTCCATCATCGGGGGGCTTTTAAGTGCAGCAGCAGAGCCCCGATGCCTGAGTGACATAATGTTAAGACCCACAGTCCACCTCGCCCGCGGCGCTAATGCACGGGGCGGTGCAGCTTTTAACTAAGCTAGACTTAGATGGGAGTGGAACCAAAGAAAACACCATATATCTAAGTGCCAAGACTGCGACTTGGTTAAAGTGGTAGTGCAGAAAAACAGGGAGAGAACAGCAGGAGTTACTTTGGGATTTTATTTTGAAAGAATATGAAAAAAAGTTTTGAAACTGATAAAGGCTTTTATTTTTGGATTCTTCTTTAACTTACAATGTGTTTTTTATTTTTAATATATATTTTTTTTCATTGATTCAAATCTTTTTGGTCCTGTTTTGCTGTGTGTGGGGTGTAGAGGAAAACACACACACACACACACACACATACACACACACACACACACAATATGCCCATGCACAAAAGCACACAGACATATGCACATGCACATACACACAAACACATATAAAAACACATATCAGACAACTCTGGAAAATCTACCTAAAGTTTTCATTTACACACACACACACACACACACACACACACGCACAAAAGTACACAGACATGCAAACATGCAAACATGCACATAACACATATCAGACAATTCTGGAAAATACTTACAGTACTTACACACACACACACACACACACACACACACACACACACACTCCTCACCCCGTGCTGATTAGTGTGAAACCGTCTGCAGGTATAATAATATAATAAACTCTTTACTAACCTGTTTATTATTTCTGCCCGTGGCGCCGTTACCAATTAACCCGGATCAATAAGAAGTCTCTCTCCGTCCTCCTGTTGTGTTGGTGTCTGTCCTCCCCGGGAGACCAAGGTCTGTCCAAGGTCCACGAGCAGCCCTGCAGCCCGACCCGCCTTCCTCCTGGTGCTGGTCTGATCCTGCAACGAAAGCTGGACGCAGGAAACACAAACAGACGCCGTGTGTGTTTGATGCTGCGTCGCTTCCTGCTGCTCCTCCATCAGCCAGCGGCTCCAATACACAATATAATAACAATATATGATATAACTATTAATAATATAACATAACAATATCTACCTGCATGTGAAGATCACTGCACATTTCCTGACCCCCCCCACTTTTTGAAATCCCGATGTTGCCCCCCCCCCCCCCAACACCTCCTGTTAAGAGTGAATCCCAATACACCCCTAAACCGTACCCCTTGGCCCTTCCCCTCCGTTTTGTGCGTTCACGTGAAGGGGGTAGGGCTGTCCCAATACTCTATTTTCCAAGGGGTAGGGCCAAGCCGAAGGGGTTTCTAGCCCTTCAAACAGAGATTTTTCAGAGGCACACTTCAAACCAAGGGCTACCCAGAATGCCCTGCGAATCTCCGGAAGTAACAGGAAGATCATGGGGACCGCTACGCTGCCATCCGAAGTGAACCACAAATGTAGTATTTTCTTAAAAAATATTCCAACCGTGGTATTATCTTAGTTTAATGTTGTTGCAATGTATTATGGACCGTTTCTTTATAACAAGCATAACAAAAACATCGCTAAAATGCCGATGTCTCTACTTCGTTAGTTAGTTACGTTACAACATTGTTTTAGGCTGATTTGTGCATGACAGTCCCGCATTTTGATATATTTACATGTTTAATTTCCCCCTTTGATGGTATATGATGAAATATAACTAAAGTCCAGCAGCGAAGTTGCTGCACTTGTTACGGCTCCTCTAATATCAGTGCAGACTGGCAGGGTAACGTTAGGACGGCTTGCTAGACTACAGAGCACCGCTAACGCTATTCTGTCATGAAGTGGACTGGTAATGAAGCAGTGGGCTTTTTTATTTGATGACTTGTTTGATTGATTAGTAGCGTGAAACGTATAAGTTGTGAAGGAATCGCGAGCGTCCATGCTTTTCTATCTCCATCAGATGAACGGCGAATGTCACTGTGATAATACCATTGTTGCCATAGTAATCTCCAACAACAAACTCGTCCTGTCTGCTTATCGATGACGTATCAGCGTCGAAGTGCGATCCCAATACTTAGGGAGATATTTTCTGAAGCCGAAGCCATAGGGGTACAAATAAGGATTGGGATTTGGCCTAATATTCCATCCTGTGATTAAAGGTTTTTAAGCTGTTTTCTAGACGGCTAACGAAGAACTTTACGGAGAGCAAGTGGAACTAATGTACAGTAACCCAACGAATCAACGGAGGGGAACTATTGCTGCTCGTCTTGCTGCTCTGAATCTGTTGGCTGGTTCACTTCCATCCATGTCGCTACTCGTTACTAGTTACTAGTTACTAGTTACTAGTTACTAGTTACCCTGCACGGACATCACATGCACTAGACGCCTTTTCTCCGCGGTCGACTCTCCCTCTCGTCTCCTTTTTTACGTCTTTTACGTCGTTTTCCTGTTGTTACGTAATGACGGCGCAATGACGCAAAAATACAAAAATACCTGGTAATTCCCCTCAAATGCATTAAAACTAAAGTAACAAGGCTGTTTTGAAAACGTAAGCAGTAGAAAGTACAGATATGTGTTAAAAGGGGGTAAAAGTAAAAAGTTATCCGAAAAAATAAATCCTCAAGGAAAGTACAGAAACCTGAAAACTCAAATTTGCACCCTTGACTGAAGGGAATGGTTCATCTGGTTTGACTGGGTGCAGTGATGTAGTGTTGAGTAAATAAAAAAACGTGGAAAAACTGCAGGACCTCCAACCGCCGGTATAAACCAACAAATCAATGACCATGAATGTGTACGTTTTTCCTCGTCGGTTTGATGCCACTTCACAGGACGTATACAAGGATTTATGCCGTCCTATCAGGGCGGGTAAACTTTATTCCACTAATAAAACCCTTTCGGTGGGCTGACCCGCCGCGCCTCCACGCGACCACACAGGAAAGCGTCCAGATCAACACTCGCCATGTGGAACAGCGCGTTTACAGTTTCTGCGTGTATTGACGTTATTCTAAACTTGTACGTTTTATACGGCGGTGTATTTATCGGCTCCCGCTCTTGAAGTGAGGCGGCGACTGGAAAGCCAAACAGAGGTGAATGAGCGTCTTGTTTACCTCCGAGAGGCAGATAAGAAGTTAGCCGTCTCCATGGAAACCGAACGCCTCTCGACGATTCCCGCGTAAACCACAAATTCAACACGGATATGGGAGAGGGTGAGAGAGACGCCCTTTGACCTGTGATGTTGCTTGATAACATATTTCACAACGAGAATCAATGTGTCACGACGATGACAGAGGAGGATCATGGGAAATGAAAAGAACAGAAAGGATTTACGCTAAACACCACGGCGTCTCTGATGTGGTTCATCTGGCGCCACGAAAACACAAAGAAGAAACTCAAACAACATCTGGTTGATATGACGCTGGAGGTCTCTTCTTCTTCTGTGGTATCTACTACTGCCGTGTCTTTGGGGGTGAATTGGTTTTTGATGATCTTGTCGCTTTAGGAAAGAGAAACGGGAGCGTACATCTGTTACCTAGGAGACGACGCTGTCAAATATTTAGCTGGAGAGACTGAAAACCGACATTAAACGCTTTTAATCCTATATTGGCTCCATAAAGGGGTCGGGGGGGTTGAGGGGGGGGGGGGGGTCTTGGCCGTTAGATTTATAGACAGAAAACAGGCCCTGTGTGACAAGAACCTGAAGCTGAGAGAAACCAAATTCACGATGCCTAATCACCGGGCGGGGAGTCGTAAATCCGCCGGCCTTTTTAATAGGCTGTCGGCACAGCGCCGGTTACCGGGCAGGACGGGGAGACGGTGCCACGCCGAGCGGCTTGTATACGAGTCTGTACGTGCGCACGTGTGTGCATGTGTCTGTTTTATGCGCGTGTGTTTATCTTCACGTGTGTCTTTATATCTGTGTGTGTGTGTGTGTGTGTGTGTGTGTGTGTGTGTGTGGCCCTGCAGTCAATGGCCCGTTGCCTTTTCCCTCGATAGCCGTGAAGGGGAAATGACCTCTCGTGCGCCCGGCCTTCTCCCCCAGTCCATATTAATGTTAATCTATCAGACTCCGAGTCTCCCTCGCCACACAACGCCGCCAATGTTCACCGGGCCTCGGGGTGCAATCAGCGGCGGCAGACCACGGCGCACTCGCTAAGGGTGGGAATAAAAAAAAACACACGACACGAGATCTCTGGCAGATTTCTTCAACTAAACAAGCCAAACGCCACAAAGTCGCCGCAAGGAGGAGGAAGAAGGTCAGAGCTGGGAGGAAGAAGCAGCAACGTTCGATCGCAGGAAAAAAACTCCTGAAATCCTCCCTCAACTGCCCTTGAGCAAGGCAGCTCGCACTCCGTTCAGCGGCCAGCAGCAGTGTGGATGTGCTGCTCAGTCAACCTGGATAGAAGAAAAGAAACCAAGATCAGGAATCTCCAAAAGCTTCTGGCCAAAACAAACAGGTAAATAAACCCGAAGCACGAAGCCTGTTCCTCTCAGCAGGTCCGGGCTCTCCTCGTCTCGAGTGACCGCTTGATTCGGTTTCGGTAATCACTTTAGAGATGCGCCTCATCTGACTTCCCCCGATTCTCCGCTGGCTTCCTCTCCCGCCGCTCGCTCCACTCAACCCAGAGCAGAAACCAGCGTACAGGAGAGGGGAGAGTTGGGGGGTTGAGTTTACGGTTGAGGCCGAGGCCAAAGGACACAAGCACCAAAATGGAAAGAGACGGAGACAGACGGAGAGAGAGAGAAATGGAATTGCATTAGAGGAGGAGAGACGTATGATGGACGTCCCAGTAAGACGAACTAAAACGAACAAAGAGTCAAAACATTTTTACTTGTGCACATTTTCTATGAACACGATGCTAATATGAAGCCAGGACAGAGAGACAGAGGAGTAGAGAGAGAGAGAGAGAGAGAGAGAGAGACATAAACACCATTACAAACTGAATGCAAGAACGAAAGAATAAGAAGAATGAAAGAGAGAGAGGGAGGGAGGGAGGGAGGGGGAGGAACCCTCACTGGGGAGGTCATTAGGCTGGCCGGTCGGCGTCGGGCTCCAGAGGTGGCTTAACGGTGGATGGGATGGGGGGGTGGGGGGGTGAGGAGATGGAGAGAAAGGGTTGGGTCATCGGGGTAATCTGTAGCAGATCAGGTCTGGGCCAAGTGCATGCTGGGAGGTTTTTGTGGAAACAAACTGCTAATGTGTTTTTTATTTGCGGCGGGGAGATCTTATCAAGACGCACAGGGGGAACTGTTCAACTGTTTAGAAACCTCCCTTCATAACTCTCTCTCTCTCCCTCTCTCTCCCTCCCTCTCTCTCTCCCTCCGTCTCTCTTCCTCCCTCTCTCTCTCTCTCTGTCTCCCTTCCTCTCTCTCTCAGGGTTCCCATCGTGATGTAAACTTCCATGAAGTATGAATGTTCAGTCTGGTTTCCTCTCCAGAATCATCCAGTACGATGAATGAATGAATGTGTGAAACAAGTTGGTTGGCTGATATATACTATCATCCATCATGTACTATCATGTACTATCATGTACTATCATGTACTATCATGTACTATCATATACTATCATGTACTATCATACACTATCATGTACTATCATATACTATCACATACTATCACGTACTATCATGTACTATCATATAATATCACGTACTATCACGTACTATCATATAATATCATGTACTATCATGTACTATCATATACTATCATGTACTATCACATGTATATACTAAAATCAGTTGCAAACAGAAGCTGTGATGTTCCTTTAAAGTCTCTGAGAGCGAGAACACCGATATTGGCATTGATATTGGTATTGATATTGGTATTGGCTGATTATATTGATATGGGCTCATATTGACCAATAAAGATCTGATTGGCCAGCCCAGTTTGTTCAGTGCCAACATGAAGGAGGTGAGGATGTGATTCAACTCAACGCATTCAGGGTGTCGGTCTGCAGTGAATGAGGAGCTGCAACCCTGAGAGAGTTCCTTTAGTTTCAATGGAGAGTTTTGGTGTCCGTGACGGTCTGACTGTTGTTTCAGGAAAGAAAACACCACATATAAATGTCCAGAATATCGGCACAGAATTTCACCGTCCAAACACATCGGCGTCATTCCGGTTGAATCCCAGTCTGCTCCGTTTCTAAGGCGCCCGGTGCCAGAAAGCGTCTTCGCCAAGATCAGAATTTATGCCCAGTTCCACCATCTTGGAGTCCAACACTGTGACTGAAGACCTCCGAAGAGATGTTTTCTTCTTCTTCCCTTCATTAATCTTCTCCATTTCTCATTCCTCCGTTCGTTTCCTTCCAGGTTGTAATGAGCTACGCTACGATCATCCGTCTCATCCCTGTCAGCCGCCGTCTCCCGGTCCGCCCTCGCCTCGGCTCAACGTCTTTACTGGCTCGACAGTATCGCAGAGGCAGTAAACAAGTGTAAACCTTTATCTCCACCCTTCACTCTCTCTCTCTCTCCATCTGTCTCTCTCTCTCTCTCTCATTTTCAGGCCTCAGAGAAGTGAAAGGCCCGGAGACGAGGAGTAATTCATAGTTATTAATGTGAGCAGAGCCGGTCAGGAATCCCTCCTCTCCTCTTTCCCGGTAAAGTTAAATTAGTCGAATAACGGCTCTGGGATGTTCGGCCAACAGAAATGGAGGGAGTGTTTTGGTGGAAGGAGTGAAAATTGAAAATTGGAGTGATTTTATTTTTTGTCTCGTTGCGAAAAAGGCGGCTGGCGAAATGATCAAAGATTTATGAGGATCGGGAGATTTTTCCAAATTTGAATCCAGTGTTTGGTTTCGGGAGGGAATTAGGGAACGCTTTTTTTATAATTGTATTTTATTACTGTGGTTTTATTTTTTTCAGCTTCTGAGTTTTATCAGTCTGGAAAAAACGAAATGCGAAGAGAGCAGGAGCAAGTGAGCGGGAGAGGAGGTCTTTATCACCAACAGTAATTCAACCTACGCCTGGTTCATGAAAGCTGGTTTGGAATCAACAGAAGAAGAAGAACTGGGTAGTTAGCATGAGCAGCGATAGCCACCGTGGCTGAACAGACAAAGAAAAGAGCGCCACCTACAGGAACTCAAACTCCATCAACAGGAAATCCAAGGAGGAAGACGTCACAGTACTGGACACACTGTTTGATTGACAGGTGATCTCTGGGAAGAGCAGTGAGGGACACCACAGTGAAGAACACCACAGTGAGGAACACCAGTGAAGAACACCACAGTGAGGAACACCACAGTGAGGAACACCACAGTGAAGAACACCACAGTGAGGAACACCACAGTGAGGGACACCACAGTGAAGAACACCACAGTGAAGAACACCACAGTGAAGAACACCACAGTGAGGAACACCACAGTGAAGAACACCACAGTGAAGAACTCCTCATGTTCATGTCATCTGACTGTGTTGAGTTTCATCATCACGGCATCAGAAACTCGTTTTGTCTGTTGCTCTATAGGTAAATCCTCCTTACTCAGCCTCAACACATCCTGACTCATCCCGTTACTGGAGAGCGTTCAAACCACAAGCCCCTCCCCCTCCGCCTATCATGACACCACTTCTTCTTCTGTTGTCTCTTCCCGTCGTTGCTCCTCCCCCTCCGGACCAAAAACAGACGTTCCCACTTCCTGTTCTGACTCCATCGCTCGCGCGTCAGGCGGTCCGACCAGGTGGTTCCATACCTTCCCATCTGCTGTCACTCCGGCACCTCACCGCGGGCGATGTTGCTGTCTGGTCGCCGTGGCAACCAGCGCGGCGGCGGGTCCCACTTGCCCCCCCCCCCCCCCCCCCCCCCGTTCGCCGTAGCGGGGGCCCTGGCGGCGACCGGGAGCCCGGCGGTTTGTGATGGCGCGCCGCCACCCTCGGCGAACCACACGGACCCTGTTTGTTTGAACAAGGACCCCGACGCCCGTACTTTCTCTCGCCGTGGACGAGGAAAATGAAATGTAAAAAGCTGTCGAGGCTCAGCTGTCACTGGGAGAGAGAGAGAGAGAGAGAGAGAGAGAGGATGAGAGAAAATTTAAGATAGGGGGATTAAAGTAGAGCGAGAAACAGAGGGAAGCTGAGAGAAATGGAAGAGAGAGGAAAAGAGATGAAGAAAGAGAGAAACTGGGAAAGACAAATGGATGAATGAAAGGATGAGAAGAATGAAGAAGAGAAAACAACACTTACGGGTAAATCAAACTGAAAAACAGAGAGAGAGAGAGAGAGAGAGAACCGATAAAGTAAAGGATGAGAGAAAATGTAAGATAGTGGGATTAAAGTAGAGCGAGAAAGAGAGGGAAGCTGAGAGAAATGAGATAGAAAGGTAGAGAGAGAGGAAAAGAGATGAAGAAAGAGAGAAACTGGGAAAGACAAATGGCTGAATGAAAGGATGAGAAGAATGAAGAAGAGAAAACAACACTTATGGGTAAATCAAACTGAAAAACTGAGAAACAGAGAGAGAAAGGGAAGAACTGACTAGAGAAGGAGAAGAAGAAAAAGAGAGAAAAACTGAGAAAGACAAAGGGAAGAAGCGAGGGATTGACCGTGAGAGGAGGAGGAGGAGGAGGAGGACAAGTGAGGTCTGTCGCCCGGCAGCCGGGTGGCCTCGCCGCTGTTTCCATGACTAATTGAAATCTTCCACTGGACTGTTGCGGCCTCCCTTCTTTCCAACGCCGCCCGTCTCTCTCTCTCTCTCTCTCTCTCTCTCTGTTATTCTCTCCCTCCCTTCCCTCAATCACAACTTCTCTCCCTCAACATGACACACATATTTATGAAAGAGAGATGTGTGTAGAGAGGTTCAGGTGACGTAACCCTGCACGTTCTGGTGGCCATGTTGGAGGTCCTCAGTCTGGGAACAGCTGATTGGGCTTCCAAACGACTCAACAGAATTAATTATTAGAATTAATTCAATATAATTCTGCTGAGCTAATCATTTCATCACTGATCATCTGATTGATTTAGTGTTTAGATCATGTAGCTTGTTAGCTAGCTAACATAGTATCTGGTCAGCTAACCATCACTGTCTTGTTGACACATCCGATTAGCACAGTAGCTAATGCAGCTAGTAGAAGCTAGCGTTAGCAGTGGCTATTAGTCCCATGTTACCAGTAGCTAAATTAGCCTGCTGGCTAGTTAGCTAGACAGTTCTGCATCACGTCTCAGCCTGTCTGTCTCCTTCAGGTCTGTCTGTCTTCAGGCATTAAGACAGACAGACTGAAAATGTGTTACATCCTATTCATCTATTGATATTTTAATGATATTGCAGATGTAAAATTGTTTTAAAGCTTTAAAGTATCGTAAGTATCTGCAGGATAAATTCTGCAACATTCCTTCTCTCTCCACCAACAACAGATAAATAAAACCCTCTCTGATATCTCTTTACTCTTTACTAAAATTGACCATAAACTTTAACAAGATGTTCTGTGTGTGCGAGGGGCTGGTGAGGTAGGGGCCTCAACCCCACGGCACCCTGGTGCTAAGCTAGCGGGTGGGGCGTCGAGGGGGGCGGGGGTCCAGTAACGGGTCAGTAGGCTATACAGACACCGAGGGGTCTATGTAACACACACCCAGCAGAACATAAGCCCGCTGGGGCCGGGCCTGGTCCCAGCACCGCCCGCCTGACTGACTAAGCCTCGTATTTATCGCTCACCCTGGGGTGACCGGCGCATGATTCACGTCAACTGCATGTATGTGTCCAGAAATCGGTGATTAATCGGCTTTTAATCAGGCTATTACAAGCCCTGTCAAAGCTGCGAGAGCGCTGAGCCCCCGTCCTAAATGTGTGTGTGCGTGTGTGTGTGTGTGTGTGTGTGTGTTGGACACCGATATCGGTCGCGGGTCGAGTTTCTTCCAAGCAGGAACCCGCTTTCCTTTCCCTTCAGGTTGAGCGGAGAGCTCGGAGGTTGAAACCCAAACACGGGTGGTTTGAGGGAAGGTGAAGGTACGAGAGCGTGAAACGCGATTACGTTTCAGCGCGGCGCGAGGAAAGGCTACTATTTTATTACAGGCCGCTTGATCGAATTTATAAATTGAATTAGGTGTCTGTTATCAGTCCAGACAGCTATTAATTTCATCTCAGAGGGGATACCCGGGTGGGAGGGGGGTAGAAAGTAGAAACAGAAAGTGTATATGGTGTTTTCCAGGGTTTCCAGGGTCCATATGGGGTTGAATGTTTTTGTTGGCGGGTGTGACGGAGATATGCGTGACAGGCGGGAGACTCCGGTCAGATCCGTCCGACCGCAGCCGTCATCCTGACACGTCTCACACTTTAATCATCCTGTCAGTGATGGAGCTCACGGCACGCCATCGCATCCCCTATCCCCCCTACCCCTACATCCTCCACTCACTCCGATACGCTCTTATTCTGAAGCTTTCGCTCTTGTGTGTCTTATTTCTTACATGGTGGTTCTTGGGTTCACAGGGATGACCTTTGACCTCGCTGCCGGTCGCTCTGCTCTCTATCACCGTGACGTCCTGGGTTTGAATCATCAAAAAATGCAACAATGCCCAAAAAAAAAATTCTTAAAAAATAAATAAATAAGTAACCAACTAAACATCCTGTTGTTTTCTTCTTTTACTGTTTTCTTTGAAAACTCTTTTCTCATTTCACGATTTCTTTTATTATTTCATCTTGTATTGTGTTTTATTGTCTTGTAGCTTTCTATATGTTCTTAGTTAAACTTTTTCATCTAGGTGTTTATTATATATATTATATTATAAGATACTGTATTATAAATAATTGAATATAAGGTATTTTCAGATTTATTCTCCCGTCGTCTGAGTGATGCTCAACATTCCCCTCCTTGGTGTGTGTTGGTGTTTTGGTGGAGGAAATACGCTAAAGGAACCACAACTCGACTACTATCGAGCCTGACAACTTCCTGTAGAGTCTGAGCGGTGTGAGACGAGCCTGATCTCCGGTCGAGGCGTCTCCTTGTTTCATTCTTTGGAATCCTGGGAAATGTTTCGAAAAATGTTGTTTTATGGTTTGTGAAGCAGAAAACCACAAAATATTGAAGCGGTTGTATTTTCTTGCCTGGTGTGAAACTGAGACAAAAAAACATCAATAACATCAGCTGCTCACACACACACACACTCCTAATGTCATTTTCATGAGGTCAACGTCACCCCTCGACCACCCCCTCGCACGCACCCTGCGTGTGCGTGTGTGTGTGTGTGCGTGCGGCGTGTGCGTGCGGCGTGTGCGTGTGTGTGCGTGCGGCGTGTGCGTGCGTGTGGCGGTGCGTTTGTGTGCGGCGTGTGTGTGCGTGCGGCGTGTGCGTGTGTGCGTGGCGGTGCGTGTGCGTGCGTGCGGCGTGTGCGTGTGTGTGGCGGTGCGTGTGTGTGGTGTGCGTGTGTGTTGCGGTGCGTGTGCGTGTGGCGGTGCGTGTGTGTGGTGTGCGTGTGCGTGGCGGTGCGTGTGTGTGGTGTGTGTGTGTGTGGCGGTGCGTGTGCGTGTGGCGGTGTATGCGGCAGTGCGTGTGTGTGGCGGTGTGTGTGTGTGGCGGTGCATGCGGCGGTGTGTGTGTGTGTGTGGCGGTGTGTGTGTGTGTGTGGCGGTGCGTGCAGCGGTGTGTGTGGTGTCATGACGTGGTTCACTCAGCTCTCTGCTCACATACTAAACTGCACCGGCCACGTTATAAATCTGTGGGGAGCCGAGGAGAGAAGTAAATAAGGAAGGTGAGTTATGGAGGAGCGGGGAAGGAGCAGGGGGTGTGTGTGCGTGTGTGTGTGCGTGCGTACGTGCGTGCGTGCGTGTGTGTGC
Source organism: Hoplostethus mediterraneus (assembly GCA_034670385.1). NCBI lineage: Eukaryota > Metazoa > Chordata > Actinopteri > Trachichthyiformes > Trachichthyidae > Hoplostethus > Hoplostethus mediterraneus. The sequence goes on along the minus strand of JAXDDW010000130.1, from coordinate 769,185 downwards.
GCGTGTGCGTGTGCGTGTGCGTGTGTGTGTGCGTGTGCGTGTGTGTGCGTGTGCGTGCGTGTGTGTGCGTGTGCGTGCGTGTCATGTAGAGGTGTATCATATTCTTGAGTTATCTTGCAGGTGCAGGTTTGAGCTGTTTGCCGGTACAGGACCGAACCAGATGGACTCTGAGCTGCAGGTTGTCTCTCTCCTCCGACCTGACTGACGACGGCAGCGTTGAGCCGGTCGGCGTTGAGGGTCTGGCACCGAGCCGGGAGACGCCCGGCCCCCGTCAGCCCCCCCCCCCCCCCTCCCCCGGTGTTTTCACTCAAAATAAAACAGCAGAAATGAGACTCTCCAATTTATTCCCATTTACATATTCCTGGCTACAGTTTCCAGATGAGGGGAGGGGCTGGGAGGGGGGGGGGGGGATGGGAGGGGCTGGGAGGGGGGGGGGGGGGGATGGGAGGGGCTGGGGTGTGTGTCAAGGAAATGAGACGCCATTTCAGTCGCCACGGCGATTTATTTGTTTTGGTTGTTAATAATTCCCAAGGTGCCATGATTAATTTTGAAATTAGCCAAATGAATGGAACAGCAGGGAGCTGGAGGGGGGGGGGGGGCTGTCTCACCACAGCTATTACACACACACACACACACACATACACACACACACACACACACACACACACGTTTCTGCTGCGGTGACATTTACTGTCCCCAGTCCAGATTAGTGCAGGGTGTTTGTTTTCAGGTCACTTCAGACCTTCAGACCTACTGAGTCACCTGCTGCATAAGGAAACACAGGGGGGGGGAGAGAGACAGAGAGAGAGAGAGAGAGAGAGAGAGAGAGGGAGAGAGAGAGCAGTAGTACTACTACCACTACTACCACTACTACTACACCTAATGGTAAATGGACTGTACTTATATACCGCTTTTCTAGTCTTTTCACTACTACTAGTACTACTACTACTAGTACTACTACTACTACTACTACTGTTCAGTATGAGAGGGTGGTCTGCCTCCCCGTCGGGTCGGGGGGGCGGGCCGGTGCTCTTAGCCGACCACCAGGGAAGCCATGAGGGTTCAAACCTACGGGACCCTGACCCCCCCCCACCAACACCACCCCCCCCACCACCACCCGAACCTGAAAACACACCAGCCTGTTCCCCTTTTCAGACGAGTGCGTGAGACTCGGCCTCTCCATCGCCCCATTTAGGTGACTGATGGCCGGGCAGATTTTCTTAAAACAGTCGGCAATTATCAGATGCAATTAAGGCCCCTGCACAATTACAACCCCCCCTGTGTGTGTGTGTGTGTGTGTGTGTGTGTGTGTGTGTGAGAGAGAGAGAGAGAGAGAGGGAGTGGAGACTGTTTCCAAATGACTTGCAGAATAGGGAATGATGAAGGATGATGATGGTGAGCTGTGATAGCTGTGATGTTGACTGTGTTCATGTTGAAGGCCAGGGTGGTGTTAAGCAGGATTAGTGGAGGTGGGTGGTTCTCCTGTTGGTGGTTCTCCTCTTGGACAGGATTAGTGGAGGTGGGTGGTTCTCCTCTTGGTGGTTCTCCTCTTGGACAGGATTAGTGGAGGTGGGTGGTTCTCCTCTTGGTGGTTCTCCTCTTGGTGGTTCTCCTCTTCGACAGGACTGAAATGTTTCTGGGGACTCTTGAAGAACAACAAACCTTTACCATCAAAACCACTTAAAAACGTCTCAGCTGCTCCTCTCCTTGTGTGTAAACGAGGAGATGCTTTGCTGCGTTGAGGTTGATGGTCGCCCTACTATGACTTGTCGGCCTTGAGGCTTTGAACAGGCGCATTTCCTACGAGTTAACGTAGCTAGCTAGCAAACACTAACTAGCTTTTAGCATCGACCAACGATGGAACGTCGTTTTAGAGTCTTTCAGAGAGAAGTCCTGGAGAACTGGGAAGCTTTGATGCCTGGAATCAACTTCTCATCCATTTTGCCAGACAGAACTATTGATCCTGAGACTGAATCAGATCGGAAACACGCAAATCTGATTGGCTGTTGACGGCCGATGACGCTCTGCTCTACATGAATGGACTTCTGGACTAGTTGATGTTGCTCACAGTGTAAATGAGTAGGGATGGTTTGCACTCAACGTGACGACTCACAAGTTTTAAAGTTTTATTCCCGGTGAGCAGATGAAGGCGGAGACGTCTCGGCTCTTCGGCTTTCATCAGCACCAACAGCTTCTCGTCCCACCGCCTCCTAGTGGTGACGAGGAACCTGCTGGTGCTGATGAGAAAGTGAACCCTCTCCTGCTACCTGATGACGGCTGTTGGTTTTTAGTATTAAAGCTTCGCCGGTTGTTTCCGATTGATCCGTCGAGCTGCAAGGTGACAACGGATATTTTAATATTTTGTCTCTTTCTCGATCTCACTTTTATTATTTTATTCCCTGGACACATGCAGACAATCCCTCTCCAACCCTCCGTCCTCTCCTTATATTTTGGACTATTTTCAGTGCCCCCCTCCACCCCCCTTATAGCTCCAGCCAAGGCCTCTCCCTCTCTAATTCACCCCATTGGCCTCCACACCGGCCCCATCGCTAAGCCCTGGTCCTGGGCTGGGTCCGACACTGTTTAAATAAGCGCCGTAGGTAAACACGGAGACCAAGCAAACAGATGCGTCACACACTCTCAGTTTGAACTTCAATTAAACGTATTTATTTTTTTCCTCCTTTGCCGAGGATGGAAAGACAAACAGACGACCGGTGATCTCTGGTGAGTAGGTAGCGGTGGGCGTGGCCTCTGAGTCACTCCCCTCTCTGCTGATCGCTCAACCAGAATTATCCGACCCCAGTATTTATTTAGTAGCGTTTGCAGGAGATTAGTAAATGTCTCATTCTCATTTGATACATGACAAATAAACTAAACCTGCTTCCATGAGTGGACTGAAGGTTACAGTCTGGACAGGCTCCAAGCTGCTGGGTGCAGACAGTCTTACCTCCACTAGGGGGGGCAACACCCCCATGGGGAGCCAGCAGCCATCCTGACACCGGCTCACAGGATCAATCAAGTCGCATTCAGGTTGATGTCTTCTGGCTTGTGGCGAAGCTCCAGTGAAGCCTGCACACGGTCGCTGTCAAAACGGACGTTAACATTTAATCTGCTCTTCTTTGTGCCTTTTCAACCAACCAACCCCCGTCTCCTCCTCCCTCACCTCCTCCCTCCTCCTCCTCCTCTGGCTAGTGTGTGTTTCATCTAATTCTCCTTAATGAGGCTCATTTCATTGTCAGCAGCCTAATGATGCTACTTAATAAACCCGCCCATGCTGTGGTAGTCAGCCTCGACGGGCTGGACTGTCTTATATGTTGGGTGAGAATATAAATCATGTTGCTCAACAGTAGCATGTTTTATTTTTCTTAACGTGCAATTCGTCTCTGCTTTGTGTCTGGAGGGAGTTTTACATCGACCTTTAACCTCCTGGAGCTGCAGATGAAGGAATGCACCAGATGAGTTTCCTCTTGGTCAGTTTAGATGTTGAGGGATGAGAGACATCAAAATCATCCACGTGTTCCCGGTAGATCATTCACCCAAATGCTAAAACTTTAGCATACACTATGTTGAGTTATATTAGGCTGCATGCTAACAGTAGGCTCCATGCTGACACTTTAGCATACACTTTGTTGAGTGACAGTAGGCCACTAGCGTCATCCAAAGTAAGAAGACTGACCTTTTAGTGTTTTGTTGTTATATGGGCTATTGGATGATGCTAGTTGCCTACTATCACTCAACATAGCTTATGCTAAAGTGTAGCACCAGAGCCAATGATCTACCAGGGGACACATGGATGATTTTTGTGTCTATGTTCTCATCACTCAACAGGTAAGTTTCCCTTGCAACTACTAGCAAGGGATGCAGGAGTCGAGCCCACAATACCCTGAAAATAAACACTCAACGCTTCCTGTAACGCTGAAACGATCCTGTGATGTAAAGAAGTGCAGAAAGTTGTCGTGCTTCCACTGTAAGCTCATAATAGTAACGCTTTCCCACTAAGCAGCCTAGATTCTCTCTCAAGATGTTAGTGGTTACACCAGTAATAAATAACGCACATCCAAAGGCTTGTTTTCCTCCAGCTCTCAACCTCAACATGTAAAATCATTTTTTTACCATTAATTCCAAACAGAAATCTCAAGTATGGATCCGCGAGTGCTGAGTAATGCCGAGACGCTGGAGGAAAATCCCACATCACAAACCCCCGAACATCAGACACCGGTCAATATGATGCAATGACGAATGAGTCAGACGTTTTCTCCCGCGCTGTTTATTTTTGGTAATCAAGGCAGACCAGGTCTGAACGTGACACGTCTAAATAAAGCTTGATGAAACACTCGGGGCTGCGTGACCGGTCAGGAGATTTACGTGACTTGGAAATGTCAGAAAACGACACGGTGCGTAATATTCCACGTTTAGCGTTAAGACAAACCTTGAACGTTACATTGGGCCGGTTTACTTTTTATGGAATAAATAAAGGTAACTCAAGAAGGAGGGAGAGAGAGAGAGAGAGAGAGAGAGAGAAATCCTACGACACATTGTTCTTGTTTGCACAGACCTTAGCAATTTGTTAGAGTCTACCGCTATTGAGGCAAGACATGCTTGCAATCTTTACGTCTGCATGTTTGCACGAGTGTGTGTGTGTGTATGCATGCGTGCACACACTATGTCTGCAGCAGTGTGTGTGTGTGTGTGTGTGTGTGTGTTTGGGCGGAGAGACCTCATGTCAAACATCTCCTACTGTAAGCGCTTTGAGAATTTTATGTGGTTTGATTTGCGAGGGCCGGCCCAGTCCTGTGTTATTCCTCCGTTCTGATTTCCTCTGCCTTCAGACCTTATTTAGACCCAGTTCATTTCTTTTCATTGCCTCTCATTTGTTCTCCGGCTGGAGAGCGAGTGGAGAACGGGGGAACGCACCAAAAAAAAAAAAAAAACTCCTCCAAACCTCTTGTCAGAGCGCTGATTTATTGACGAGAACAGCAATGAAAAATCTGTCGTTTCGTATTTTTTGGGAATCGCTTCGACTTTTTTTTTACCTTCTCAGGTTACGCTGCCATGTCTGAGCCCCGCCACTCGCCTGAGACCGGCGAGAGATTTCTTTCTTTTCTTTCTCGTCTTTTTTCTTTCTTTTCGTTCTTTCTCTCTCTCCTCGTCGTTTCCTGCCAAGCGGTGACAGCTACAGAGAAAGGCCAGGGTGGCATGGGCTCGGCGGTTTCGGTGGCACACTAGCTGCATTTGATTGGCGCCTGGCTCACGGACAGGCGGCACCGGCGTGAGTCAGCGGCGACCGGTGCACGGACACGCACGCACGCCCGCGCCGCACTGGGTGCAACGTCGCCGTGGCAACCGAGGCGAAATGAATGCCGGGCTATGTGTTTTTTTTGTGTCTTTGAGCATTTTTCCGACTTTACTTGCACACGTTAAACATTTCTGAGGACATGGAGAGAAAAAAAAAAAGGCCTCAGATTATCGTTTCGATCACCTCGACGTCACTGATCTCTAACGGAAAAAGTGACGTCAAATAGCAGAGCGTGTATTTTGTGCAGTAATAGAGCATTAATATGAGGAGTGACCTCGGTGGACAAATGACAGCGTGTTGGCAGGTAATCCTCCCCGCTACCCGGGGGCATGTCAGAGGTGTTGCTTACATCATGAATCTGTCAATCACTCAGAGAGTACTTTTGCAGAGGCTGACGGTGAACAAGGTAAAAGCGGTGGCGGTGACATCACCTCACCGTCTCCACCCGTTCACCGTGGAAAAAAAACAACAAAAAAAAATGACTTGGGAGATCTTCTGGCTTCCTCTCTGAGAGGCCGCCATACTTGTTCGGTGTCTGAGGAGGAACGTCGAGGGAAAATGAGGCCGTCCCGTCGGGCTGAAGCACGTAGATGTTTTTCCTGTGCGTCAGTCGCCGTGCCGCGTCAGCAAAAACACAAACATGACGGAGTGCAGGTTGTTGCATAAATAGCAAAATGGCGCCACGGGGAGTTTCATCCCAACATAAACACAGACAAGTCTGGGACTAATGGGACACTTCTTAAAGGACACACACACACACACACACACACACACACACACACACACACACACACACACACATACACACACACACACACACACACACAAATAAGTAAATAAGCCGTTGGCATAGCAGTATTGGGTCCTGGGAGCCACAGCTGCCAGAAACTGCTGAGCCATTATGTATAATTCTGACGGCACAAAGCTATTAAGAAGGAGGACGTCGTCTCTGGAAATTTACAGCTACTGCATGGTCAGGTTGGTCAAGGTCCCGCCCCAACACCTGTCAGTCATCTTGATGAGCCGTCTGCCTTGAAGCAGCATCTATCTGAGGCGTCTGTAAAGCAGCTGCAGACGGAGAACGATCAAATCAATCAAAGTTGATGTTCATCGTGGTTTTGAATTGCTGTGTCACATGTCTAGCTTCACTGTTCTGCTTTTCTCACCTCGACAGCCACAACCCAGCTCACTGCTGGCCACGCCCACAGCTAATGGGGTCCCAGAGTCAGGTGAATCACCGTCATCATCATCTGGCAAAATGTCGATCTTCAAAGGGATTTTATTTTAGATCCGTTTCTTGTGGAGAGATCGAAAATGTCCTGTGGTCCGTGAAGAACAAACTCCTATTGTGGATAGGTGTTAGTGTTTTATGGTGATGCCCACAGCAGAACAAAACCACAAGCTCAGCCTCAACCACAAGCTCAGCTCACCCCACAGCCTAGCGGGGTGAAAAGCTTGTAGCTCCAAAACGTCAAATTCTCAAGAACTAAAACAAATATCCTTGTTTCAGCTCGATGACGATGCATTTGATGTTCCCCAAAGGGTTTTGAAAATGGTTTCATGTTCTACACGAAGTGAACCACAAAAACATGAAAATCACCAAAAAACACCATGAGTACATAGTTTCTTTATTTCAGCATGCACTGCCCCGGCTGGAGCCTCTCACCCTGGCAGTGTTAGCGCCTCGCTCCACCACTGAGCTGCACAGTAATGAACGTAGAGGACTCACTTACTGCTGATGCCTGACATCAATCTGAGCCGATCCCGCAATCCAGCGCTGGACGAGAGTCAACAACTTCCTGTAAGCGCTGTTGTTTTACCACTACGGCAATCACAGCTGTCAAACCTGAGTCACCCAATAACCGCCATTAATGTCTCTATTATCGTTTCTTCCATTCTGCCCATCTCACTTTTTCCCTCGTTCACAGGACTCATAGTTTTATGGCTGCACTAAATCACTCTTGTATTGGGGGATCTGTATTGTTTGGATGGGGTCATAAATCTGGAGCTGACCGTGGAAACTGTGTATAGAGATTTCATGAGGCTGCAGCGAGCTAGTGCGGTGCAGGGTGAGTCCACGTCCAAGTCCACGTTGACTTCAAGTACCCGGTGCGGCGGGGCGGTGGGACGCCGGGTTGCACCTGCGTTTTATTAGGACGCAATTCAAGACGATTTAAACATGATAGTAATTTAAAAGTGACGCTTGGAATTACGCTTGTGTCGGTTTTGCTATTACTTCCTCTAAAACGCAAACTCTATCAGCAATCAAAGAAAGACCTTGGGTGTGTGTGTGTGTGTGTGTGTGTGTGTGCACGTGCGAGCCTGTTTACCCATATGTGTGAGGGTGCACGCCTCTCTGATCTGCAAATGGAAGCGTTTACATTTTATCGCCTGCTTACTTTGACGGCACGGTAATTTCGGTGGCCTAAGAAAATAACTGACCAATTGCTGATAATTGCTTGAGATGGCAGCCATGTTGGGGGTGAGGGGTTAAAGGTCACCGGCGACGGGGCTGCTAGCCAGCTGTGGGTGGGTCAAGAGGGATTAGGTTTGAGGGATGCGACCGGTGGGGAAGCGTGACTCTGGAGGGGGTTTTGTTCGAGGTGTAGGAAGGGAATCTGCAGCAACGAGCCCAAATGTGGATCAGCAGCCTGGTTGCAGGTCCAAGGTATTACTCAAGTCACTCAGTTGTTTTGCGTCATGTTTCCAGCAGAAATCAGGGTTGTAGAATCCACAGTAGACTCAGTATATGACCTCAGACCATCTCTTGTAACTTGACTTTAACTACAACAGTTCCTCGGGTTCCTAATTCAGCAAGAGTGCAGTAAACTGTGGCAACACCTGTAGTTTCACCTGGACCGGCTAATATGACAGCATGTATAAATGAAATGCTTCATCACGGAAGGCTGTCCTGTACATCCATTAAGGAATAAAGTTAATTTATCCTTAAAAACAAAAACAAGAATGATTACTTATTTATTTATGATTTATTTATTGAATTGGGACAGTGCACATTAATCAGCATATCAGCATTACACATCAATGTAAATGTGCCGGAATTAGCACAATTGCAAAATTTTGTCCGTAGTCCCATGGCAGGTACTCACAAAAACACGAAACAAACCTCACAATTACAAAAGACAAAGTACAGTAACAGTATTACAATAAAAAGTTACATACAGTAAAAAAGTTAAAGTGCACAATGAACCGAAAGCCCCCAGGAACGGCACCAGAGGAGGAAACAGATATCTGGTTTGTTTTTAATGTTTGAGATGTTTTTTAAATGTTAAATAGTTGTCGCGGTCCCTGATGTGTTCTGGTAACTTGTTCCAGGAATGTGAGCCTCTTACAGACACCACCATTTGACTGAATTTAGTCCTACGCCTAGGTACATTACTGTCTCCCCTAGTTAGCGCTCTGGTATTTGTCCCATTATTGTTCCTTCCTCTAAATGTTGAGATAAGTCTTCCTTTCACGTCAGAGTGTCAGGTGGGTTTTACCTGGTATTTTCACACTAAACCAGCGTGGTGACATGAACAGTAACATCAGCCATGCTTTGTGCCCGGTCCGGTTCGAGTGCCTCAGTTCAAGTACAGAAGAAGAACTGATGAGATGAAGCGCCCTGGAAAAGAGAGCAGCTCTTTCCCTCCCTCCCTCCGCATTACCGTTTGAACGCCGGCCACTTCTGACCAGCGTGCGGTCGTGAACATCGTTCCCACACCGAGCAACGCTGCAATCAGGGTTTCCATCAGCGGGAGGCGTGGAAGAGTGTGAAGACGTCGTCGTATCTGTTACAGTGGGAAAACAATACAACATGTCACAACGGAGCATCAAAGCTTCAAGGGAATCAAAGCTGTGAAATTGAATCCGTGACGCGCGGGGCAGTCTGGGAAGGTTGCCGTACTAAAAAGGCAAAAATCTGTAAATGCTCTCTGTTGCTGTTTGAGTGTCAGTCAGCTCTGACCACTGGGTGCACCAGGCCAGGCCCGCAGTCAGCTGCAGAATGTAATCAGTGCTTTGATTTTCCCCTGGCGGCGGCGTGTAATCACAGACTACGGCACCACATCGCGGTCGCCACTCCATCTCCCGCTGACGGCCCCGTGACAGCAAAATACCCAGGTCCATGTACTCCCATTAGTCCGCTTCTGATTGGCCGGTTTAGTGTGGTTAAGCTGCTTAATTCCACATCATGTCTGGGTGGTTCGCCTGGCCCTCGCCGCCCTCCCTGTCATGTTGTTGGCAGTGCCGGCATTAGAAACAACAAACAAACATGTGAACGCAGCCTTAAAGGTACAACCCGGGATCCTGAATTCCCACTACAGGGTTTCATGAAGTCTCATCTTCTTGAAGACCCCTTGGATGTTCAACCTCATGTATCATCAATGTAATGGTCAACACATTCCAGGAGTCACTGTGTGATGAAGTGGTGCAATTTACTTTTTTGTTGTACCCATTTTCCCTCAAACTGCCTTTTCTACTTCTACTTCAGTTAGTTAGTTTCCCAGAATGCCTTTCAACATCCCTCAGAGAACCAGCATTTACTTTTTTTTTTAGGTGGAGGGAGCGATAAAGATAGCAAGAGCAAGAGAGTCAGAGTTTTTCCATTTTATAAAAAGCGACCATTGCACCCCCCTTACTCAAAACTTAACATGTCTTCTAACAATGCTTCATTGATCCAAATCATCTTCTGAAATCACTGTGATATCATGGCCAGTTATCCACGGGAAGAAGGAAAACACGAAAAGTGGATTTTCCTTTAAGTTCTACAAAGAAAGACCTTTAAAAAGCCGAACGTAACCAACCAACGAATGCTGCTTTGAATTCACGAGTTCTGCTCATCGCCATGTGAAGCCACTTAGTACGAAGGAAAAGGAACATCTTGCTGACCAGAAAACCAATCCTCTAATTTGTCATGCCACTTGAAGCTGCTGACTACAACCAATAGAATCAACTTCATTCTCTAAGGACGTATACATCAGTGTGACATTAGAGGATCAAACACACTGCTCACATTGGCCCATTAACAAAGGCGCTAACTGAACTGCACTGAAATGCTAATGGAGATAGATACAGATGTAGAAGTCTTTTTACTGCACGCTTCATGAACTACTGCTGCACTACGGCGTCTTCCCCAAGAGGAATTGTTTGGACGAATCCCTTTCCTCTCTTTTCAGAAGTTAGAAGAAACGTTGTGGTAACTAGCTGGTTACTAGTTTGGTTCTGCTGTGTAACACTGAAGGAAGAAGGAAGAGGGAGCTCCACAATGGCTGCAGATCTTCATCGTATTGCGGAGTGGAACTTTAAGTTGCTGTTGTCTCTTCGTGGTGTTGAGATGTGTGAGTCAGTAGCCAGTTCTCCAGTCTGCCCGACGACAGGCTCCTGTTAACACCACAAGACCCTTTTTTCCACATTTCTGCATGAGGTTTTGTCAAATGTGATGCCGCTGGATTGACATCAACAATGTTTTTTGATGATTTTGCTCTTTGGGTAGAAATTGTGAGTGGATCATTTGTCTGCATATGGCAAATTTACACGGGACCACAAGCTCCTGCCAAATGTCCACCTCTCGCCCCTCCACCCTTCATCTCTACCCTGGGCTTGTCAGTCCGGACCCTGGGGAGACACCCGGGCCAGGCAAGGCAGCCTGCTGGCAGTCTCTACCCAGTCTGGGTGCCTTAAGGGCTGGGTAGCTCCCAGACATTTGGCCCCTGTGGCTCCGAGGCTTCCAGGTCCATGTCAGGCTCCAGCGTAGGAACAAATCAACCCCACCCTCTGTCTCTCAGACAGAAAAGGAGTGGATAATGTTTCTGAGAGAGAAAGAGCGAGCAGAGAATAGAGAGGACAGATAGAGTTACTCCTGTGCTACTACACATCATGCATGCCGGCCCTCGTGCCATAGATGTAGACGGTCGATAGAGGTTTAGTCTCGCTGGTTAGTCACGGCCTGACTCACTTCAGCCTCGCCGAAGGGGGAAACCATGAAGCAGCTTGACCAGTGCTGCTGTCAGGTTGGCTGGCTGGCGCTCTGCAGCACGGCACCACGAAGGTTGCAAAGTCACGTCTTCTTACATGTAATCCCGACTCTCCATTGGTCTGAACGATGAGGCAACAAGTCTGGGAAAGCTTTAATTTATTGCATCTCTTCCATCCATGCCATCTTCAGTCATTAGTAATTAGTCTAATGGGTGAGTCACAGCTTAAATCGCCTGTTCAGCATCGAAGTGGAATGTCTTGTTACAACGGTATCCATGGTTCTGTCATGAAAATGCTTTTTACTTGTCCAAACATTTACCGGAGTTAGCATTTCATGTTGTAATATTTTGAGACATTGGAAAGAACAATAATCTCTGAGGTAGCAGTTGGTTGACATGTTGTTGTTAACATTGCCAGACTGCTTTAATAGGAGAGCATGGCGAAAGCATGGGAAGAAAGATTCTCATATTGTACTGATCCACTTTCCCCACCGCGGTGCACCTCGGTCGTACACTCCAAAACCTATTCGCCCCGTGAAGGAAAATTGGATGCATCTCATTTCCAGCTCAACCAATTATTGCGCTCTCTGTTTGGCATATCAACCACTTAGTTCATCTCTTGCGCTCCACCACTTCCCGGGTTCTCCTCCCAGCGTTACATTGCCGCCACTTCCCCAAAATTACATCGAGTCCGGTCCAGTTGCGACGTTTCGGCAAAACCGCGGTCAGCGATTGAGGAGGAAGTCAATCATTGGGTAAGCGTTCCTTCACATGTTCCTCTCACTGGATCTAGAGCCGTTGAAAACATTTCTCATTTACTCAGAAAACCATGTTTGTCTGACAACTACATGCACTCACTCATAAACCTACTCAACGCAGCTATGCAGCCCTACATCATCCTATCTCCTATGCTACTGTAGACCTATGGTGAAGGTCTATGGTATGAGCCAGTGACAGAACATCCTATCTCACATTTGTCATCGAACAACTCCTTTTTGTGGGCTTAATCTTACATAAAAGTATAGAAAGTTTGTTGCTAACCCTAAAATAATTGAATTATTAATCTAATCTACTCTGGTTTCAGAGAGTTTCAGTGTCTCATGATGTCTAAATGCTGTTTTAGAAGCTTTTTCCACTCCACGTTCAGGGGAAACTCTGCTATACTTTGGGCATTAAAATGATAAAAATGTAAAGATATTAAATATTGGCAGGAAATATCTGCTATCAGTGGCTTTGGTCTATGGGTATCAGTATCAGCCTTTAAACCTGATTACACACAACACCTGCTCAGCTGGCCTGTGGCAGGTGGACGTCGGGAAACCAGACGAATCACGGAGGAGGTCGAGAGGAAAACCCAGCGTCCCTTCAGCTGTGATGAGGACATCACGCGTCTGAAGTGACAACATGTTACTCTGACATGCCTCACCGTTACCGGCGGATTCAGGTGATGAAGTGAGCGTCGGAGGCAGAAAAACAAGAACCTGTTACTCGTTTAAAAAAAAAAAAAAAATCACAAAGTTTCTCAAAGTTCTCAAAGTTTCCCCAGGAGGCCAATCTGTTCCTGATCTACCGGCACACTGCTTTAATATGTTTTACCCTCTGTCAGAGAGAGAGAGAGAGAGAGAGAGAGAGAGAGAGAGAGAGAGAGAGACCCCACCATTGGAGGGAGATGTGTTTCCCAGAGGCTCTGCTGTACCTGTGGCCTGCAGCAGCTGCTGGAAGCATCAGGAGCTTGTAGGGCCACTTTCCCCTCAGGTCCCCTCAACTGCACCTCCCACCATGCAGACCCCTTGAGTTTACATCAAATCCAGCATGTCTGCTTTACCGTCCTCCTCACTCAGCCTCCTCCCTGGACGGCAATCGGTCTTCCTCCTCTTTGCCAGCTTCTCTTGCAGCTCCTTCCCAGCTTCTGTCCTCCTCTGGCGGGCTTTGTCTGTCCATCTTTCTCGTCTCTCGTCCACGCCTCCTCCTGCTTACTCTCCCCTTCTCCCTCCTACTCGTTCTCTACGGGGGGGAGGAGGAGGAGGTGGAGGAGGAGGCCGGGGGAGCCTAATGCATCTACCATGACAGGAGCTGGATCAGGATGTCTGGCTGTTAGCAATGGCTTTTTCATGACTGGTGTTTAGTGCAGTCTGGGGACAGGAGGACACATTTAGCTAAGAGTTGTATTTGTCACAGTGACGAATGGCGGCAGGGAGAGATGGAGAGAGAGAGGGGAATTACAGGAGAGATGGATGGAGAGAGAGAGAGAGAGGCACCGGGGGAGAGCTGCTGGTGGCAATGAATTGTGAATCTGTTGGGGAGTTTTGACATTTTAGTTGTATTAAATAAAGCCGCTGGTACACAGTCCATTAAAACACCCTGACGGTCAGGTACTTTATTTCAGTGTCATGCAGTGCAGATGCTCAGACCTCACAAGACACACCCACACATCACATTGGGATTTGTTTATGACAAACACAGGTCTTACAAACCAGCATGTTTCTGTCTTCACGGCTTCACAGATAAACCTGTACTCATCTGTGTTGAATCTCCTTGTTTAGGAGCAGGCCTTTTTTCAGCTACTTTTAATGGATGTGCTTGCTGAGGACGTATGGATGTATAATAATATTAAATGTATAGTGCACATGTATGTACAGTACTGTGCAAAAGTTTCTCTGTAATATACATTTTGGGGGGAAATTAATGTTTGTAAATCTCAAATTTGCTCTTTTCTTTTACACTTTCTTTTCTTTTTTATGTGTGAAGCACATTGAACTTCCCTGTGTATTAAATGTGCTTTATAAATAAAGCATGATTTGATTTGACTTTTTTCCATCTTGTCTCTACTCAGAAGAAGTCTTTCGCTACGAGGCAGACTTCTCAGCTCACCACTTTAAATAGAAAATAAAACAAATTTAATGTTCAAGTGAAGTTGCTATGCTTTGCGAGGTGGTTATTTGGGTTGCAAAGTGAAACTAAAAACCAGCCTGGGACCCTGACGAATCGCTCAGCTGAAGTCCTAGACCTGCGAGTTCATTTCTGAAACACTGGAGAGCTGTAAAAAACGGGTTCAATTGAAACAGTCGAGCGTCCGGGCTTCTTCAAGAACAATATTTATATTGTCCCCGCTGTAGAAGAGATACATTGAATTGTGCGGTCACGGCCCATTGATCCGGCCATCCTCTCCATGTCCATCTGTCTCTGGGCAAAGATTTGTGGCACTCGCTTACCTGCCTGGAGACGAAATCTACTCCCGCAGAGGAGATTCACCTCGCAGGAAGACATCTCCAGTCCATCTCTCCTTATCTTTTATTACTTTTCCTACAATCTCTTTCATGCATGAGAAGTTCAGGGTTGTGGGACTATTATGTTCCATATCCTTCTTCTATGGACTCTTCAGAGAGAAATATAAAGAGAGAAGATTTGATTTTGTGTTTTCACCAGCAAAAAGGCATTTCTACTTCCAAAATGCTTCGTATTCACTCTGGGTAAAATTGTACCAATTGTGCGACCTGAGAAATTAGTCCAAACCATAGCCTGATATTCGAGAGTTGTTTTCTTTTGTTTTTTCAATTAAATTATTACTATTGCTGTTTCATTCTAACTGGCATTAAAAAGGCCCTAAAAAGTCATTCACATTTAAGTTGAAAAACGTGACCTTAAATCTACCAAAACAGCTATTTGGAAAATGGTAAAACATATAAATTTGACATGTCAAGTTGTATGTAGAGTTTCTAATGTTAACTGCTAACTAGCTAGCTAACGTTGCTAAATATCATTCACGAAACATTGGCTGTTGCGTGGGGATCAGTGTTTTACTTTGTGTGTCCAAGTTTCTTCCTGGGTTATTCCGAGCTGGGCCTGAACGCACCGAGGTTGTAATCACGACTCCTGACTTGAACGAAATGCAACAGGAAGGAGAGACGATAACAGGAGCTACACCGCTAACTAGCGATGGAAAGCATTAGCCACAGTGCTGCTGTACAAAGTGGAGAAAGAAACTTCAGTAAAATCCAAATCAGACAAAGTGGCTCCAGCCGGCGGTGAGCCACAATAAAGTCAATCATGACAGGACTCAAATATTATTATTGGTTGAACGACGACGTTGCATTATGACTTGTTTTATTTGACATCTGATGTTCGGGTAAATGTTGATGTAATCTCACAGCATATCGACTGTTTGGTCCTCAGACTGGCAGGAGGTGAGGAGGAGGTCCCTTTGTGTCTTTTACGGGATCCCAATGAATCAACCGGGACTCTGACATGCGCTGCATCTGTTCACGAGACACTTTGGGTATCGAGTTACATCGCACCCAATAAACCTGCCAGCCGGTTGCCACCACAAGCCTCCTCTCCGCCGGCTTCACCCAATAACATGCAGCCCGTTCGCCAAACGCCGCTCCGGTGTTGTGAATTTCACATATCAAATGATCCGACCGCGCTATTGTCTGGAAGGACCTTCGGGTATCACGTTGCACGTTTGTCAAAATAAACTTCTTTTATAGATTTCCGTGACTTATTCTGCCTTTCCTTTCACAATAAAACTCAAAGCTCGGAGAGGGAAGTTGAGATGAACTGTATTGTGTGATATACGCCGCGTCGAACCAGTAAGTCCTTCGGCCAAACCTATGAAGATGTCACGGCGAGGTAGAGCGACACATGAAGCCGTCACGGCGATGGTGAGACCACGCGTCTGGTTTTAACAGGGTGACATCACTCTCCTGTTCAGGTGTAGGACGCTACAGTCACACAGGTATCCACACACACACACACACACACACACAATCCCACTTGTATCCTATTTGATGAAGTGATAAAGTGTGTGTGCTGCAAAAAAATACCAAACACATATAGTACATTTTTGGATAATGCCTGAATGTGACGGATGCACCAGGTTGTCAGGTCTGAGATTCATCCAACATGTCTTCCTCCAACACGTCGTTCAACAACAACGACCAGGCCGTCTGTTCAGGCAGTACAGTACAAAGCTATGTGGGCTATAAATCACAGAAGTACATTTTCCACCCACGGACGAGTGAAAACGTCCTCATAAAACACACACACACACATTACATTTATGATATAACGGCTCTTCCAGCATTTGAACTTTCTCCACCAGTAAATCACACGGCGTCCTCGCTGCCGAAACAGAAGCAGTCTTTTATGTTTAGTATATATTTACTGTGTTTTAACTGTGTATTTTATATTCACATCTTGTTTTTTGTCTATTTTTATATATATATTTTGCATTCTTGCGTTGTTTCTAGGTTCTTGAGACTGTTGAGGAGTTCTGCACCGGAGAAGTTCACTCCGCCGATAAACTTGAGACTCGGTGTGACAAACTTTTCAGACTACGCCTCGTGGACAAACTGAACTCTTGAAGGATAATGATGAAGTTTGGTATGATGGGAGACAGAGATGAAGTGGACTGGCTCTGGGGTATAACCTCTCTCTCTCTCTCTCTCTCTCTCAGCATATTCGGTATTAAACCTCATCTTAGCAGGACCTTGGGCTTGTGTACCAAAAGCGATCTCAGCTGAGCGTCTCCGTAACGAGAAGTTGCCAAATCAGCAGGCAGAAGAAGAAGACACGGATACAAGGTTTTTTTTGGCGCGCCGAGTAACCCGAAATGTAATAGTGCGACCGACTCCACCGGCCCGTCGGTGTGGACGGAGAACTGTGCAAATACGCCGATGTGCCAAGACCCCAGTGGAGCAGTGAAGGCATGTGTAGTCTTTGGACAATCCGTGATAACAATCTGAAATCCATCTTTTTTCCGTGTGCAGAGCGACGCGCCCGCAGCGGACTCGGCTTACCGGGGCGTTTTATGCTATGTGGCGGGGGCGAGCTTTTATTTCAAGTTGCGTGAAATCAAATCTATGGGAATACGAGCACATCTGTCTCTGAACTATTGAGCAAATATTTTGAAATAAAACAGCTTTGGCGCTGTCAAACACGGTACGTCAAAGGAGGCGCTGGCCCGGTCTGGGTGTTAGAGTGTGAAAGTGGCGTGACAGCTGAACACGGACCAATCATTCAATCAGCTTTAATTTCGTTGTTTTAAGACGGTTTAAATTGGCTTCGGGTTCTGATCTGGGATCACAGGAAACTACGCCATGCCAAATTTTGCATTTGCTTTTATGATGCTGAAACATCTTAACCTAGACCAGACCGACATTACGACTTATAACCCTCCTGAACCGCTAACGGGAGGAAATGCTCGTCTGTCGATCTAACGAAGGTAGTGCTCCTAAAAACATGTTGCTGCAGCAGGTTTCATACCTGGTCGTTCCACTCTGCAGAAAGGCTAATGGAAATCTATAGGCCCATGGGGGGAGGGGGGGGGTAGATGTAAAGCAATAGCCTCAGTAGGATTCAGCTCAGCCTGTAGAGCCAGAAGCAGAATCCACACAGAACAAGACGAGGAGAGAGGAGAGGGGTGTAAGTGAAAGGCCGTGTTCACACAGGCAGTGCAAATCTGATTTCTTTTCACATTTTTTCCAAAACGAGTCAGATCAAATCTCCGAAGTCTGAACAGTAAAATGGAATCTGATCTTTCCAGAGAATCACTTCTAGTTAAGATCATTTTTGGTGCACAAGCCCAACCTGAAGTTTAATACCAGATATGTTCCTGTCCGTCTTTTTGACCGACACAACATCTGTCTGGTCCAACCCTTGGGCTTCCCTGCAGTCCCATGAGCCTTTGCAACGGGAGCGAGGAGCCCAGCACCAACCAACAGTCGGTTTAACGGTTTCAGGTAACTGGGACGGACGGAGTCGGCCTGGGGTTGGGGGTTGAGTTGAGATACTTATGAAGACCAAATGTCCACACAGTGATAGAGAGATGAGGGAAATCCTCCAAAGAGGTTTTGCTGCTCCTCACTTCTTTAGGAGCTATTCTAGTGTCAGGACTGGACTTGGTTTAGGGTTAGGACTTGGTTTAGGGTCAGGACTTGGTTTAGGGTCAGGACTGGACTTGGTTTAGGGTCAGGACTTGGTTTAGTGTTACGACTTGGTTTAGGGTCAGGACTGGACTTGGTATAGGGTCAGAACTTGGTTTAGTGTTACGACTTGGTTTAGGGTCAGGACTTGGTATAGGGTCAAGACTAGGTATAGGGTCAAGACTTGGTTTAGGGTCAGGACTTGGTTCAGGGTCAAGACTTGGTATAGGGTCAAGACTTGGTTTAGGGTCAGGACTTGCTATAGGGTCAGGACTTGGTTTAGGGTCAGGACTTGGTTTAGGTTCAGGACTTGGCAACGGTAGAAGAAGCTCAGATCCTGGATCACCACTGTTACAAACAACCGGTTATAAGGAGTTTAAAGGTCAGAGGTTTTTCTGTAAAAATAGAGCATTGAACTACCCATCTGACACAATTAGGGATCGATCAATCGGCTTTTGAAGGCCAGTACCGTTAGGGTTAGGGTTAGGGTTAGTTATATCAGTCTAACGTTGTAGTGCTTTCCCATATATTCTGTTCCACAAGTTGTCTTACAAACAAGAGACAAGAACTAGAAAAAGGCAGAGAGGAAGAAGAGGAAGAAGCTTCTCTGGAGGTTGATGGATGTTCTAAATAAAACTTTATTGGTATCCCAACGAAGGCTTTGACGTGTTGGTTTTTATAGACGTAGCTAAACTCCCTTTCATATATTCAGCTTCTACATGCACAGCTAAAGCCTGGATACGTGTGTGTGTGTGTGCTGACCTCTAACCTGTGCACACAACAAACAAAAGGCACTTTGAGAGCCCGTCCAGCCTCCTCCTCCTCCTCCTCCTCCACCTCCCAGCAGCGCTCTGACTCGGTGTTTGTAATAGATATGTTACAAACACACACACCCGCCGCAAGTTCTCAAGAAGGTCAAATTGGCCATGCAACCAACACATTAAAGTTGTTCTGTGGACGGCCGAGCACACGTCTGGTGGCGCTCCGTGTAAACACCTCCCACCACCACTGTTTATTTTGCACTGGGATCCACTGAAGGACGTCGACACAGCGCCGCTGTTCTCCAGAACCATTAAACAGGGAGAGATGTTTGGTCGGACACGCCAAATATTTGCCCATCGGGCTTTACCTACCACCACGCTCTCAAAATATGCAGTGATTGATATCATACGACATTCCTCAGCTTTTTCATATCTAGGAGCCTCAAATAGACGCACATTAGAAGCATTTGATGTTTAATTGATAGGCATGTAGGTCAGGTGGTAGTAGGGAGTGAAATCAATGATCAGTTCCCCTCATATGTTTTCTCAAGGACCTCAAGGCTTCAAGGAACAAGGTTAGACGGCTTTATTAGTTTGCTGATATATCGGGCCGATATCGACTAGTCAGTCACGTCAATATGAGAGTTTCAGTGGAGAGTTTGTGTCACATGATGGTCAAAATGTTGTTTGAGGCTTTTCCACCCTGCAGAGAGTAACAGTCTGAGGGGAAACAGTGAATCTGTGGAACGTTTGAGGATTTAATTTTTTATTGATTTAAAATCTCAGCAGCTTCAGTACAGAAACATCAGACGCCCACGCTGGCCGAACCCTGTAAGGGACCCCACTTTGGGAACTCCTAGTGTGTGTTGGCTTTTCTTGATCGCTACATAAGAATCCCTCTTCTTGACCCCTTGCACATTAATCACAACTGAAAAACTAATAATCACAAACGTATCAGCCCAATTAGTCTTCCCCTCCGAGGCCAACTACAACATGTCCTCTGTGTTCTCGAGGCTTGCCTAATAATCCAGATGGAGCATCCAGCTCTAATCAGGGGGCTAAAATGTTTTAGTGTTTGGCCGTCGTGCAAAGAAAAGAGCTTAGCAGAGAAGGCCCAATCAAAAAGCTGGATTGTGAAGATCAAGATTCCCATGACTGCTGGAAGGGAATATTCCAGCTCTCGTTGCCGGTGACGCGTGCGGCACCGCGGTCTGGGAGCCATGACGCAAACTTACACCGTCCGCAAACTTAAACCCCGGCGACTCTCTGCACCATCGCAAACCATTTTCCTCCACTTCATCTCTGAGAATTAGGCCGACCCGTTTGGAGCGCGTCGCCCGTGCTGATGAGTTTACATGCAAGCCGGCATGTTTACTCCAACATCATTTCCCTCGTTGTCTAAATCCTCGTGTTGTTGGCACGCCGCTCGGACAAATTAGCTCTGACGGTTCTAGGAACCCTGCCTTCCTGCGTTTCTGTGTTTCTTCCATACTGAGGCAGTGTGTGTGTGTGTGTGTGTGTGTGTGTGTGTGTGTGAGAGAGAGAGACCAAGAACAAGACTGAGAGGCACTGAGACTGCTTGGTGCGAACCGAGGTTGTCCATCATGGTTGGCCCTAATATAGAAGTGGTCAGTCTTGACAGCTCTACAATCTTAGATTTTCCAGTCTATTTGAGATGAAGAGGGCTCACGGGGGGTGGGGTGGGGGTGTGGGGGGGGGGGCGGGTGCTAGCCGGCTAGCTCGCTAATGGTGGCACGGCTATCGGCACTGAAGGACTCATCCATCTTCCATCCACTCCAGTGACGAAAAGCAAACACGGCGAACAAGACGGCCATACAGCGATGCAGCTCTCACACGCTTAGCCAAACACGCCGGACAGAGATAACAAGACGGCTGAGAGGCTGCAGAGGGCTGGGAGCTGCCCGCCGAGCCGCGTGTCAATAAACCACCACTGCTTCAGTAAAAACAGTCACCAGCAAAGATCCACTAGTCGTGCTCGGCGATGCTAGCTGTCTTTAGCGCCCTTTGGACGTCGCCGGAGGAGGTCCGCTGCTCGGTGACCACGGAAACATGATCCCGTTTGGTTTGATTTTTACCGTCTGTGTTTGAGTTCACTTTTAATCCCGTCCCAACTGACGTCCGGGTGGTTCACACAATTGCCGGATTGTGCGCCCAGCATCTGGATCAGGGTCAGCAGCATAACTCTTTACATTACATTAGATGGAACTTTATTGATACCTGCGGGGAAACGAGATCGTTGCAGCAGCGAAAGTAAAAGGATTCAGCAGGGAATACAAGCAAGTAGAATATAAAATGAGCAATAAAAGGAAATAGATAGCATGACCCACAGCAATAATACAAAAACAACAACTGATGTGTTTTCTTGTATTGCAGTGATCATGGAAAAATGAAGCCCTGAACATCGGATCTCCTCATGCTTTGTCCAAATAGGAAAGACCCGGTCAGCTCCATCAGCAGAATGAGCCACTTTATGAACAATAATAAAACCCATTAAAGGAGTAGTATGTGTGCATATTCTAAATTCAAGATTCATGTGTGCTAGTTTAGTTTAAAAAAAGGTTTGCAACCTCCAACAAAACAAAGCGATGCCGACTTGACAACTTGCAGGAATCATCCGCGACATCAAATAACTATATTTATTTTCCATTTTCAGCATATTTTTACTTCAATCACCTCTCAAAGATTAAAAACATATACACACACATATATATATATATATATATATTTGTGCCGATTCCACAAATCATCTCACAAGCCTTCAGAGAGACGAGAGGTCCTTTAGTAGCAGTAGTAGATCCTCTCATCAGGAGTTTTCTCCCACAGCAACACTTCTCATCAACGATGCCAATTCAACCTTCATGCTCTCAGCTAACCGAACCACCAGGGAGGCATGTAGACGCCGGGCCGGTGTGCATCCGTGGCCTAAACGCCGTAACTATGATGTATTGTAGCTCTCATGGTTCTGTATTTGGAGGGTCAACACTTTGTATTGTTCTGACCCTCAGTCAGTGCTTTTGGCTCGCAGCCCGATAGCCAGGGCCGTCTTTTATACTATATGGAGAGAAAAGATTTGAAGTCAGTCAGTGTAAAATGAGCTTTGTGAAGTTTAGAAAAATAAAACTACAGTATTCGTGTTTCAGCTGTAGGATTATCTCTGCTCCAGTAGAGAAGACAGACCAAGTTAAAGTAATAATAAACAACGTTTTCATATAAATAAATGTCATTTTTTCTACTAAAATCATCTGAAGCTAATCTTGCAGATTACCACTTTAAGCTTCATTAAAGGGGCAGTAAAGTAATCTGACTTTTGTGACGTCTGTCGGGGGTGAAGGAATTGCAACATCTGGCGCAGCGTACGGTGGCCTGGAATTGACACAAAGAATAATAAAGTGAATGAAAAGTCACATTTTCACACTAGAGAGCCGTAAACTGCTGAAGAGAACCATCTAGTGAAGGTGAAACATCACCATGCTGAACACCGGGATAATAATAATACTCCTTCAGCGAGAACGAAATGTGTCCTCTTATCTTCCTCATATCTAATCTTCCTCTTAGCCTTGCCTATTTGTCGTCAATTATTTGTCTGAGCCCTTGTTTATTGGCTCTTGTTTATTTGATACACATATTTGTCTTAGCTCTTGCTCACTTGATTTTCTTATTTGTCTCATTTGTTTAAGAAAAGTAGGTTGCTAACTTATTGCACTTTTACCTTAACACTAGTTCTGCTTAGGAAGGAAATGCACTTATGATTTCTGGTGACTAGTAGTTCTCTACCTACCAATG
This sequence comes from Hoplostethus mediterraneus, assembly GCA_034670385.1. NCBI lineage: Eukaryota > Metazoa > Chordata > Actinopteri > Trachichthyiformes > Trachichthyidae > Hoplostethus > Hoplostethus mediterraneus. The sequence continues at coordinate 746,429 of JAXDDW010000130.1, read as the reverse complement.
TTGAATGCACTTATTGTAAGTCACTTGGATAAGAGTCTGCTAAATGACTGTAATATAATGTAATGTAATGTAACGTTAAGATGCTGGTCACTTGCTGTAACACTGTCTACCAGTAGAAGAAGCCAGGAGGTGGGGGGGGGTCTTGAAACTCTGAAAGGTGGAGAGTTCTTGTTTTGAAGTGAGTTTTGAGTCATTGGTATTGATCAACACCCCTCTCATCGGGGCAGGAATAATGCCTTATCGCCCCTTTAAAATGTCTGATGCTAAAAGGTAACCGACCCAACCTGATCCTCAGCATGAGCCGCCGATCCCGACGTGGGTGTAGCCTCCGTCTCGGTGACCCGGTGTCCCGGCCTGCATGGTAACAGTGTCAGTGGGACAGAAGAGTCCTCTGTGCTGCAGCAGCACACTGGCCTGTTGTGACTGTGGCTAGCTAGACAGAGGCCCTGTATGCCCTGTATGACTGGCACGTGTGTCCTTTCCCCCCCCCGCTGCTAAAAATAGCAACAACAACAACAATGCCTGTTTAGAAAAAAAAAGATGATATCGTCTTACCGCGGCCCGACAGGCTATGAATAAAGCTCAGAGAGGTTTAATTTTCCAGCGGCTGCAGAGTGAGGAGTGTTGTTTGCTGTAAGGATTCAATTGTCCCGGTGCTTGTTGTGTAATTTACAGCTATTTAAGGGTGTTTGTGCTGAAAAACCCTCCAGGAATCGCTTCAGGAAGGGTTTCCACACTCGAAATAATCCACAGATTCAATGTGGTGTGTGTGCGGGTCCGTCCAGGTATCAGACGCTTGAATGCCGAACTGTTTTTGTACTTTTCTTTGCAGTCAAAAGAATTATTTTTGCGCAGAACTGTGACTCTTTTTGACATGAATCCTGGCACCGCGGCACCAATTTGAGTCCAGAGAACAGCGGACACGAACGAGCTTGTGTTACAGTGTGAATAAATAGAGTATCACGGCGAGCGTTGCGTCGCCGCGCTCGGCCTCGGACCGCCGGGCTAATAGCCGCATGATTAACATGGTATATTCTCTATAATGCACAAGGAGGTGTTTCCGTGAAAAGCCGTGAGGCCTTAAAAAGTTACAACCCTGTTTTTAGTAGCTTACACCAATTTTCCAGCCATGTGTGCAGTCTAAAAACGGTTCTTCCACTCTCTTCCACACCTCTAAAATTGTGGCCGAGCCGTAAAAACGTCCCCTTATCTTTCCTGTGTGAATAAATCCTGGCCTGTCTAATCCAAACTATATAACCTATATGGAGAATGCGGTGAGACAGGAAGGATAAGTGGGGGAAAAAAGAGAGAAAGAAAACAAGAGAGGGGTGAAATCCCATCACAGGCAAGAGGAGAAGAAAGTAAAAACAGAAAATGAAGTGCACACTTTGCTTTTATTATAAATAACTAGAAACCTTCTGCTGCCTCCTGTAGGAAACCGCTGCTCCGGGTGTACTTTGGACAGGAGAACAACCTCCTCGGTGGTGTCTGGTCTGATTTGTAAATAAAGTTTGGCTTGTTTAACAATGATGGCGAATCCATTGCAAACTCGAGACTCTAGAAACTCTCACCCTTCTTAGTAACCAAACACGAGACAAAGCCTGACGCCCGATGTCACGGACTGAAAATAACCCCGGAGAAGAAAGGCTGTTAGAGACGTGGGTGTTGTGTACAATTACGTCGGCTTCAGGTCATGACTTTTTTTTTTTTTTTTCCTTCTCCCATGTTCAGTCAGAATAAAAGGGTTATGGAGGAACAGAGCTGGTATGAATGGATGAAAGGTGTATGGACGTGACTTCCTTCCACTGAGGATGATGTTAGTGTTGATGACGGTGATGATGGTGATGGTGATGGTGATGGTGATGTCCTCCTGGGGGTCCGTCAGATGCCAGGGCAGGAAAAGGTGGGTTGGGTTTTTCACAAGAACATAAACGTTCTACCCATCGCCTGGGGGCAATTCCTCCTCTGCTGCAGCCGCTGTGTATATCAACCTCCATGCATTTGTTGTGCATCCATCCTTCACCAGCCCTGCAGACCATGAGTATTGTAACACGGCTCAGTTTCTCACCCTCTGAACCCCCAAATACTTTCTGGGTGCAGAACAAACGATATCTCCAGTGGCTGCCACAGCAAAAAAAAGAAAACCGAGAAGAAGAGTAAATGTTTGGAGGAAATAGTCGTCTTGCTTTCCTGACCAGACCGTCAGCCACACCACAACAACCCTTTCCATCCATCTCTGTTTTTCTAGCCTGGTTGTTTTATTTTTAGACGTTATTTGCGCCGCTGGACCTCCACGGTGGAGCCAGATGTGCATTCTGGGAGATTTGTGGTCATCATCTGCGCTATCATCTAGCTGTGCTGACGGTGACGCCGCTGGCCTCCGGGGTACCACTGCCCAGCAACAACACACACACACACACACACACACACACTTGGCTCTCTCCCCCCTAATGCAGTGCCATAACGGGGACATGAAGCAGAGCCTGTTGTGAGTGTGACTGGGGGGGGGGAGCGTGGCGATGACAGGGTACCACTAGTGACCCGCAGGGTGAAAAGGTAGAGGCCCACGGTTACTTTCCACTGGGCCCTATTCCACCAGTTAGCACCAGTTGTAAATCCATACCGTGCCATTAAGGAAGGGAGGAAGGGTGAGGGAGGGGAGGGCACGACGGGAATAATGGTGATATATTATGAAGTGTAAGCTGCCAAACACGAGTAACACCTTGTTGGATGTTGTTTCCACGGAGACGATGCTGCGGCGGCGTGGCGTTTCCTGTCGTGTGTGACGGTACCGCCAGCCTTCACCTCGCAGCTCGTATGGAAACTCTCGCTCATCGTGCCCGAATATAAAAGCTAATGACCAATTTGGACGGGCCGTTGCAGCTTGTTACTGCTCCGCCGGTGTCTTGCCGGGCCCCTTCACCCTCCAGCGGCAGCATGTCGTGGTTTATGTGGTGCTGCCAGACGTGGGGGCCGCCGCTAAACAAGAGCACCTAGCTGCAGCGGGGTCAGGACAATAAAAGCCCCCCATACCCGCTGCTGTACTTCCCCCCTCGTTCCATCACTTCATTTCAACCCTCTTTTGTCCCGCACCACGAATCTGCCTTTGTTTCCACCTCCTTTCTCTTCCCCCATCTCACCTTTGGTCTGAACTCCTCCTCTGTATCTCCACTGATCCTGATCCTTCGCTCCACACTGTTCACCTCCTTGTTGATTTCTACCACCGTGGACTCGTCTCCTTAGTGAAACAACAAAAGGCAAACATACCTTTTTGTGTCGCACACCGGCTCCGAGCGCTAACCGAGCGCTAACCGGTGGAGACAGCCTGAGCTTTACTTTCATCAACTCTCTGTTTTCTCTTTGAGTCATCAGGTTTTTGACATTATTCTTGGAGAGCCGCTATGATGCAAGTATCTCGTTCGCTCCAGATAAAACAAAGATCTTGGCTCCCTCTCCTCGCCTTTCTCCTCCTCGCTGTCTGAAACTGGACTCTCTCCATCCTCCATCAGCCTGTCCTCTCTCTCTCTTTCTCCCTCTCTCTCTCTCTCCCCTTGGCGTACGGTTCACTGCATGAGGTCCTGGCCTGGGAGGCCTCAGGTTGTAGTAATGACACTGTTTTCACCAGACCCTCCTCTCAGGCAGACACAGGCCCTATCAGGTTTCCCAGCATGCTCCATTAGGCTCGTGACTCATCGGTTGTTTAGTTGTTCGCTCCGTTCAGAGGAACAACATCTGCTCAAGCTCTGGCCGAAGGGACGAAAGGACAAGCACTCTGCACAACACCCCTCCAGGGTGCAGGGCTAAACGGAGGTTATCCTATGGAGATGTTAGCTAGTTGACGCTGACAGGTAACTAGCTCTTTTTCTGGGTGGTCAAATTTCACAATTTCATCTCAAACTGGTTAGAGGGACGAAAAACTCCCATAATGTTCCAGACATTAACCATAACCATCCGCCGTCGACCACTGAGACCGTTTTCAAATCCAAAACGTCAGCGTTGCGTTCAGAGATGATCCAAGAGACAATATAAAAATACCTGCAGGTTATCTCACCGTCCCTCCTCTGCCGTGTGTCCAAAGGCAAAGTCGATGCAAAACACACGGTGATAAATCGTGATCAAAAGCCACGGCGAGGCAGCGGGAGCATAACTCAACGCGGTGATGGTCCGTAACTCAACAGGCCCGCTGCTCTCCGCTGCCAGCAGCCGTCACCGGGGCTCAAGGGTTTGGCTGATTGGTCCGACGAGCGTCTCGGAGCAGGAGCGTCCCGGGGAGGACCGAGAGGAAGCTGCAGCCTTAATGGGCCGAGGAGAAAGTTTGCTGGCCGCAGAGTCGCTGGTTCGAATCCCAACTGAGTGGGGAAGGTGATTGACACGCTGACTCCTCCCCCTCAGCAGAAGACTGCCCACTGGGTGACTAGCGGCTAGGTGGCAACAAGAAGGGACTCGTCTTATATCAAATGAACAAAGCAGTAGGTTTAGTTGAGGATCACCTGGAAGAACTCTCAGTTAAATATCACCTCAGTCTATGTGAACCAGAGAAGAAGAGACGCCAACTTCGCCTCCCTATTGTATTTCTCTGCCTGAAATTATCTCATTGGTTGAGTTAAACTTCAGTGGGCGGAGCCATAGAACGAAGTAGCGGAGGGTAAGTAATATGAAGCCTAATGCTCTTGTAACTACTTGAAAATGATGCTACACCCTAGTCATACTAAGTTATCTAGGTTAGCTAGTTAGCTAGTTAGCCTAGCTGCCTTCCAACATCATGGATGCCATGGTCATGAATAATTGAAAGTAATTGAGATTTCTATTTTGTATTTCTATCTTGACCAGAGTTCCTTCTTTGCCATTCAAGTTTACCAGTTGACTAACTGTGGTTCTTTGGCTCCGCCCACTGAGGCTTAACCCAACCAATGAGATGATTCTGCCTCCAGAGCAGCTCTGCCCCTGATAAATGTTTCTAGAACTAAAACTCCAATCTCCGATTCCCCCAAAGTCATTCTTCTTCTTGGGGACGGAACCGAAGTTCAGCAGTAGTTCAGCAAGCATGCAGAATGATGATGATGATGATGATGATGTCTCTTAAGACCTGGCGTGTACTTATCCAAAAAGTGTCAAGGGCTCTTAGTCTTTTCTACACTGACAAGAAGAAAATCCTGGGGCGACGTGGACGGCTTGAAAACGGTCAAATCTAAAGATACCGGTCGGTGACTTCAGACAAAAAGTGATCGGCATCAGTATGGAGGGTTCATTTCTTACCGGACCCTTAACCAGCCACGGTGAAGTCGCGTGCACTCAGACTATTGTGAGACACTTTGGTCAGAAGTGGATAGAAAGTGCACGTGATGTGATGCGTTCACTGCTCTACGACACATCGGTGCGCTGCAGCCGTCAGCAGCAGACGCAGGTTAGCATCTTGGACTAGGACTGGCCGAGCTACCGCTAACACACAATATAATCATTGCACTGTTATGGCTGGCTGGAGTTGTGGAAAGACGATCAACAGGAGGCACACGCACACACACACACACACACACACACTGATGCACACACACTCATAGACATTAGGGGTTTGAGTTATCGACAGTCATGGTAACAAATATGTCAACACGCGGGGAATGAATAGGGCTCATCATCATCGTCTTACCTCCCGATTCAGGCCGAGCCTCCTGGGCCAGCGAGCCGGCTTGGCAGGCGAGGACAGAGGGGAGGAGGAGGAGGAGGAGGAGGAGGAGGAGGAGGACCTCGCGTTACTGTGTGTTTAACCTTGGAGACAGTATCAATCAGGCGCTCCTCTGTTCCCACGCAAGACCTCGGTGTGTGTTCCCTTCAAGAGCAGTTCGATACGCTGCGGGTTTGATTTCTGCTGCGGACCTCGGTATTGTAAAGATGACAAGTCATAAAAATTCTCAGTCACCTCATTTCAGATTTCCTGTCTTTCTGTTTATTGCCAATAGGGGTATCCCATAATACACTGGGGCTCTTGATATATCTTTGCCACTGGCGGTTAGCGGGGGCATGAACCAGACGTTCTGCCGATGCAACCCATCTCTTGGCTGTTTTGCGTCTGGTTTTCACCTCCGTGCACACACACTCTCTTTCTCCCTCACACACACACACACACACACACACACACACACTCTGAACCAGACACAGTTGGAGGATATGTATGCCTATTAGTGCTTGGCAGTGTTTTGTGCGGCCATACAGAGAGAAAAAAAAGGCTTTAAAACAACGCGCGGAAGAACATTACAACCTCAACGTAATAAAACTAAGTGGGGGAGCTGCTGCGGTCTGCACACGTGCAGCATCCAGACACCCTAGAGGGGTGTTACGGTGAAAAATGTTTCTCAGCATTTCTGGTTTGCCCATCAGGATTAAGTTAACCGAGAATACAGTCGCTAGTGGCTGGCACCACCTAGAGATGGTGTTTTCTTGTGTGTGTGTGTTTATGGGTCCCTAATATATAATCTAATACAATCAATTACATCGTCCACCTTGTACTATCATGTCAGGGAGGTTTTCCTTCAGTATTATTCTGCACAACACTGGAATAAATCCACTGTACGTTTAGGTGCTACAGTTCTTCTCTTCATATTGTGGTGGGGAGACAAAACGTGACCTGACCTGACCGTCCAGATGGATAGTAAGGAGTACGTGGAAACAGAAGCGTGTGCACGCCAGCTCCCCGACGCTGAGTCACCGCTGTGTCCCTCTAAACCGTGAGGTGTGTCATCACGCCCTGCGGCCATTTTTAGATTGGAGTTTATGTTTTATGATGTTTTCAATACTGGAAATGGCAAAAGAGGGAAGAGTCACTGCCAGTCATCATGGCAACACGTAAATAAAATAATAAAATGATGAGCGATCTCTGGAAGTGTGAAAGGAAAACACGTCGATTTACACGCTAGACGTCAAATCAATACTGTATCATAAAACATTAATACACTGCAACGTTCTTATTTTTAACGTTGTGTCATCTGCTCCCGTCCAGCTGAAGGTGGCGTGGCGTGGGAGGGAGACAGAGGGTTTTCGCCGAAACACAGAAGGTGGAAAAATCTGTTAATCTGCCAGCTTCAGAAAAAAAAAAGTTTAAACACTGTTCTCTTTTAAAGTCCATTTCTACGTGAGGACGTGTGAGAGCGGGCCGGGGGAGGAAGATGAACCAGGACGTGAACACATGTCTGCGTCGCGTCTGTTGTTTAGACAGCAGCGCCCACGCAGGACGCCGCGGCGCCTCGCCAACCTCCACGCCGCCCCGGCCCGAAAAACAACAAAAAACACCCTCACATATTCTGCCGCGGTACAAACTCATCGGAGTTCACGGCATGTGTTGAGTTGGATACGAAGGGTTTCGCTCTAAACAGACAAATAACCGTTTAGAAATAGAAAACAACGACGAACTGAAGCTGATACCTTCAAAATAAAGACTCTGAGTGATGTCACTTGGTCAGACAAAAATGTTAAATAATAATAATAATAATAATATTAATCGAGACATCTTCATATAAATAAATGTGTCCTCTCTGATCTCTGGACCTCAACATCATCAACCTCCACCAGGTCATGAAGCTTCTCCATCTGCTGCTCTCAACACCCGGTGTCAGGGTAGGTCTTTACCAGGGAGAAACCCTCTGGAGACAGGAAGTGATGCGTTTTTACGTTTCAACAGAAGAAGAACTGGGTAGTTAGCATGAGCAGCGATAGCCACCGTGGCTGAACAGACAGAGAAAAGAGCGCCACCTACAGGAACTCAAACTCCATCAACAGGAAATCCAAGGAGAAAGACGTCACAGTACTGGACACACTGTTTGATTGACAGGTGATCTCTGGGGAGAGCAGTGAGGAACACCACAGTGAAGAACACCACAGTGAGGAACACCACAGTGAGGAACACCACAGTGAGGAACACCACAGTGAAGAACACCACAGTGAAGAACACCACAGTGAAGAACACCACAGTGAAGGACACCACAGTGAGGCTGAGAGACAAAGATGGAGAAGACATTGTCAAACCACAGGACTAGAAGTAGCTCCGCCCCCCCAGAGCACAGACAGACAGCCACTTCACCATCTAACCGATCAATACCATCCAATCATGACCCAACGTTCCCCGTGTTCCCACCGGGGGAAGCGTGGACCGGTCTTCCCCATATGGAGGCCGGCTGATGTTTTTGGACCGTCCGGCGTGCCGTACACATGCAGCCAGCAGAGTCCCGCCCTCCCTCGGCTTCATCAATCACACCGCGACAGTGAATGGCAGGATAATATTGTTGCTGGTGGTTGATTGGGAAGTCTCCCCTGTGACTAGTGTGTGTGTGTGTGTGTGTGTGTGTGTGTGAGAGTGTGTGTGTTAGCGTGTTAGGTGCATGCCTCCCCTCTAGCCCCTCCCACCCTGTATGTGTGTGTGTGTGTGTGTGTGAAAGTGTGAAAGTGTCCATACCAATGCATCAGGTATCTGTGCATGTGTGCAGCTGATCAGCAATGCAAGTCACACACACTCTCTCTCTCTCTCACACACACACACACACACTCACACACACACACACACACACACAGACAGTAGGTGTATTTTAACTCCTTGGCGCCTGGGTCTTCCTGCCGTCCCGGGGCTGTGCCGGGCTGGACAGGCTCTTCCCGTTAAGGGCCCTGTGGTTTGGGAGGGACCATGTGCCCATTCACCACTGTTTGTTTTCTATGTCATTATGAGTCCAGCGCTCCTCCACTGACCCGCCGGATCGAAATAGTCTCCTTTGTCAGGCCGGCGCTCTCCCCCGTCATGGAGCCGTATAAAAACATTTGGCTAGATACACTTAGGTGTGCTTAGAGGTGTATGCCCAATCACACACACACACACACACACAGCCTTTCGCACATGAACGCACACACACACACACACACACACACAGCTTTCCATTCAGCCCCGGCCTCTCAAAATGTTTCTTTACTTAACATTTAAAGTTCCCGAAATAGGAATGTTTCTCGAAGTGAAACTTTTCTCCCCAAGTGCGCGCTCGCTGAAACGCCGATACCGCTTCGGTCACGCGGTGCATTCTGGGTTATTTTGTTTGGGCAGCGCCGCCGCCGTCTCCTTCGCACAGCAAGTCATCAGAAAAGTGAATCACTCTTGATTAGATTATGATGTGGCGGCACGCGGAGACACACGAGGACAGGAGGTATTCTGTCTGCCTCTCGCCTGGCAGCATCTTCCCGCCACTTCTTTTTCCAGCTGTGAAACCAGAGTGTTGTTTTTGAGCGAAGCCATTTCAAAGCCAGTAGGTAAATGTTGTGCTCAGGATATGAGATGGGAGAGACACTGGTAATTATACAGATCCTGACAAATAGGAGGCCGGTGGAAGAACACTTGCAGGTGGAAATAGGCCATAACATCCTCTGAACGAGGAGGGAAAACGATCCGCCCTGGCTAAGCTCCCTCCGTGGTCCAGACACTCAACGCTGAGCTGAGGAGAGAATGGCTTTTATTCAGTCTGACTCATCGGTGGGAGGATGTTTGAGGGTCCGTGGGGGCAGAGGTCCCACTTCCTGTTATTATTTACCTTTAAAAAGTGCTTCACAAAAAAAGATGGTTATGATTTTTATCACAAATATTATTATTATTATTATTATTATTATTATTACAACTGCTGCACATGGATCTGCCTCCAGGAGAACATTTGTTTTCTTTTATTTTAAAGTTTATTTTTTAATAACTTTTTGTTTTTATGCATCGAAAATGTATCAGATACATGAAATCAGAAAGCAAATATACTGGTGGAAATGATGCAACCTGCAGCATAGGAAATACATTACAAAGTAATAAATAAGTTATAAATAAATAAATACAGTGACACAAGGTGAGCCTTATTCAAACTGGTACAAAAGCAACAGGGTTTATGGGAAACGTAGTCTTCATTTGGAGACGCGCCACCACTGACAACACAACTGGTGTGAGGCGACCGCTCGTCTCCTCCGTGGTCTCATGTGTTTACGGTAATCAAACCAAGGGAGCTCACCGAATCAGATGATGATGTTTTGATACTTGACCTTGGTACACACTGAGCACTGCAGCAGTTCATAAGATTGATACAATGAATGTGAAAATATGACAAATGTGCACACACACACACACACACACACACACACATACACACGTTTTGAGGAGTAGCCTTTTCCAGGAGCCACCACAGGCGCCCTGACCTGTCTGCCTTGTCACCGTTTGATGATGTCATCCGGAAGGTTCCAGCTCGGTAGCCGCCACACAGCAGCAGGACTGGGAGGAGAGGGCAGGTGCTCCACATCATAGTCACTCCATACACACACACACACACACACACACACACACATGCACATGCACACCCTCACTTATGTAAACATAAACACACACATACACTGGCAGGCAGACAGCGAGGCAGCGAAGGCGCGGTGGTCGGCACGCACACTGTAGACGTACAGAACACAGAAATATGAATGCACATGCTCATACATTGAGACACACACACACACACACACACACACACTGGTTCAACCACAAGTGTGCACAAGTATCAAACCCCGCCCCGGAGAACCTCATTGTCGCTGGCAACATTCACTGCTTCAAAGTAATGTTTTTCCGAAAAAAAAAAACATCAACTTGATATCCACCAATTACAAAAGCCACATAATTGTACTAATCACAGACTTTAAGGATAAATCAAGAGGTCTGCAAATTAAAACCCAGAAGACTCCGACTCACTGACAAGAATGAACCGCACTTCTATGAGAAATCAATTAAAACTCAATCAGCAGCAGAGAAACACTAAGGAGCCGCTGGCCTGTATACGTCACCACGGGCCCTGAACTCACCACAGCCTGGAGGACTCCAGCTCGCGGTTCCCCCGGAGTGTATATTGGTTGGCTTGTGAGTGTGTCACTAGTGTCACTTTGATTTGCCTCCCTCCAATAATCTCTTCATGTTTTCCATACAGATCAGCAAATCAACACAACATATAAATACACAGGACGCTAAAATAAAATTTCAAAGGTAAGATATGCTTTTTTTAGGAGGCAGAGGATGCAGCCGCTGCAGGAGTCCAGGCCATGCTCTTTCTGGAGCTATCGGGTTAAAAGCAGCGGTCTGATTGGTTGAGAGACATTTGAGTTTTGTTCTCCAATAGACTAATGTGGTTCTACTGTATTACATCAGACAATACTAATGCATGAAGGCAGACTACTGCTGTACTTTAGTTTTACAGTTTTACTTTATTATTACACTGAACAAATAGGTGATAGACGATGAAATCAATGAATACCACAATATCAGAATAGTGTTCAGTTTATTTGCAGTATAAAAAACAATAAAAACATAGAAAGCAGTGGTTAAATATATACATTGTAAATACGATTGTAAAATCACCTCAAACAAAAGACTAACTGGCTGATGCTCCCGCTGCTTCTCGTATCCAACAGATGCATCCTGCAGGTTTAGTTCAGGGACCTCCACCTGACGTAAATGTCAACGCGTGCAGCAGTCGTGTTAAGTGTTGCAGGCGTGAGTGACTAAACACTTGACCCCGCTGCTGAGACAATGGCGGCCTGGTGCCACCGCCGCTGCTCTACCTGCTCTGGATGCAATTAGAAATGTTTATGGAGAAAATAAAAAACAAATTATGAACGCTCGGCTGTGGCTAATTTCTGTGGCGGAGAAATATTTTCTCAAAAATCACGCGGCCTCTTCTTGTTTGGCTTGCTGTTTGAAAGAGCTTGGAAATTATTTGATTATTCCATGAAGGCATGCAAAATATAATCACTGTCATATTACATTTCCATGTGGCGTGACACGGCAGCGTGGACGCCGCGGCCTCGCCCGCTAACCGCACATCGTGGCTAGTACCAGCGGAGTACCAGATGTATCAGGAGTCTATAGTGATGTCATAAAGGATGTTCGTAAACGACAGGGAGAAGAACCCTCACAGTGTCTGTCAGGAGTCTATTGTGATGTCATAAAGGATGCTTGATAGCGACAGGGAGAAGAACCCTCACAGTGTCTGTACCAGATGTATCAGGAGTCTATTGTGATGTCATAAAGGATGCTTGATAACGACAGGGAGAAGAACCCTCACAGTGTCTGTCAGGAGTCTATTGTGATGTCATAAAGGATGTTCGATAACGACAGGGAGAAGAACCCTCACAGTGTCTGTCAGGAGTCTATTGTGATGTCATAAAGGATGTTCGATAACGACAGGGAGAAGAACCCTCACAGTGTCTGTACCAGATGTATCAGGAGTCTATTGTGATGTCATAACGGATGTTCGATAGCGACAGGGAGAAGAACCCTCAGTGTCTGTAGACAGTTTCAGTCCAGGCCAGTCGGTGTAACGGAGCCCCTCAGCACTCCGGTAACTAATCCTCCACCCGCCCAGAGAGCGAACCCGTCTTCACCAATCATTCCAACATTTCCCTCTTATTAAGTAAGACAATACATTAATTGCGATGGCATGCCAAGGCCTCCTGCTATGCAACGCTACCCCTGTCGGGTTGGAGCCCCCGAGGGCCGACACGCAGAGAGTTCAGGGCTTCCACTCTGCTGCCGTGCTACGTTTCAGCGGCCACAGAAGCAGATTGGAGACGTCCGCTGTGCATTCCTCACCTAATGATTCAATATCAGCCCGTTTATTGGGAGTGTCACTGATTGCGGCTCTGATGTGGCTTTTGGCAGACTGGCTAGATCTTTCCCCTCCCCGGCTACTCGAGAGATATATTTGAGAAATGATTTAGTGAGTGGAGGGAACTTTTTTTTAACACTGTGACTGTATTAAGAAAGTATTGGGTTGTAGGGATATTCACCTTATACTTTACTGATAACAAAGTCAAGCATCTTCATACCCTCATCATACTCTGTCCACAAGCCAAAGTTGCTGGTACATCTCAAAATATAAATGTACTTTATAAAAAATATAAAGTACATTTTTAGAAAAACCTAGGATCTCAACATCGTGGTTCCTGTCAACGTGGTCGATGGAGTAGATAAACTCACCAATGTGTGGTGGCTGACTGACAGTACAGCAGGTACAACGTCCCTGAAAAAAATTCCTGTAAAATATATATTTACCCTAAAAAATTAAATCTTTTCAGCTTGTTTCTGTGTTGGCGGCAGTGCCAGACAGAGTTTGATTAAATGGTCCCCCCTGGCCCATAGTTGAGCCAGAGGTATTGGGTTTCACCTAAAATTAGCCATCAGACTCAATTTATTACCTCAATTGAGAGGCTCCAAAAGTGGCTGTAGCAGCGCCCGGCTAACACGGACTAACCTTGGCCAAGCCATATAATGTTGCATTTTAATTCGGCTGCAGGAATCGCCGGCGAGGCCAAGCCCATTATAAGTTACACCTTTTTTTTCTTCCACGCCGGAGTGGAGCGTGCTAGAATATTACACGGGTACAAGAGTGTTGAGCAAACACTAAAATCCAAGCTAATTTTATTGAGGTAAGAAAAACGGCTTTTCCCCGTCGGCCAGATGACTTTTTAAACCTGTTTGAGGGGAACGTGTTACCAGACCGGGGACGCAATACACACACGCACAAATGCATTAATGACTTTACAACCACACACACACACACACACACACACACACACACACTGTCAGGTACAGTAGTCACCATTGTAGAAATTAATCTTCATGCATTTATCCTGCATTTGTATGTTGTCCAGTAAAATCCTCAGATTAGCGTCTCCGTCCAGACAGAAGCATGTTGAAACAGCATGGATACACACTACTACTACTACTACTACTACTACTACTACTACTACTACTACTGCTACTACTACTACTACTGCTACTACTACTACTACCCCATTCACCATTTTAACACTAACCCAAGGGAATATGTCTTTGTCTACATGCTTGTCCTCATATAACGATGATGCTGATATTAATTCTGTATCTTCAAGCTTTAAGGAGTTGTAGGAGTTTCAATAAAATCAGACAGACAGGTAGGCAGACAGACAGACAGGCAGACAGACAGGCAGACAGACAGACAGACAGACAGGCAGACGTCCCATGGTGGCAGGACATAAAAAACGCATGTATGAAACAGACACGACAGTTTTCAGTTCTAATATACTGACTGCAGCACCTAGCACATAGATGCAGCAGTGATGCATGATGGGATACCGCCGCGATGACCACCACCATGTTATTTGAAGCTACGGGTGACGGATCATTAGAAATTTGGATTTTAAGGCAAATTAAAATCCTCACAAATGTGTCTCCCCCTGCAGCAGTAAGTCATGTTGACGGAGGTGTTGATTTTATGACCCTCCCTCATGACTCCCCCCTCTCCCCCTCTGCCTCACGTCTCTTTCTCCTCTTTCTCCCTCTCCTTGCCTCCCCTCTTCTCTCCACTTCTCCTCTTCCCATATCTCCAGTGAAATCACCCACAGGCACTTTGCTCTCTGCAGCCTATTCTTAGCCGAAGCTGCGGCCGCTCCGGTAATATTTTTAAAGATTATTATAGTATTCACTAACCCTTTTTTCCCCTTCGGCGCCCGTCCAGAGTTTCTTTTTCTCCCTCCTTTCCCCTCTTCCCTCCCTCCCCTCCCAACTCTCTCCTTCTCTTTCCTCCCCTTCTACCTTTCTCTCGACAGCGATCTTCGGTTGTAAAATAATAGAGCATCAGCCAGCAATAATTTGCAGTCCAAACAGAGCCGACGCTGGCTGACGTTTATTGAAACCTCATCCCCCCGCGAGCCGGTTTCCCTTTCCCCCCCACTCCGAGGCTCTGTGTTTGTGCAGACAGGCCCGAGTCCTGGCCACTGCTTTTAATAATGAGGCCTATGGCCGGCCTTGGCTTCGGCTGTGGCTGGGCTGGGGGGGGGGGGGGCTGCTGCTTTCATTGGCTCTCAGTAATCCTGAGTAGCAGTCAGGAAAGGCAGAGACGCTGTGAGACAGACAGTCAGGTGGACTGACCTGCAGACAGACAGACAGGTAAAAGTAACAAGGCCCAAGGTTGGACCTGGCTGGACCTGGATGGACCTGGATGGACATGGATGGACCTGGTAGGGCCTGGCTGGACCTGGTTGGACCTGGTAGGACCTGGCTGGACCTGGTAGGACGTGGCTGGACCTGGATGGACCTAGCTGGACCTGGTTGGACCTGGTAGGACATGGCTGGACCTGGATGGACCTAGCTGGACCTGGCTGGACCTGGCTGGACCTGGTTGGACCTGGTTGGACCTGGTTGGACGTGGCTGGACCTGGATGGACCTAGCTGGGACCTGGTAGTACCTGGTTGGACCTGGCTGGACCTGGTTGGACCTGGTAGGACCTGGCTGGACCTGGTTGGACCTGGTAGGACATGGCTGGACCTGGATGGACCTAGCTGGGACCTGGTAGGACCTGGTTGGACCTGGCTGGACCTGGTAGGACCTGGCTGGGACCTGGCTGGATCTGGCTGAACCTGGCTGGACCTAGTAGGACCTGGTAGGACCTGGCTGGACCTGGATGGACCTGGCTGGGGGTTGGGGGGGGCGGTCTTGGCTTCAGCTGGTTTACAAGGTATTGATGAGCAGCAGTTACATGGAGGATTCCCTCGGTTAACCTGGTTAGTCAGGTAACCTGGTTAAGCTCCGACTCTCTTCCTCCTACTGGCTGCTACCTACCAGGTGATGACGCTAACTTCATACGCTAGCATCTTAGCTTGGGGAGGAGCTACACTGCACGAGAAGAGCTGAGATTAGACAAGCAAGGAGCCCAATCGGCATCACCGGTCAGCGTCACCAAGTCACTTGATTTGTCGCTAGTCACTTTGGAGGAGTAAAGTCTGACGGGTCGCTAAGTCTTGCAACAGTGAACCTGGGCTAGCAGCCTCGCTACGGTCCACATTCAACAGGTGACAGGTGACGCCACAGGTCGACAGGAGGATTCAGCTCATCGGTTTATTTGTGGCAACAGCGAGACGAAGGTACTGAAGGTTGGAGTTAAGAGCTGATCCTGGACCAGGCCTCAACTGGAGCTGGTAGCAAGACACTGAGCATGTAGGTTTAACCAGCGAGACGGGCAGAGGAAGAGGAAGCCTGCAGCTTCACTGAAGACCTCTCAATGATCTGATGTTTCATCTGCACTGCATCTATACTGCACGTTACAAACTCAGAGTCCTTCTTGCTGATTTCTGATGATGAGAAAGCAAAAAAAAGTTTATTTTTTCCCAAATAATTCCTCTTGGGATGGAACGAGGGAGCAGGAAGGACGAGTGGCTGAACCTCAGCGTCAGGAACATGTAAGAAAGGTGGAGAGAAACATGAGACGTGAGGAGCATGGTGTACCTGAAGTAGATAGATAGATAGATGGATAGAGAGATAGATAGATAGATGGATAGATTGATAGATTGATAGATAGATGTATACTGTATTGATCCACACTCTGAGATACTTAAGGGAGAGCTGGAGAGACGCTAAACTGTGAGACAGGTGGTTTAAGAGAGAGAGAGAGACAGGTTGGGCAGACAGACAGGTGGTTTAAGAGAGAGAGAGAGACAGGTTGGGCAGACAGACAGGTGGGTGGAGGTGAAATGAAACACTAATTTGACGGCTGACTTACTGGAACTGCTGTGGATTCCTCTGGTCAGCGGTCCACTAAGACAAACTCATCATCAGTGTGTATGGCGTGAGGTCTGACCGCACGGCCGCCCGCGACAAGGCCTGAAAACCAGCGAGCCTCGGGTTCCTGTTTCCACCGGCATCAGCGCCGCGAGCGCCGGCCGTGCCAGAACCCTCTCAAAACATCGAACACCAATAACAGAAGTGAAGCAATTACATACGTTTCCACGCCGCGACTCGGGGCTCGCTCGCCGTCGTTGCAGTTGCGTGTTGTAAAGTGCCGTTTTTAATTGAATCACGTTCTGGCCGCAGACGGGAGAAGAACCCATATACGCTTCAGCCGGAGCAGCATAGAGGCGGGCTTGTGTTTCCTCCTGCAGACCGATGTGGCCAAAAACAATCTCCAGGAGCAGCTGAATGTTTTCATTGTGTTTCTTCTGCTGAGTTGGGCGCAGGACTGGGTTTCTGCACACACACACACACACACACACACACACACACACACACACACACACACACAGTCACAAAAACATGCATACTCGGTCTGAAATTTCCAAGCGCCAAATGCTGGTAAAATGTGTCTTTGGTGGATAAATCGATAAATCAATAAATTGTTTTTGAGATAAAAACACTTGAATTATGATTATTTACAGCATCGGTCCCTGCTGGCCACCGTACTCTCTCTCTGACTGACAGCCAATCAAATCAAGGCAAAACAACGGCTCCGTCTCAACCGGGCCCCTGATTGGCTGCCTGTTGCATCTAAGCTTCTGTTCTCCACTGATGTTAACCAGCCTTAACTAGACTAACTAGACTAACTAGTATTAGTTCAAACTCACGACGAGGAAAAAGAAAATAAATACATCAGGAAGTTTTAAAATTTTAAATTAAAACTTGAAATCTACTGTTTCACACAGAACCTGATTCTACACCAGATGTTCCTGAAACAAGCATGTTTATTCTTTTGGACAGGAAGTTACTCTTGGCGGGAAAATTGCAAAAAAACAGCTGAACGTTTCAGAAAGTTTCAGATGCAACGACCTAAGATTGAACGTACGTAGGCTCTCCTTGAGCAACGCATCAAAAACATCGTAGTATCGTAACCCAGACGACACCGTGGCTTTCTCCCGGTGAGACGTCAAACACCGTGCACAGTTATGATCATGAACATCACGTTGTATTAAATCAATGGAAGTGATCCGTTCCAATAATCTCCTCCTCAAAATACAAAACAGATTATCTGTTGCTAAAAGCCGACCTCCCCCTCACACTCCTCCTCATCCCTACAGAAACACCTGTGACTGGGAACCTCCTGTCCGCTGTACTCAACGTCTATCAGAGCAGACGGCCGCCACTCCGCCGCTCGCCCCGTTCCCCCCTGACCCCTCGCTGTCCTTCCTCCGCCGAGCGACGAGGAAATCAGAGCGGACGCTTCGTTAACGAGCAGAGATTAAAAGCTCGAGTGGTGTGATTGCAAAGCTCCCAGAAATCATCTTTGGAAGCGTTTTTGAGGTGGCCTGTGTGTGTGTGTGTGTGTGTGCGTGCATGCATTTGTGTGTGTGTGTGTGTGTGTGTGAGTTTTACAAGGAGGAGCGTGAGCAATCTCCAGGGGCATCATGGGGCCACACGTCTCACGTCACATAATACAGACCTTGTAATCCCCTCCTGTCCCTGAGATGAGAGGGAGGATGGAGGGAGGAAAGGGGGAGGGAGGGAGGGAGGAGAAAGTCAGAGTTTTGAGGGGTAAAGAGAGAGAGGGAGCACAAAGGGAGCAACAGAGAAGAACGGTCGTACCGTAAATATGAGCTGTGGCACAAAGGAGGCAGAAAGAATCTCATTGGTTGAGATAAATCACAGTGGGCGGAGCTAAAGTAACGTTAGATTGAAGCCCAGTGAAAAAGAGCTAGCTGATATTATGAAGTTATCTAGGTTAGCTAGTTAGCCTAGCTGACCTTCCAAGGTCATGGAGTCTTCTTTGCCACTGGAGTTTGCAGGTTAACTGTTGAGGTTTAACTACCGTTGAGCCTCTGAAACTATATATATATATTTATATATTTGTATGTTTAAAACTCCAACCTCACTTCACTCATTTAGCGTAAATATGAAAAACGTTCACATCAGCCTCCCAATTACAAGCAGGACATGTGGGAACATTTTGTTGGCATTTCTTGGCATCACAAATTGTAAAAGTGCGTCAACAGGCGGTGAACATGGCAGCAGATCCACCGCCGTTGGCAGCCCGGGGTCGTAAAAGGTAATCATCGGTAATATTCACACTAAAACAATCAACTTTATTTACAGAAAGCGAGAATAAAATATCTGCTGTGATTCTTTTATGGTTGATTTTAATGAAAGATGTTATTAACAGCACAGCAGCGGTCTGAGGTAAACATGAGAAAGCTTCCAAGTTGGAGAAACAAGTCCATTCTTCCGCTTCCTCTGATGGGACTTGAACGCACCACCCGACACAGAGGTGTAACAACAGAGGAAGAGGGTTTAGAGGAGAGTGATATGAAGGGAGCGAGTGGTAAGAGAGAGAGGTAGAGCGAGGGTAAGGAGGCATTTAGAGAGAGGGGGAGGTAAAACAAGAGGACTAGAGCAAGTTGTGGTTTGGAGAGAGAGAGGGGGGGAGGTAGAGCGAGAGGTGGGAGGGCTGAGAGAGAGAGAGAGAGAGAGAGAGATGGATGAACCCAATTATCCCCCTATTTTCCTCCACGGCGCTGACCCTCCGTCAAAGCAGAGAGTAGAAAAATAGAAGGAAAATAATAGAAATGTGTGGAATGATGGAGCGAGATAATTAAAAAGGCCTGCAGTCCTCCGCCCGGCGATCGCGGCGTAATTAACCTATTACGGCTCGCCCCGGTTTTTTTCTCCTTGTAATGATTACAATAAGTGTGAGGGTGAAGGCTTTGGCAGGGGAGCGTTTACATGCACACTCCATTTAGTTCACTCAGACATGTCATGGCGATCATTAATCATGGGCTGTTTTTTAACGTCTAAATGGTTCGCTCCCCCGGCCGAGACGCCGGCTTGTTAGCAGAATGTAATAAAAAATGACCTGCTGTTTCATGGTAACTTCAACATGGAGCAGCGGCAATTTAGCACGGCGGCGCAGGAGCGTCGGGTTGTGGCATCAGCAGGGGACAGAAACTTAGTGTGTGTGTGTGTGTGTGTAACCGGCCCACCAACTAGATGCATCTCTAAACCAGCTGTTGACTCGCCAAGTGCAAGTGCACAGATGTCGTTTTTGCAGCAGTTCCACCGTTTTACTGCACACTGTTTGCTGAAAGTTGAAGCTGGATTTTTTTCAAGCTTGCAAAAAAACCCAAAAAACAGCTTTGCTCTGTTTTCATGGAAGGAACGCTCCGGTCACCGGCTGGTTGAGAGACATCAGTTATTGATTTGTTTTTTACCGTGTGACATTCGATAAGGAATCAGCTGCAGGATGTGTGTGCACTTTTCCCCAGGAAATGTTCTAGAAACTTCAGCACATTTGGTAAAATGCTTTTCTGAAACATATCCTTGTGAGTGGTTCTCAAAGCGAGGCCTGAGGACCCCCGGGGGTTCTTTCGGGGGTCCTGGGAGGGTCTCAGCAGTCAAAGAATAGTGCGATTCTGCAATTACTTTCGTTACTAGTTAACATAGTGAGACAGAACATCGAGAGCAGCGGGATTTTTATCGCAATTTCCACTCCTGCCGCTCCGCTAAGTCTATCTGGATACAGCAGACTTCTGGCTGAGAGCATTCCTACGATACATTACCGCTTGTGTTGATGCCTCCAGTCACATGTGCCACATGACCCAGTTACCAACAAGCCCATCAGTTGTTGACATGGAAGATGTATTTTCTCCTCCTTCTACTCTCAGCTGGACGTAACCAGAGGATGAGAGTGCGATCATGGGAAAGGCTCGTGTGGAATGCAGCTAACGCGACGGTGCTGCTGCAGGTCCTTTCCTGCCTCTTTGATGCCGGACATGGTTCTTTCATTACGGCGGAGGAGGATCACCTCCGAGGAAGCTCCGCTGAGGTTCACCGCAGGAACATCTGTCTTGTTTGTCTGGTTTGGATGGAGATAGAGGGAAGTGTGGTGCGGTGCCTGCCAGACGTAGAAGTTACATCAAATTATTATGCTCTTACGTCCCTCAACAAACTTTCCTTTCCGTGTAACTTCCCAACGCCGCGCTGTACTTAACGCAGGGACGAATCTCAGGTTTTATACGAACTGAAGGACTCGTTTGAGGAACAAACAAAGTCTTGCAATGGTTGCAAATGATCTAAAACATCACGTGACTAGCTGTGTTGTCTTGTGCAAAATGCATCCCCGCTTCATTTCCGTCTCCATGGTAACGTCTCCTGGTCATCTCTGTCAGAACGAATGCTTTGGAAGATGTCTGCACCTTTACCATCAAACGGGCTCTGCATCCTCACGTTCCCTCGCCCGTCTTTTATCGCACTTCTGGTTTCCCTGGGTTGCAGTCTTCATGCCTGCACTGGTCCGGAGTGCAAATAAACAAACATGTGGCTGCAACGTGTTTCACTGTTTTGGTATTTTTGGCAAGTTCGGCTTTGTTGTTACGAGTACCGCAGACAGGATGCAGCAGTAGTAGTCAGTGAGCAACTGTGCACCTCCAAAAACCGAAATACCTTGAAAGGCCGATAACGCAGTGAGACATCAGACGTAAAAGCCTTCTTCTTCTTCTGCGGATTCCTAAGTCGTCTCCTCACTATTGTCTTTTGCCGTGAGATCATTCGTCACTGCCTCCTGCACAGTTTGGGTTTTGTATTTTCTCACCATAACGTTATTTTTCTTCTCCCGATGAGCTGCAACGCTGCACCTGCAACCCGACACCGGCCCTTCACTCTCCATCAGCCCTCAGTCAATAGGGGAGCCGGGACGAACGTGGACGCTCTTCAGGCTTTATGTGAAGGGACTACATGTTAAACAGCCCGCTGACACGTACCAGCACAGGATGATTTATTCCTGCCATTATAAACCTTCGCCGATCTTCTCCCCCACCTCCACGTCGGCGAGGTATGTTATCTTTTCCGCCGTGAATTTATTTTCTTTCGTTTTCCCTCCTTTCCCTTTTGTCACGGCGGCCAATTGTTTTTGGATTAAACGATTAAAACTACAGGAGGGGAGAAACGGGAAAAGGAGGGCGACTGAAAATATTATTTGAGTCCTCAATCTGAAACTGGAACAGATGAAGCGACTTACATGGACGGTGGTGGGTTTGGAGAGCTGAGGTGAAGAGCAGATAAATATTTGCGGGTTCGGTTAAAGAGGAGAGGAGATAAGAGAGGAGAGAAGAGGAGGAGAAGGGAATGGGACTCTGGGGAGACGCCAGAGGAAGGTCGCCGGCGGCCTGCTGAGTGTTGTTTCTGGCCAACGGGAACGAAACGTCACTCGGGGGAAGAAGATCCTTTTGTGAGGAAGAGCCACGGAGAGAAGACTAAACCAGACTAGATAGTCTTTTAACGGGTTTCACAGATCTTGGCAAGCCCGTTTCAAAATAAAGCCGCTGAGGGGAACCATCAAGCCAAACGCAGATCTTCGTGTCAAATTGATTTACAAGATGGAACGTAGTTTGATTTGTAGTGATCTCCCTTTTGGATCGCCGTGAGGCTTTCAAACGTCGATTAATCTGGTGGGACAAACAGAGAGATGCTGCCGGCGTTCACGTCACGAGGCAATCAGGCGAACAGACTCCCAACTGCATGATGGGACAGACGCCCATCTTGACCTGGTTTTGACTCCCTCTGGACCTAGACTTGACTTGGTTTTGACTCCCTCTGGACCCAGACTTGATTTGGTTTTGACTCCCTTTGGACCTGGTCTTGACTTGGTCTTGATTCCCTCTGGACCTAGACTTGACTTGGTTTTGACTCCCTCTGGACCTAGACTTGACTTGGTTTTGACTCCCTTTGGACCTGGTCTTGACTCCCTCTGGACCTAGACTTGACTTGGTCTTGACTCCCTGTAGTGTTTTAAACTCCTTCTTAACACTAATAATCATACTCCGCTCGGACAGTCATCATCATGCTTTTATTCCCATTTCGCGCTCCACTAGTTCCGTACTACTGACGTCATTACGCATACACAACGTGTGTTGCCAGACACTACACTCCCTTTGGACCTGGTCTTGACTTGATCTTGACTCCCTCTGGACCTAGAGTTAACTTGGTCTTGACTCCCTCTGGACCTGGTCTTGACTTGGTCTTGACTCCCTCTGGACCTAGAGTTAACTTGGTCTTGACTCCCTCTGGACCTGGTCTTGACTTGGTCTTGACTCCCTTTCAAACATTGATTTATCTGGTGGGACATTTTGTTACACAGACAGAGATGCTCGCTGCCGGCGTTCACGTCACGATGCAATCAGGCGAACGGACTCCCAACTGCATGATGGGACAGACGCCTCTCACAGTAAAGGACTTTCCTCAATAAAAGCTGCTGTGTGTGTTAGTGTGTGTGTGTGTGTGTGTGTTGGACAGCTCGTCCTGCAGAGCCCATGTCGTTGTGGTTATTGAGGGAGACAACTACCCCGGGACAACAGTCACATGCGATTGCGCTGATCAAGCCTGGCCTCAAGTGCTGCTGTCGCCATTAGCCGGACAGCTGTGATTAATGCCCGCGAACCTGCGACCTCAACCCCTGAGGCGTTTGCTTCATGACCTCCTGGCTGCTACCCGGTTCCTTCATCGTTCACTCCTGCATTCTTTTGGTTTGAATTCTGTTCGCTTTTCTTCCTCCGTAGTGTTCTTCCTTGTAGAAATGCTGTGAAATAAGTCAAAGCATCGGACATCAACCAAGGTGGCAAAACTCTGGGGGAGGTTGTCTAGTCCACCAGCCACTTGGGCAGGTAACCAGCCTCCTTTACAGCAGTGGTTGTCCACCATGTGACCCTAACAGTCTGCAGGTTTTCAGACTCTTGGGCCACATGGTGGTTTCTACCACTTCAGGGGTCCAATTCTGTTCTGAAACATCGTTTTAGCCAATATCTGTTAAAGTGGTGTCTGGATTTGGGGGTTTACTGGCCACCGTGCCCAGTAGACAAAAATATTAGTCCTCTTACCAGGAGCCAACTCTGCTGCAGAGGCCAGCAGATGTTGGCAGTCGTCCTCAATTGTCTTTCTTTTCATTGTTTGTGTTTTCTTCCCATTTTCAGTTTTTTCATTTTCAGACGGACCGAGGTGAAGGGCTTCACAAATAAATGTGATTTCATTTGATTTTTTTGTTAGATTTTGAATTTCTTCATCTTTTTTTAAATCTGTGCACTTTTATTTGATGTGAATCACATTGCATTGCATGTTAATGTACGTAATGTGCAGTATAAATAAAGTTTGATTTGATTGTATAACCCAAAACCATCCACCTACACCCCACCCCCCCTCACAGGGACATTTTCCTTGACTGAGGTGGGATTCTTTCGATGTCGTGTGTACCCCCGAACCAAGATGTTTATTTTCCCCCGAGTCAGCTTGCTTGGGAAAATATTTTTCCCCCATCTCCAAAATGGTATCTGCATTGCCTCGGATGGGAGGGGGGGGGGGGAGGGGGGGCTGCAGAGTAAACATCAACAACCAGAGCTGGAGGCATGGCTGTTTGGCTTAGGGAGCCATTTTGGGGGTTGAGACTGAAGGGGGACCTGTAGCAGCCCTGCAGAGTGACGGCCCCCCCACCCCCCCCAAGAGTGACGGGCCCCCCCCACCCCCCCGAGCCCCCAGGGACCCAGTCACTTGTCCGTTAGGCTAAGTGAAGGTGAAGCACGTCACCGGCAGTTCCGTTCAAACACAGCCTTGTTTGGGGAGTCGCTAGGGCCCCCTGGTTCACAAGTTCATTAGCCTGTAGAGGGCTGCTGGGTATCCAACACTCTTCTGACGTCTTGGACCTGTTTGGGTCTCGTGTCTATTCTGACTCGGACTTGTCTCGGTCTCGGACACTATAGGATGTTGACTGGACTTTTTCTTGCCTATGTAAAATTTTCAATCCTAAGTTTTTCTCACCTTGTTTTTTGCCTCTGCAGCACCTGAAGGGATTCCTCCTGGTATCGTATTAAGGGTCCAGGAAGCTGACTCCTATTTATTGATTAGCTGGAGGTTGAAGGGTCTTGACTTGGTCTTGACTCCCTCTGGACCTAGACTTGACTTGGTTTGACTCCCTTTAGACCTGGTCTTGACTTGGTCTTGACTCCCTCTGGACCTAGACTTGACTTGGTTTTGATTCCCTTTGCACCTGGTCTTGACTCCCTCTGGACCTAGACTTGTCTTGGTTTTGACTCCCTTTGGACCTGGTCTTGTCTTGGTTTTGACTCCCTCTGGACCTAGAGTTGACTTGGTCTTGACTCCCTCTGGACCTGGTCTTGACTTGGTTTTGACTCCCTCTGGACCTGGTCTTGTAATTGCCTTGGACTTGACTAAGATGTTCTTGACTACATCCTTGACTCAGCCTTCTCTTAAATGAGAATGTTCACCCTTGACCTTCACCCAACACTTCACTCAACATGTCTTCCAGTTATGTGTTTTGGTGTTTAATGTTGACGGTGAACGAGGTGGACCGGTGCCGACCCGGTGGTGTACAAGAACTTCTCCATCAGGGTTGAACCTTGTAGACATTATATCATCCACTTATGATCAACGGGCTCATATTCCTAGAAATGAACGTCTGTAAGCGATAACGCCTCGTCATGTTTCAGTCAGGGAGAGAGAGAGAGAGAGAGAGAGAGGGAGGGAGGGAGAGTAAGACGAAATAAAAATATCGCTGCATCATTAATTTTGGTCTCCAGCCTCTCTGTTGCCCTCACGCTATGCCATCCCAAGGGCACACACACACACACACACACATACACACACACACACACCATCCCAAGGGCACCGGGAGACTGGCACAGTGCCCAGTAAGACCCTCAAAAGTCTCTTTATAGTACTGTTTGGCATCCTAGACCAAGATCAACAGTCCTGCTTTTCACCATGTAGTGGACAACACACACACACACACACACTCACACATACACACACACACACACACACACACACACACACACACCGAGCGTAATACGGGAGTCAGTCGGGAGCCAGACTTGAATAGGTGCTTTTCTGAGGGAAACGTAATATCAAAACGTTTGCGTGCAATAAAAGTTGTGCTAGTTTGTTTCACTTCCAAGGATATTATTGTTTTTCCGTGGATGTTGATGTGATCCGGCTTGAGGCAGGAGGACTGGAATAACACGCTTTAATGGATGTGTTTCAGGGCTACCGAGGTCCTTGGCTGGCATCTGGACTCATAGAATAATAATAACAATAATAGTAATAATTGCTGTATTTTGAAAAACGCATTCGACTACATGAATGAATCTAACAGGTATCAATGTATTCCAGAAGGTGTTTCATAGACGATGGGTACTTGACATAACTGTGGAGTAAGTAATGGTACAAAACGTCCTGAAGGATTCATTAAAAACACATTTCTATCTTTTAATGCTGAACAGAAACCAGACAGTTATATTTCTATTTATTCATGTACCTACAAGCATTTTAATGTGGTAAATACTCTTGAATTCTACCTTATGAAATAATAAAAAAGATTTTATTCACCTGAAAGAAATAACTTAAACAAAATGAAACAGCTCATGGTATCTATAAGGGATAGTAACACATTATAACAACACATTTAATAATAACACACTTAATAATAACACATTTAATAATAACACATTTAATAACAACACATTTAATAACAACACATTTAATAATAACACATTTAATAATGACACATTTAATAACACACTTGGACTGAATCTCTATTTTTAGAGAAACTGTTCTGACTTCCAGGCTAATCGTACTTTCTTCCTTTTGTTTGTTCTAAATAGATATGAAATGTTCCTTCAACGTCCTTTCATGGTTTCAGTGACCTCATCTCTTTCCTTTCATCCTTTTCCTCTTGTTCTGTTTTGTATCAGCGTTCTCTCCTGCACCCGGCTTCATGTCCGTCATCAGTCCATATCTCAAACACTCTGATGTTAGGGTTAGGGTTAGGGTTAG
Source organism: Hoplostethus mediterraneus (assembly GCA_034670385.1). NCBI lineage: Eukaryota > Metazoa > Chordata > Actinopteri > Trachichthyiformes > Trachichthyidae > Hoplostethus > Hoplostethus mediterraneus. Next base: position 719,823 of record JAXDDW010000130.1, on the reverse strand, counting down.
GGTTAGCCTGCTAGCCTGCTAAACAAAACCACGCTTATTAATAACTTGAATAGTAAGCCTCTTCATCCCATCGAGCTCTGAGAGGCAAGCGGGGTACGCTCCGGTGGTCGAGGACAGATGGTGGACCGGGTTAGCAAAACACGACGCACGACACGCGACATTTAAAGGCCTTCGCACAAATGGGACGTGGATGTGAGGCGCGATGACGCCATCTCACAGCGGGAGATGTTAATGCTATCAGCAGAGATCTTAGAAACCTGGGAAGTGTGTGTGTGTGTGTGTGTGTGTGTGTGTTAGGTGCATGTTTGCTGGTTTACAAGGACGCTTTATGTGCAGGGATGCAGTCGAAGCCTGAACTCAGTTTACCCGTATTAGTATTTGTGCAGTTTACTCAACATTTTGGGCTAAATTCCCAGTCTGCATCATAGAAAGTCCATAATACCATGAAGTGTTTAGTAGGGAAAAATAACGATTTTCTGAAAATATAATACACTTTTGAGGTTGTTTGCTGTGTGCCTGCGTGCACTTAGACTCAAGTGTTTGCATACACCCACCTGAGAGTGTATGAGAGTGTGTGTGTGTGAGAGAGAGAGAGAGAGAGAGAGAGAGAGAGAGAGAGAGGCAGATAGAGGATCTGTTCAGCAGCAGCTCTGTGGATTCAGCCTCTCAGAGTCGCTGTATGATGACCAGCCAACATCAACCCATTACATCTCCCTGAATAGTGGCTCAGGGTTCACAAGGAGGGCTGCAGCAATCAGGAAAACACTGTGTGTGTGTGTGCGTGTGTGTCACTGGAAGGAATGGCGAGGTTTGTTCCAAAGTGAGACGTCCTCCAATAGAAAAAAAGCGCCACTTCCTCTGACTAAATGATCGCCTCCTCGCTCACGGCGACGACAGAATGAACCATCACTTTATTGGATGTGACCTCGGGGAGAATACAGCACCATCAGTAACTTATGATCCCCCGAAAGATCGAGCTGCATCGCTATATAAAGCCTTTGCAGTTGCATCACAAATCTCCTAGCAACCCCCGTTTGGCGCCGTCATGGAGGACATCAGGAAGCGATTTGTTTTGTGGGATGAAACCCGTCAGAAGTCCTCTGTGATGGAGACGGTGCTTCAGCTCCGTCTTGGGAACGCCAGGAAATCCGGTATGATATCATAGACTTGGAGCTTGTGTGTGTGTGTGTGTGTGTGTGTGTGTGTGCGTGTTACAGTAGCTCCGCCCGAGGTGTATCGCAGCCCTGTTTGGTCTGTTGTCATGGCGACGAGGAGACAGGAAGGAGGGATGCAGGAGCCAGAGAGGTGAGCTGTAGCAGGTGATCCTCTCTTCCTGTCTCTATTTCCCTCCCTCCACGTCACGCTGATGGATGACCGTTACCGTGTGTGTGTGTGTGTGTGTGTGTGTGTGTGAGTGAGACAGGCTGATAGGGGTTTTTGAAAGCCAAGACAAACATTTTTAGACTGAAGCTGCTCATAGCCGATATTCAATTCAATATCATAAAATTTGACCATTTTCATGTCAAGCAATTACAATTATTCAACGTTTCCAACAGAATTTAATTCTTGGCAGCGAAGAAAAAACCTCTGAAACACACTGAGACCTTCATGGACACTAAAACTCTCCGTTAAAACTCTATTATGCTTTTCACACTACACTTAACCCTGGGCTAATGTCTTACTTAACCCTGGGTTAAGGACACATTTAACCCCGGGCTAAGCAGCGTTTCACACTTGCATTTTTGAAAGTGGGTTAACACCGCTTTTAACCCTGGGTTAACAAACCCTGCTACGAAGCAGGGTTAGCACCGCTTTTGTGGTGCTATCCCCGAAATGCAGTGCTAAGAACAATAGTGTGAAATGTTGTGGGGTTAGAATGTAACAGGGGTTAGAATGTAATGGGTTAGAATGTAACAGGGGTTAGAATGTAACGGGTTAGAATGTAACAGGGGTTAGAATGTAACAGGGGTTAGAATGTAACAGGGGTTAGAATGTAATGGGTTAGAATGTAACAGGGGTTAGAATGTAACAGGTTAGAATGTAACAGGGGTTAGAATGTAACAGGGTTAGAATGTAACAGCAAGTTAAACATTAGCATTAAACGTTAACCCGGGTCTACAAGCTTACAGTGTGAAATCCTGAACACTGAATACCCAGGGTCAATTGTTAGCCCAGGGTTAAAGAGAACTAGTGTGAAACATGAGATAAATTAACCCAGGGCTATTATAACCCAGGGTTAAAGTTAACCTAAGTGTGAAAAGCCTATTTATGTGGGTTAGCAGCCGAACCACACTCACTAGGACCTCACAGTATTTTTTAATCACTTTCTTTGTGTTTGGTGAGACTGAAGGACTGAAGGCCTCATGTTTTACTCCTTTACTAGTTTCTCATTTTTAAACTGTTAGCTGTATCAACTGTATCAGGGTGGGAGGTGTACTTTCAAGTACAAGTACAATCAAGTACTTTGAGATGGAGAAAAAACATGAATGGATAAAATGTACAAAGAAAATAAAAACTACCTCCTTCATATCAGAGGTGCACGACACTGACTGACCGATATAGCTGCCTAGTGTGTGTGTGTGTGTGTGTGTGTGTGTGTGTATGTGTGTGTATTGACAGTGACATGTTTCAGAGCTGCAGGTCAAACCGATCACTCTCACCTGCTCACCCTCCACTCCGCTATATCTTGTCATGGCCTGGAAATCGCTCTGGTTTGTCTCAAATTCCCCTTTTCCACTGATCCTTCCAATTACCGAGCGCCGGTGCACGTCTGCTGCGCACGGCGGGCCGGACCGCGCCGTGCACAGCAGACGTGCACAGCAGACGTGCACAGCAGACGTGCACAGCAGACGTGCACCTCACGCTCTAACTATGTTTTTACAGGAGCCAGAGGCAGACGTTGAGGTATTTGGGTTATTCTTCTGGTCGGGAGGCTGCTGCTGCAGCGCAAACCGAAAATCCCACAGAATTGAACGTTAATCGAGCGTCCAATTGAGACTGGTGTGTGTGTGAGTGTGTGTGTGTGTGTGTGTGTGAGAGTGTGTGTGTGAGGGCCACGACCCTCCACTCTTAATGCCAATGTACCATGAAGTCATACTTACCAAGGAGAGAGAGAGAAACGTCCACACACACTGTGCAACACACATTTCCATCACATGAAAACAAAAGACACATGGAGCCTCTTTGTCATCTCACACAGGATTTATTGGGAAATTCGAGGCATAAAAAAAAAAAAAAAAACACTAAGTAAATCCAATAATGGGTTTTAAAAAAAAAAAAGAAAAAGCCAGCTTGCGGTGTACCAAGCGGCAATTGAAGTACTCAGGGTCCGGATCGTCTGGAAGCGAGGATCCGGTTTCACCAACACAGCCTCCTTCTCCTGACGCTCCGCGGCCCTCCTCTACCCACAACCTCATTTTCCCTCCATTTCTCAAAGGTGTTTATGGAAGGCCTTCGACCGTTTCGACACAAAAAGAAACAGAGAAATCCCTAAATGTTAAGGGTTTGTCCTAATCAGACGCGAGCAGCCAGAACGCTGAGCTGTTATTCTTGGTGGTTTTTGAGGCGGCCGGGCCCCGTCGTTCCTCTCTGTGTTTATATTTCAGATTTTAAGCAATACATATATAACAAATTATGCACATCACCTTCTCATATTAGACAGAGTCTGGACGCTGGCATGGCGCTGCCGTTGGGTAAAAGGTCTGCCAAGGCCAAAAACCACTGGAAAAAGTGTGTGGGCTGCAGCCGCGGACTCAGTCGGGTCTTTGTGAACGTGTGCGGAGGATTTTTCTAGAACATGCCTCGAAGAATGCAGTCGAATTAAGCAGTTTTAAAAAGAGTGCACCGAGACGACGACACCTTCATCTTCACGTCCCGGTTAAAACACGACGAAGCCGCGGGGGTTACTGAGAGTCGACTTAGCGCTTAGCGACTTAGCTCTTCACGTGGTTCACATTTCCCTTCCTGACTGAAGTGCAGCGGAGCGTTTCTCCACATTTCCCCCAAAGTTTACCAAACTGTGGCCGGCGTCTCTGCTGCTCTCTAAACACGGGAACCGATTAGAAAGCAAGCAGAGCAGATTTCAGCTTTTCGGAAAAGGATAAGAAACCGAACCGGAAAGACAGATCAGGAGACGTCTCCCGGCCTGAACACTTTTGTCGTCATCGCTAATCCAAAGAAAAGCGTTTATTGAAGCTTCGTCTCGAGCGCGTAAACAGCGATTAGCGACACGTCAAATAGACCGCGGCGACGGAGTATCCATCGACGCGCTATTAGTGACTTAACGCCACTGGAAGCGATGAGGTAAAGACTCTCCGTTCTCCCCGCCGCCGCTCGGCCCTGTTTATGTTCAGGTGTAAATTAGGCGTGATGACGAGCTCGCGAGGTGTGCAGTTGGAAGCCAGCGGACAGAAACGCGCTTGTTTATTTGCCCCGTGTGAGTTTGGCCGCGATCGGCAGCAACACACTTAAATTACAGCTTATTACCGATGTGGCGTGAAACTAAAAATCTCCCAATTGAGACGTAATTAAAGAAACTGCAGACCGACGTCAAAGCACCAGAGTTGAATCCACCTCAAAGCAAATGCAGGTCACCATTTGTTTTTCCTCCAGTGTTTTTTCCTCCTGCAGGTAAACGGAGGCGGCGGAACGTTCCACAGACGTCCGGAGGCCTCGTGGTGTTTCCTGACGTTCCTACACCTTCACATGCGAAAAGATGTGGAACAAATGGGGAATCCCAGTAACTGTCAGTAATAGAGACACAGAGTCGGTCTGTCATGCTGAGGATGTCATGCTCAGGTTGTCTGCTGAGAGGGGGGTGGGGGGGGGGGGTGAGGGGGGCGGGGCATGTGGAAGAGTTTTGTGCTCCAATACAATGACTCCCTGTTCACATGGACTAGTGCTACCTGGGTGTGACAGTGATGTGTATGTGATTGTGATGTGAACCTCCTCACCAGGTCCTGTGATAATATTGATCCAGTACAAATCAAACTCTCAGTCATTTCAGCTGCAATTTGTTTGGTACTGGAATATTTTTTCTTCTTCTTCTAGATGCAGAATTTCTCCTCTCACTAGTGGTGGACTCTACCGACGCATACCTCCAGCTCTGCTGTGTTGAACCAGGAAGTGATGAACTGTAACGTGGTCACATGGTCCTCCCACAGCACTGTAGTCCTCATGGTTGGTGAACATGGATGCAGAGTAACGGGAGACTTCTGAAGTGTCTCTGGAGGTCATCTAGGTTTCCTCTCTGGTCCCGTCTCCCCGATGCTGACCGACTTAAAACGTCCTTGAACGTCCTTGAAACTTTGACCAGTGTGGAAAAGTGAAGTCATGGTGTGAAAATCATTCACACAGTATTCCTTGTGTTTTATCGTAACTCTTATTTAAGTGATTCCCCTGAACACAATAACAGCAACAGTAGAATAACATATTTCTCAATCACCAACAAAGTAAAGGTCAAGGGTCAGAGTCACACGTTTTCTGCAATAATAGTTTTCTTCAGTTGTCACAGAAATGTTGCTGAATTGTCATGTGGTAGCATAGAAGTTCTAGAAGTGATGATATAGATTTTGGTTGATGTGATGTCTGAAGGTCCTGCGCCGCCACGAAAGGCGTCAAAATGAGTTTGGGAACACGACTCGAACACGGAGATTGATGGCAAAAGTGCTTTCATTTATGTATTTTACTCTTATTATGGCAGGCCGTTCAGCCGGGGCGGGAAAGCTGGAAAAATCTGCTCAATCACACACGGACGTCCAGTCGGAGAAAAAAAAAAGGAAAGAGGCGAGTTGACGTTTGTGACCAGCAGCAACCGAATGCAGAGAAAACCACAACCAGTTTGTCCGGCAGTTTCATAAAACAAGAGGCACGTCTCCAAGCCTGCAGAATGTCTGCTGATGGAAATGTTAAACTGGGACTGTCAACGTCGATGGAGAACAAGGAGGAAATAAATATTATGATAACTGCCTGATAGGAATGCATGCGAGACCAGTGTGAGGTCTCAAATTGTGATTTGCTTTTTCTTCTTTGACCCGCAATTGTATGGCAGAGAGTAAAGCCGACACACGTCCAGGCCTGCATTTCTGAAAGACCAGTTCTACGTCAATGGCTCGCCTCCCAACCATAATTCCCATGACAACTCGTTTATTCCACTGTTTAGTATTGATCTGCATTTTTGAAGCATTTACCGCCTGGCAACTCTGCTTAGTGTGTAAACTGCTGGGTAAACAAACCCGACCGCAGAGCAGTGTATACTCTTTAATGAGGGCCGGGCTGCGCCGAAGACTTACGGTCTATCCCATAATCTATGTTAACTGTCTGTCAAGCACCATCCCCATCAAAATTAGCTGCAAAGGTCCGTGTATAAACATCACTTGCACAAAGGTTTATAAGCTACTTAAGATATCGTTTCACCGTGAATAGGAAACATAACGACAGATTGCAGTAAAAGAAACAACAGAGCCGAGACCTGGCGCCCCCCCCCCCCCCCCCCCCCCCCCCCCCCCCCTCCTCACTCCACACTGAAACACCTTTTAACTTGCTAATGTAACATTTAACGTTTAAACACCAATAAATCATCAATAAATCATCATCACGTTGTTTCTGAGACACAATTATAAGTACCGTAAACAAACCAGACCATCACTACCAGCCTGTCAGCCTCTACCAGCCTCTACCAGCCTCTACCAGCCTCTACTCCATTTGGAGGGAAATCGGCTGGATTGCTTTACGGCACCAAACAGGAAGAGGGCGCTGTTCTTCCAGCGCTAACGGAGATAAAGATAAAGAGTTTCTGGCAACGGCAGATGGAGGAAGGAGAGAAAGGAAGATGGAGAAATCACGTCCAACATGTTGATCCTCTCCAGGAAAGACTAAGACACAACCTTCTCTTACAAAATAAAGTCATGTGAAAAAATACAAATCACATGTGAACAATATTTTTTTCACATCTGAAACTGTCACATGTGATTTTAGATTACAATGTGTTAAAAAAAAATACCGTTCACACATGAAAACCAACATGTGCTTTGAATTCACCTCCATATTTTCACTCGGGATTTCTTCGTAAGGGATTGACTGAAGAAGCAACGGGAAGCAAGGTTCATGGGAAATGTAGTCTTACAACATAGAGAGGCTACCCGTCGCCTCCACCATGGTCTCATTTGTTTACGGTAAGGCAGCACGATGATAAATTAAGGTTTCAAAATGCTGCACGGAGCGCCGTTAGCTTCCCTGACCGGAGCAGGCATGTTCTCTCTCAGCGACACCAAGCTTCACACAGTCACGTCCATTCACACCCACACAGTCCTCCACTGTTCCCCTGGAGCCGTGGGAGGCTGCAGTGCCTTGCTCAAAGGCTGCCCGGTAACTGCTGAGGGAGGGAGGAGAGCGTTTTTCTGACTTGTTTTCATGAATGTTCCCCAGTTTGGTCCCGGATGGGAAGCGGTTCCCTTCGAGTCAGTAGGACTCCAGGACGCCTCGCATCCAGCTGACCTGCTCGTCTCCTAGCAACCAGAGCGCTGCTAGCTTCAATTACACCGAATACAACAAACGCCCTGCAGTAGTTATCAAAACATGTTAAAGTTAAAGTTTGGACTTTCTCATTGTTGCACTTTGTTCCCTCATCCATTCATTTCCCTTCTGCTAGTCCTGACACCACTCCCCCCTTCTCCCCCCTCCTCCCCCCATCCTCACACCGGCCCACCCCACCCAGCTCAATCCTCCCCACCTAGTTTGGCATCTTGCCTCGCATCTCACTCTCCTCCACCCTTCCTCTCTCTCTCTCTCTCTCTCTCTCTCTCTCTCTCCATCCCTCATTCCTCTACCCACCCCTGCCTCACCCCGCCCTCCCCTCCCCTCCCCACCCTGCCCAGGCTCAGCTGGGCCTGGTGCCCTGTGGTGCCCCTGTGATAAATGAGAGCTTTCACACTCGGGGTTTGTCCTGGCTGCCGGGTCGGGGGGGGGGGGGGGGGGGGGGGGGGCGACGGCTACAGCAGAATTCCTGATGAGGCCTTGCAGAGTTACAGCCACCCGAGACGAGGATGAGGAGAGGGAGGGATGGATGGATGGAGGAGGAGAGGAAGGGAGGGAGGGATGGAGAGACAGAGGGAGGGAAGAAATTGAGAAAGAGGAGAGAGAAAGGAGGTAAGAGAGGGAGATATAGGAACGTAATGGAGGTGAGGGACGGAGAAAGTGAGGGAGGAGAGGGAAAGATGGAGGTAGGAAGAAGTGATGGAGGGAGAAACAGAAGGAGAGGGAAAGGAAGGAGAGAAGAGGAGGAAATGGAGGAGAAACAAGTCGAGGGAAAGAATGGAGGAAATAGAGAGGGAGAGGAAGGGAGGGAGGAAGAAATAGTGGAAGAGGAGAGGGAAGGAGGCAGGCAATGGAGGAAAGATGGAGGGAATGGAGAAGGAAGAGGGGGAGTTAGGGAGGTAAGCAGGAGGAGAGGGAAGGAGGGAGGAACAGATGTGGATCGACTGAAGAAACTATTTCCACAAGGAAAGGATGGAGGAGGAAGAGTAGAAGAAGAAGAGAGGAGAAGAGAGGGTTCGTTTGGATGCTGGAGGGGAAACGGAATGAAAACAGGAGACTAAGGAGGATGGAGAGAGAGAGAGAGAGAGAGAGAGAGAGAGAGGTAGAGAGAGAGGTAGAGCGAGAGCAGGAACCAGCCAATTGAGTTTTATGTCGTCTGGCCGTGTGTCTGGTCCATTTGTGGTTCTGTTCAACATTCCTCAGCCGACCGCTACAGGCCACATGAAGCCCGGCGCTACCGAGTCACAGAAGGGAGCAGGTGTGCATGTGTGTGCATGTGTGTGCATGTGCATGTGTGTGCATGTGCATGTGCACGTGTATACTTTTTGCACACGCTCGCTCACTCGTTCTCCTGCGTCTTCGCTCGGCTCAGCGTGGATTTGTGGGTACTCTCCTGGTTCCCCTCCTCGGCTCTTTTCCCAGCAGCCCTTTCACCGAGCGGCAGATCGTAAGAAGGCCCCGGCGGTCACAGAGGACTGCAGGGAAACCGAGAAGAAAACCGTCCCGTAGGAAGCTCACAGCCATGGGAAACACAGGATAATAACTCTTCCACTCGTCTCAGACAGTGTGTGTGTGTGTGTGTGTGTGTCGTGGCCTCCCAGCCTGTTATTCTTGCCTTCAGATCTAATTGACATCTTCCACCAACCAGTCAGCCCTGGTGCCAGTGTGTACATGTGTGTGTGTGTGTGTGTGTGTGTGCATGTGCGTGTGTTTGTGTGTGTGTGTGTGTGTGTGTCGGCTTGCTCGTGTCACCAGAAGATGCGGTAGTGGTGATCTTTCTAAGCCGCCGTGGGACGGTCCGACCGCTGGCGAAAATAGGAGGCGTAACACAAACACTGAGGTTGTAATCAGGCAGAAGAGATACATACATACATACTGTGTGTGTGTGTGTGTGTGTGTGTGTGTGTGTGTGTGTGTGCGTGCGTGCGTGCGTGCGTGTGTGTGTGTGCGTGCGTGTGTGCACCAATGATGGAAATAGATGGGCGTACATACGGTGTGCATTTTGGTTATGATGGGAAAACATGGGTTTCCACCGCTAGCGGCTTCCTCAAACCGGGTGGAAAATGGGAACGTCTGGGAATTATTTCAATAGAAATGCTCCAGACTCTGGAGTCCGGACTCTGGACTCTGGACTCTGGACTCTGGACTCTGGACTCTGGACTCTGGACTCTGGGCTCTGGGCTCTGGGCTCTGGATTCTGGACTCTGGGCTCCAGACTCCGGCCTCTGGACTCACAACGCTGCCGGTGCAAATGCTTAATAACGTTAATAATATTATATTAATGAGAGGATTTGTCTGGGCGGTGGTTTTAAATGTCGTTTTCAGTAAGAAAATCTGCAGAGAATAACCTGCAACAATACTGCAGTATTATAAACACATTATAACAACAACAAATATATGACAATAATATGACATCATAATAATGATTGTATTAATATAATAATAATAATAATAATTATAATAATAATAATAATAATAAAATTGTTTAATTCATATTATAATAATACAAATAAAATTATTTTATTCATTCATTCATAATAATAATAATAAAATCACAATAACATAATGTTTTTATTAATATAATAATAATAATAATCATAATCATAATCATAATCATAATAATTGATTTCATGTAATGATAATTGTATTAATATGATTTAATAGCTTGATATTAAATGTATTAGTTGAAAACAAAATTAAGAATTAGAATATTGTGATAACTAAAATATGATAGTAAATAAAACTTGATATTTATCGTCAGGTTGTTTCTTCTGTGATTCTGCAGCTTGAATGCTTTTCTCAGTTCCGGTGGTGAGTTCAAGTTCACAATGTCCAAGTTGGAATTCGTCCCTCTCTTCCCTCCCCCATTCATCCACCCGCCCGCCCCGCTGACCCCGGCACTTCCTGTTCCTCTCCTCCTCCTTCACGCCGTCCTACACATTCGACCTTTGACCTCTCGAGGTTCTATGTTGAATTGTGGAGCCGTCATCGCCCACCGGTTCTGGGGAGCCCTCATAAAATACTAGCGGGGAAAGTGGATGAAAGAGGCCTTGTCCTCTCTGGAGATTAATAGAAGTGGACAATGGGACGGGACCTCCCTTCCTTTACCTCCATTCAGCAGTGGGGTCCCGGGTCGCCGTGGACGTGTCGCTGTGTGGAGGTCAGTAGCTGCTACACAACCAGCAGCATAAATCAACAGCTGGGAAGAGCCGGGTGTGTTTCATTCATTCACAAGCAAACAGCCTCTGAATCACTCACACACACACACACACACACACACACACACACACACACACACACACACACGGCCTCCCAAACGTCTCACTGCTGCTGTGATTTCATTTTCTGCATCGGGACATTTGGTATATATTTTTATTAATTAATGTTATTATTATTATTATTATTTTTATAATTTTTATTTCTACTGTTGTTTAAGTTTTTGTTATTTTTTTTCAGTATTTTATTTATGTATTTATTTTTATTTCATCATATTATGCATGTTGTTGTTTTTAAATCTTTCTCCACCATATTTTCTTGTCCAGTTCAGTTTTCTTTGCTTGTTATAAATATTTTGTTATTAATTTCTCTTCGTTTTGCAGTTCTACTTCTACGTGTTCATCCTTGTATTTTATGTGTTCCAATAACTTTGCTTCTGTTTTATCATGCAAATAAACAAAAAAACAACAAGGTAACTGTGTTCTTTTTGTTTTTCTTCTCGATCTTAATCTCTCTAAACTGTTAAAGGAAGATATTTCCCTGAGAGCATCGGAGCGATCTCTTCATGTTGATGATGTGACATCAGTCCTGATGAGTCAGAGGAGAAAGGCATCGCTGCTGTAAACACCAAACCATCTGACTCCCATTACCAAGCACCAAGCTGCTGGTGCAACAACAGCAGCAGCAGCAGCAGCAGCAGCAGCGCTGGCGGCCACGCGGCCCCGATGCGAACGCCGACGACATGGTGAAGTACTTTACCGCCGCTAATTAACACGCAGGCGCTTTGGTTCCTGCCTCCGAAAATATACAAATTAGAAAAACATTTCCACTCTGCGGAGGAGAAACGACTCGCCCGGCGGGAACGAGCTCACAAATCACTCGGAGCACCGAGAGAGCCGAGCGGAGCGGACATGTTTTACCCCAGATCCACACACACACACACACACACACACACACACACACACACACACACACTCTAATATTTAGCTGAATGATGAATTCAAAGGCGTTGTGCACGTCAAACCGTGAACAGCCACTCCTGAGACAACTCAACCAAAAAAACAACAACATGGAGACAAAGCAGACCCCCCCCCCCCCCCCCCCCCCCCTCTACTCCGCCCCGACACATAATTCATCCACGCTGTTATGAGTAACGCTACATAACACTGAGCTCCTGGCCGTGAAAACCCCCCCGCCGCCGATCAGCTTAATGAACAGATGAGTAATTAAGAACACAGCACCCTGGGTAATGGATGAGTCCATTAGGTTTAGGTAACCTCAGAGATCCTGAATGAACAAACTGGGACGGAGGTGATGAACGGCGCGGCCACGCCGGTCCGATTAACAACACAACCACCGTCACAACCCGAGTCCGGGCGCATATGTCAGCGTGCTCCGGCAGCCGCTGCAGAAGCCCCGCCCATCCACGCCACGTCAGATCTGCTCTCCTTAACTGAGCGTGACGCGGCAGAGCCAAAACCTCTTATCTGGGGAAAACCCGGCGGAGCTGTTTCGGAGTGTGTTTTCCGTCTCGGAGTATGACGCTGAGAAAGACGCGAGCCAATCCAACGCGCCTGATGACATAACACAAAGCTCTGGTCTCGAACCGCCGGGTCTTTCCTTACCGCTGACAGCTGAGCGGCTGCACCTGCAGGACAGTTAACACCATAAAAGTCTCAGTCGATATCTGATATACTCAGATGGAGATGAAGCTGTTATCCAGAGGGGCTGGGATTGAGCTTTACAAGGTCAAAGGTCAGATTCACCCTGACAACAGATGTTGCCGTGACCCTGGAAGCATCATGGGTCATACAGAAGTGCTTGGCGGGGAGGAAGGGAAGGTGGGAGGTTTTTTTTTTATTGACATAATTGTGCAACTGCACTTTCATTACAATTTTAAAGGCGCTCTGAGTCTCATTTTATGTTCCTCAAAATGAAGACCACATTTCTTCACCCCCCCCCCCCCCCCCCCCACCCCCTCACCCCCCCTGGCCTTACTCAGATTTGAAGAGGAGGCAGAAGGATGAGAGCCAATAACAGCCGTGATAAAAGCTGATGTGCGTTCAGGTAAAGGCAGACAGTTAAAATAGTGGAAATAAACTGGAAGAACGCTTCAACGTAAAACGCTTCTCGTTCCTTCCAAGTTCAAACTAGCCATACTAGCCTATAGCTAGCTAGGTTAGCTAGTTAGCCTAGCTGACCTTCCAAGTTCAAACTAGCCATACTAGCCTGTAGCTAGCTAGGTTAGCTAGTTAGCTAGCCTGCTGCCCGTCCAACATCATGAACGTCATGGTCATGAAGGAATGAAAAGTCATTGCCAATCATATTTTGACCAGTTTCTTTTTTGCCAGTTAGCGAACTTGCCCTCTCTGGCTCCGCCCACTGATGCTTAACTCAACCAATCAGATTATTTCTGCCTCCAGAGCAGCTCTGCCTCTGATAAATGTTTGTAGAAGTAAAACTGCAATCTGCCATCCCGTCTGGCTGCAGTTACATCGGCCAGTAAAACGCTTCTCGTTCCGTAAAAGCGAATCAACCAGATCTGTAAATGGAGACGTTTTGCGAACCCGCGTGAACTCGTCTCCTCCGTCCCCGCAAGTGAAAACCACTCAAAAAAAGCGGCGCAACAACAACATCCCGAGATGATGTGGCCTGGTAAACAGCCACGGGGATCCGGCGGCGGTGTGCTCCTGCATTCATTCCCCCCGTGGAGAGGAGTTGCATCTCATCACAACCATCTGCCAGGTCTGCTGCTGGTTTGTCTGCTGAGATGGGAGAGGTGATAAGCGTGAAGACGTCTGCCGGTGTCGCTTTCATCTCCGCTGCCTCGCCATGCAGCGCTCCCCTGGCTGGGTACCAGGTATGATGCAGAGGCTGCGGGTGGGAGGCTTAATAAAATCCTTTTGTTTACCTTACGTCAGTGTGTGTGTGTGTGTGTGTGTGTGTGTGTGTGTGCATATATGCATATATTTGCTTGTTTACAATTTGTGTACAGATGTAGACGTTGTAGGAAGCTTCACTTTTCACTGCATGTTTACTGAACTACTGCTGCACTTTGTTTCTCCAAGAAATTGTGAGGTAGGTTTCAGGATTTATGGGACTAAAACACAGAAACTCAAGATGATTTCAGGCTGGAAACTATTTTTATTTATTTAATTTCATTATTTAATTTGGGTTTTGGTTCTTCTGTTTACCATCGAAGAAAGAATCAGTATCCTGATGCAGGGGGACTTTTACAATGACTACCACTGTATATATGTATGTGTGTGTGTGTGTGTGTGTGTGTGTGTGTGTGTGTGTGTGTGCATGTGCGCCTATATATGTGCTATACATGCACATGCGTGGCGTCTACCCGTTGCCCCATGGGAGAGACGTGGAGTGTCAGTCTACACGGCTGTCAGTGCCTGTTCACCGACAGCCAATAAGTTCCCCGAGCTCCTTTTTGGAATAACACCCCCCCCCCCCCCCCCCCCCCCTTCAATTGAATAACCTCTGTTTCACCTAACCCCCTAGTGCGCCCCTCGTCTCCCTCCAAAACCCAATCTGAGCCCAGTTAGCCCCGTTATTGATAAATCCACGTTCCTTAGCCCAGCCGCTACAAATGACCAGATTATAGGGCTTACAGGTATTAGCTTTGGGAGGCCCTGACCCGAATCAAACCAGGGATACCTGAATTGCTTTTGTCTGTCTGGACTTGCGGTGATGGAGACTCTGGCTGGAATCAGGGGACTAGACATGGGGAGGGACGGTGGGATGGAGGGATGGAGGGGTGGAGGGAGGGGTGGAGGTGGAGGTGGCGTCATCTGTAGTCACAACTGATCAATCACAGAACGTCATCAGTGGACTACAGGCCAGACGGACGGGTGTACGCTCTGCCGCCATGTGGGTGTAGATTGGAGATCCAGTTCTCTGATACGGAGCTGCTCTGGGGGAAGAAATAATCTCATTGGTTGAGTTTAACCTCAGTGGGCGGAGCCAAAGAACCAGTCTTTCCGGCTACGTAACGTTAGAGAGAAGCGCTCTTGCTAACCGAACAAAACTGCATCCTAGTTAACCGAAGTTATCTAGGTTAGCTAGTTAGCCTAGCTGACCTTCCAAGTTCAAACTAGCCATACTAGCCTATAGCTGTTAGCTAGTTAGCTAGCTAACATCATGAACGTCACGGTCATGAAGGAATGAAAAGTCATTGCCAATCATATTTTGACCAGAGTTCCTTTTTTGCCAGTTAGCGAACTTGCCCTCTTTGGCTCCGCCCACTGATGTTTAACTCAACCAATCAGATTATTTCTGCCTCCAGAGCAGCTCTGCCTCTGATAAATGTTTGTAGAAGTAAAACTGCAATCTGCCATCCTGTCTGGCTGCAGTTACATCGCCCAGGGCCGGAGGTTGAGGTTGGAGTGACGAGTTAGCCAACACAAGGAATCGCTAGAAAGCTCTCTTCTCGACTATCAACACCTCGCTCTCCCACCGCGGGACGGCGGGCAGAAGGGAGGATACTTGAACATGATGAGAGACAGATGGACGGACCGCTGGGGAGAACAGAATGAAAAGAGTGGAACTGATAAACTCACATCGTCGTCCACAAACAGAGGAAGACCGTTAACAGGTTGAGTCGATGGATTCATCAGCCAAGAAAAAGATGGCAGTGAAAAGTAATCGGATGTGAAAAAGTTGTTTAAAAAGTACAATCTTTTTTTCTTGACTTGTTTTGTGCTGTAAAGAGTGGGTCTAATTTTTCCCAGATTTCAAGAATGAAACTCTTCCCAACAACATGGTATACTGATTCCAAAAACGTTGAGGTGTTGAGGTTATTTGTAGTTTGGTTCCACAATGAGACAAATATGAAAAATGTGACGCCCACTCTTCCTTAAGTCCTCTTCCTTAAAAGATACAACTTTTACCGACTGGATTTTTTTTGTGATATTGGATGATAAACGTCAGAGTAGTGGTTTGGATTGAATCGAGCTGGGCTGCGTTGAGGGAGAGCAGGCCCCGGGTCAGTCAAACTCACCGCTGTCACGAGTGGTTTCAGTAACGGAGCTGAGAACGGGGGGGGGCGGGACCTATCGCATCATCAGACTGTTCTCCTTGTCGTCTTCGATCTTCTGGGAAGGCGTCAGCGGGCCGGGGATGCACGTGCACGAGCATAGATGAAGCCGTGCACGTGCATGAGCCCACACACACACACACACACACACACACACACACACCAGTGTTTCCTATATGTGTCAACTTTCAGCATTCGGCTCTGTAAAAACATTGTGGATGATCGGTGCAGAGAGGAGCAGCAGAGATGGGGAAAAAAGGGAGAGATGAGGAAGAGGAGAAGAGAAATGAGACAGACAAGGAGAGGTTGAGATGATAGGAGGAGGAGGAGGAGGAGGTGTAAGCGCTACCACCAGGCCTCCTCTTCCAGATCGATCCTGACAGAGCTGATACCTCTGAGGTCTGAGGTCTCCTCCTCCTCCGCCGTGAAGACCTGCGTCCACCCTCCAACACAGCGTGTCGGGGGGTCAAAGGGCAGCAGGTAGGAATGCGGCACCATGGGAGAGAACATAATGAAGCCGACACCCCTCCGACCCCCCCGGGGGCCCCGGTGAGTTATGAGGCCTGTGCAGCTCAGTGGCTGATGGGTAAAATAACGGGGTCGTCACCGCGGGGCCGCCTCGTCCGTTTGAATGGCGCTCACTGTCAAGGTCACGTGCTGGTGGGCAGCGTAGCCAGTTGCTTCTCATCGGTTTCTGCAACTGTGCGGCGATGTGCAACTTTACTGCAACCTGAAATGGGAAATAATAGACGCGTTGACCCGCCGATATCGTCCCGCATGACTCACACCGTGTGACGCGGTGGTCAGAAGGTCAGCGTCAGCCTCTCCACCCGTTTGCCCAAATGTCTTCAATGTTTTCCCCCTGCGGTGACGTTGCCCCACCACGACTCCGGCCGCTCTCCGGTGACTCAGCGTCCGATGTGAAGGTCTCATTAATTTCGGCCACTTAAGGCTATTTTCCAGTTAGGCTTGTTTTCTAATGAGGGCAGGCCAATTAAGTGATTAGGGCCGTGGCAGCGCCGTGCTGTTTTAGGCTGGCGGGAGTGGACAGAATCTAGCCCACTGTCTAAACTGTGAAGGAGTCATTAGGTAAATAGATGACAACAAACCCAACAGAGTCCAGGGCACTTAAGGTGGACGGGCCAATGTTACATATCCCTATGGTCACCGCAGATATATATCTACCGGGACGTGTGGCCGCGCACCTCAACGTCACGACACTTTAAGCTAACGAGGTTGAAATTGCGTCCACTTTTTTTTTTTTTAAAACCCCGAGTGGCGGGCCGGCCGAGGGGATTCCGGCAAACTCCGACGGAGGAAAAACAAGACTTGTGAAAGAATAGAAAAGCAGCAGCAGGTTTCCCGTCAGTGTCTTAGCAACCCGTGTGTGTTATGGTTCCTATATACGAGGGTAAACCTCATTCCTGCGGCCTGCAGCGCCGATCGCCTTCCAGTCCGGCTCTGGGCTTTCAGCACCTTGCACGCACGTCTAGACCCAAAAGGTGTTGGCAATGGGCTCGGTGAGAGAGAGTGTGTGTGTGTGTGTGTGTGTGTGTGTGTGTGTGTTTCTAACCAGTGATTCATCTCGCCATTATTCTAGCGCATGGAAACACGGTGCTGGAAGTCGCTGGCCGGGGCTCAGCTGACACCTTATCCCCGATGCGGTGCACTGAGGCTGACCCTGCAGCCACCACCAGATTCACCACCGGGGGGGTTGTGTGCTGTAAATGACGCCCCCTTCACTTGCATCTCCGACCGTAGGACACAATGAGTGAATGCAGCCGACACAGTTCCTGCAGGTAACACGTGAGGCTTTATTGACAGTTTATGTATTTGATTTAGTTCTTGATAGTATTTGTGCCAATCAGCATTGCACTGTGATGTTTTTTTGTTAGAGAGACTGTCCCGTAACTGAAAGGTCACACGTTTGATCCTCACAACCGCCATGTATCCCCTTGAAATATGCTCAAAATGCCCCCCCCCCCCCCCAATATATTGATATAAAAAATATGAATAAAAAACAAATTGCAATGCTGCGACAGGCGACTACGCACGGCGTATAATCATAATCATAACTAAACTTAACAAATTGTCATTATTATTAGTACTGGTTCTAGTATTTCGGTGTACTGCAGTTCTGCGTGTGGTTTGTCCACGTGGTGTTGCCGTACCTCAACAGAAGCCGTTGCTCGACTGCTGTGGGTCCAGTCAATGTCAAACTCTGTACTGTCTCTCTAGTTCATTAGTTTACAATGTGTTAAAAAGTTAAAAATTTTGATTTTTTTTCTGCCCCCCCCCCCACAGGTTTGGGCCCCCCCAACGTTGCCTCCATGGCTACGGCCCTGCGTTGAAGTGCCCTTGTGCAATACACTGGATCCCAACCTGCTCCCTCACCCATTCAGTCACTCTGGAAACAGACGTGTGTATTAAATACAAACCAAAACGAGTCGCGGTCGTGACAGCTGTTCACCCTGTTGCATTGTGGGACGTATTCACCAGCGGCGGAGTCGTCTTGTCTCGCTGCACCGTCACAGAAACTCCAGGTAAGGGATTTACTAAACAAAAACAGTGTCTGAAAGAGAGCGAGAGAGAGAGAGAGAGAGGGAAAGAAAGAGAGAGTGAGAGAAGCATTGCGGACCTCTCCCTGTGTTTACCTTTGCAATTTTGTCCAATTTGTCTAAATTGCTTCGCCGACCTCTTAGAAAAAAAAAAGCATATGCTCAACGTCAAAAAGCAGCAAAATATGACTGATCACCTTCATTTTGTGCGCCGGCCGCTTGGCGCTGCTCTCTAAACTGTGTATTCTTTCCATGGCGCCAAACCGCCCGCCCTGCATTTAATTAATTTCCTTTTATTTATACGGCTAAAACTTTTACGGCGGTTTTTTTTCTTTAGGTAGCGTAGACTTTCCTGACTTCGGGAGACCCAGACTACTAGACCTTTTCGGTTAATCATCATCTAATGTCACTTAAATTATCTCATTTCGCCCGTCTCAGTTTGTGTCACCGCTTGAATGTGGAGTTTCTTTTTTTTTTTTTTTCCCCGCGGCTCGAAAAAAAAATTGGAGCAGAAATTAATTTGTCAGGTTTCAGATTGTTAAAAGATGAAATTACGGCCATCAGGACCAATCGGAGAGTAATGTTGGTGAACGTTCCTCGTGGCAGGGTAATGAGCAAAATGGCTTTTATACTGCAGAAAATCGAGCCCAATTTCCCTGTAGATTTGGCTTCCTATGGATCATTGGTTAACCGGCTGTATTAGTGGAAAATGACGGCAGGAGAGAGACAAAAAAAAAAAAATGTCACCGCTATCAAAAACTCCAAGGGCATTTGTAAAAGGTAGTATTCATACTGGAAGTGTAGAAGCTGCAGATACCATCTTAATGCGATCCGCTCGTTTGGAAAAAGACATTTAAAGGACACAAATAACCAACGAGCTTTATTTAGGGGGGGAATTACTCTTAAGTGTAATTCCCCCAGACAGACTCCTGAACATGTCAGCCTCGTCTCTTTCCTCCCTTTCAGCCAGAAAGGTAGAACATGTTTTCTTTCTCTCCTCCATTTTTTAATACAGCTCTGCGCTTGTTTACCTGAAGGCCTCGCTCTTTCCCGTAAGTGAGCCGTCAATCCATCATCTCCACGGTGGGTAACCAGACCAGGCCTGTTTCCACTGGGGTGGAAGCCCCTCTGTGGAGGGACCTGGGTGGGCATGGGGGGCTGGGGGGACTGGGGGGGCTGGGGGGGCTTGAGAGGCTCAGGTTGGGGGGGCTGATCCTAGATCTGTATGGCAGGAGGGGAGGAGGACAAGGGTAGAGCTCTGAAGTCGTTTTTCCACTGCAACCTGAACCTTTTGGGTACTTTTTGTTTTTAGCAGGAACCTTTTTAGTTCCCCAAAAGAGTTGGAGGTTGTTTTCCCAGGGAGATTGTGGAAATAAGGCCAAACTTATTTGCCAAACTTCATCATTGTGGGAGGAGCCCTCCAACAGATCAGTGCCCGATGATACAAAATGAGTTTGCTACTGAACACTGAGCGGTTGGACCGAGCTACGCTCCAGGAACCATCCAAGAGGAACCTTTTACCGTGGGCTAGTTCCCCCGGTGGGAATACGACTTCGAGTGAACCGAATGATGAGAAGGGTTAGCATGAGAGACAGGAGAGGTGGGACAGTCCTCTGATCTTGAGTGCCTTGCTGAAGGGCACCTCGGCAGTAGTTGTTGAGGGAAGGGGGCGGGGCATTACCCATTGACTTTCCCAACACACATTTTCCCACCCGGTGCGGATCAAACCAGTTCCCTTCTGGTCTCATCGCCAACGTTGGATCGTCTCCTCTCTCGTCTCTTTGGTGTGAAGCGTCACAGACCGGGCACGAGCCGTGTGCAGTTCACTGACACGTCACAGAGTAGGATTTCTAGGTGTCGGAAGTTTTTCAAACCGCTCGATTTAAATCATATACATACACTGGATACCAGAGAGAGAGCGAGAGAGAGAGAGACAGAGAGAGAGAGAGAGAGAGAGAGAGAGAGAGAGAGAGAGAGTTAGATGAGGGTTTAAAGGTGGAGCCTGAACGCGTCCTGCCGGTCTGCTGGGGTGACGGGAGGCAGAACCCAGCTCAGCACCACCAGGGGAACATGTGATGGCCGACCCAGCTGCACCTCCTGTGTTATTTATTACAGTCAGGACTGCTGTGAGCGTGACACCCACGGGTGGGGGAGGGGGGGGGGTGTTTCCCTCCCCCTCTGAACACCACCCGTCAGGATTCCCTTTTCTATTTTCAGGTGTTTTCTGACCTCTCCATGCAGCAGATCCTCTCAGTCCATCGAGACTGAAGGAGGATGTTCATAAATCCTTAACCAGTAGCAGCCATGACACAACTCCTCTTCCTCCCTCTTCCTCCCTCTTCCTCCCTCAGCCTGCGTTGCATTGGCTGCAGCAGGACTTCTTCACACCCACATTGACATTGTACGTTGACCATCCTGTCCAGTGGGTGTACTGGTTGTCTTGCTCAAGGACACGTGACCGTTAATGGACACTACTACTACTGGCTACTGCGGGGTTTGAACCTGTGACCTGTCAGTTACAGGATGACGATTATTGAAGTTAGGACACAATTATCTGCCGTTAAGCTCTCATCTGATTGGATGCCAGATCATTCTTTGCCTCTTTGACGACTGAAAAAAAAACAACATAGAATTTGATCATTTGGTTCAGACAGCTCAGTCCCGCATTGCTGCAAAGCATGCAGGGAAAAAGCAGGACCACCACACCACCACTGTTCACTAGAAATGATCATGTTGAGAGCTCAGTACCTTACATATAGCAACATCCCACCCCCCCCCCCCGACCCCCCCATCTCTCTCTGGGAGTCCCTGCAGGCTGCCACGCCGCGGCGGCCATGTTTTCTCTCAGCTCAGATAAGCAGCAGGGACACGCTCCGGTTCGTCTCGGAGGTCTGGACCGTGGAGCAGCCGCCTCGCTCCCTGCAACAACATTCACCACGCCATCTCCCGAAGTCGCAGAAAGTGTAATTATCCGTATTGATGGCGGCGCGGCGGTGTGATGCATCAACCGCGGCGGCGGCGAGTTTGTGTAACATCTGGGGGGCGAAAAAGAAAATATCCAAATGTACGTTTGTGTTTGCTTTCCTGGCCGCGGGCACGCGGACGCTACGCAGGATACCTGCTGACGCTCGTCCCCGTTTTTTTCTTTTTCTTCTTCGCTGGTGTTTATGACTCCCCGCGTTACGTGATGAATCGCAGTGTCAGCACGGGGACGGTTTCATGACATCATTCACGCTACATTTCCAACCGTGAGCCGGTTTTTTGATTAGGGCTGTAAATCACACACACACACGCGCACGCGCACACACACACACGCGCACACACACACACACACTCACACACACACGCGCACACACACACACACACACGCGTGTTCACAGAGGTAAAGCGGTGGATATTGTTCGCCGTCTGTTTATCCATGTCCAGATGCAACAGTAGTTTCCCTGAGCGGTGGGAGGAGCAGAACCTCAGAGAGATGGCTCCGCCCCCTTCTCCCCAGACGGGGGCGGAGCCATCTCTCTGAGGTTCTGCTCAAACGAGTGATCCCAGCCTGGTCTGACCTGCTGAAGTGTCCTTGAGCAAGACACTGACTCTCTACCAGCTCCAGGGCTGCTGCTGCTGCTCCGTGACCTGACCTCTGACCTCTGACCTCCTTTGAGGGGGGCGGGGCAAGAAAAAGGAAATCCCCCTACAGGCATCCGTCTTCCAGCCCTCGTCCCTCAATAGGAAACGGTCATAAATAATATTAGCCCCAGTAATTTTTTGGTTACACTGATTATTATAAATGTTGATCCACAATTTAGAAATGGAAAATCTGTTGGAATAATTGAAAATAGCCAAACTTAATTGGTTCATTAGGAGGAAAGTATCCCGACCACGGTGAGTCCAGATTCCAGCCGGTGTTTTCTTTCCCGGGGCCTCCAAGTGTAACTAACCGCTCAAACCCAAATACTTCACGACCCGACAAGCCAGATCTGATTGCCGAGGTCACCGGCTGGTCCCGGAGACCCGCGTCCAACTGCAGCAGACGGAGAAATTGAATTAGCTTCATAACAAAACCCGTCCGCTCGGTTTCCCGTCTCGGAGCCGTGGAGACGGTCGTGTTGTGTTTTTCCGGGGTTATTGTTTCCCAGCCGGGCGGTGTGTGTTGGGAGGTGATTTGCAGGTAGCTTCACCGGGTTAAGAAGAGAGCGAGTGAGTGAGTTATTTAGGGGGTTGTCACGGCGATGTTGTCGACGCCAGCGCTGTGAAATCCATTCGTCATTACGCTGTCAAGAGAGGAGGGATTTTCCAGGGAGGAAGGAGGGAGCAGAGAAGAAGAACAAACCCACATGATGCTGGTATTCGCTTGAAATGTTGAAAATTGCACCAAAAAAAAATAAAAATAGAAATATTCGTCCACCGCATCGTCTCTCCTCCTGCTGCAACATTCATTGAAAGTTTCCCAAAACTGCCGTGAAACTTAGAATTTGTGTAATTATGGTTATGCCTCCTGACCCTGTTTTCTCCGTCTCTCGTTCCTCTTAGAAAAACACATAAATCAGGACGGTATCCAGCGAGCCCCTGCAACACGACGCGCTGGGGGAAACCCCTTAACTACCTCAACACGTCTCGCCTTCAAAATGTCGACTGACATTCCAGTTCCCCGATCCTCGGCTCGGGTGTCAGAAAATAACGGCGAGGAACTCTCTCTCTCTCTCTCTCTCTCTCTCTCTCTCTCTCTCTCTCTCTCTCTCTCTCCCTCCTTCGCTGCCGCATTATTCCTGGTTGGAAGGTAAACAGAGCGAGGAGCAGGTGGTTGTGGGGGATTTTTTTGCAGAGACTTCTATGTAATGTCTGGTGGCAATTAGGTGTAATACAGGATGTCAAAGCCCACAGCCGCTAGCCTCAGATATCTGCTGCCTAATGTTAGCTTTACAGATTCACTCTGGCATATGGCTTTGACTGCACAGCCCAGGGCCAAATTAGTGAAAGTTATTACCTCCTTTCCCTCCCTGGCAGAGGGCACCGCGAAGAAGAAGAAGAAGAAGAAGAAGAAGAAGAGAGAAGAAGAAGAAGAAGGAGAGAAGAAGAAGAAGAAGAAGGAGGAGAAGAAGTACTGGAAATGGCTTTTTTCAATATTCAGAGGATTGTTTTTGGTACGGCGAGTGTTGCCTTTGTCATACAAGTTATCATAAGGCCTTGGGTTCCCAGTCAGGAACTGGTCACTGCTATGAATGAAAACACCGTGGCGCCGTGCCGCGTGGATCCGCCGACCTCGCCGAGGCGTTACGGCGAGGGCGGCGAGCTGAGTGAGGAGTGAGGCCTCGCAGGGCAGCCAGTCGATCTCGGAGGAAGGGAGCGGCGCTGCTTGTGCAGTAACCAGATCTGTGATATCCTTAGGAAGGGCACGATAGGCCGGGCAGATGGAGAGGGGTGGGATACTCAGCTCTGCTGGCCTTGAGAAGTGCCGAGGTGGGCAGCAATGTGCTGAGTGGAAAGTGGAGAATAACATGTTGGCATAATGTACAGAAGCAGTCGACGTGTTGCTGGACTGGTTGGTTTGATGTTTCCTGAAGCAGCGAAATGCATGAAACCTCAAGCATGTTGCTGATTGCTCGTCTGCATTTACAGAGGGATAGCAGGTGATGTAACAGCCCCTCTGGCAGCCATGTTGGAGGTCCTCAGCTCTTTGGGCAACCGGCTGAGAACAGCACAGTTGAGTTTCTAAACATACTAACCATAGCATCTGGTCAGCTAACCATCACTGTCTTAACACGTCTGATTAGCACGCTAGCTAACGTACCTAGTAGAAGCTAGCGTTAGCAGTGTCTAGTAGTCCCATGTTAACAGTAACTAGCTAAGCTAGCTACCAGTTAGTTCAGGTTAACTAGCTGACTCTTCTCCAGCTCCAACTCAGAGTGTTTTGGAGTAGAGACTAGGGCTGAAGACAAGACAGTTTACTGAGTCACAGTAACCTACATTTGGAGACAAATCTACCTGATCACACTGATCACTTTTACTGAGAACGTTACAACAACTCTCTCTTCTTCTGGCCTGGTTGTTTTATATTTAGACATTATTTGCTCACAGCCAAATTCTCCAACCTTCATGATGGTGCCAGACGTTTGTGACTGCAAAAACCCCTTTATCAGTCATCATGAACTGACTTATATTCACCTCTCTCTTCAATTGAGGATGTTGTAGATAAGAAAGAAAGAAAGAAAGAAAGACTCTCCTGCCCTGCATGCCGGTGTGCAGCAGCAGAAACCCAGTCTGCTGCTGCACACCTGTGAGGTTGCAGCAGCAGGCCTGTGAGGTTGCAGCAGCAGGCCTGTGAGGTTGCAGCAGCAGACCTGTGAGGTTGCAGCAGCAGGCCTGTGAGGTTGCAGCAGCAGGCCTGTGAGGTTGCAGCAGGGTGTTGCTGAGCAAGAGCATGCACGCTCAGCAAACCTCCGCTGGGTAAATCAAGACTCTTATTCTTCAACAG